>OX940960.1:3642133-4242133 GCA_954870475.1 Euphrasia confusa | reverse complement strand
AAGTGATGAATTCATACAACAACTATGCATGGGAGTTTACAAGGCCTCAGACGAGCACATATTATGAGTCTTCACCATATGAGGAGACAACACAATTTGATCCTCACTCTCAGTCATACATTCCGAGAAGGCAACCATATTCCAATTGTTATTGGGATCAGCCTCAGGAACAATGGACTTCTCCGAATTTGACATACCCGCCACTATATTCGATGCAACCTGAGCCTCCATACAAGCCATCATTGGATGACGTTTTTCAGGATTTCATGCAGACGACCCAACAGATAATGAAATCAAATGAAGCGGCGATCAAAGCGGATGAAGTGGGAATATCCATAAATATTGTTGCAAATTTGGCATACCCTCCACCGTATTCCATGCAACCAGAGCCTTCATACAAGCCATCTTTGGAGGACACTTTCCAAGATTTCATGCAGGTGGCTCAACAAGCCATGAAATCAAATGAAGCGGCAATAAAAGCAAATGAAGTACGATTGGCAGAAAATGTCGAAGCGGAAGCAAGGTCTAAGGTCATAGGAGACATGATCGATAAGATGTGCAATAAAATCGAGTGTGTACACGAGGAAGGAAATCTCCAAAGTGAATACAAATATGACGAAGTAGAACCGAATGAGGTTGAGGACAAAGTGGACCAGATACACCTCTATGACATTAATTTGGAGGAAGATGACGAAGAAGACACGATAGAGAGCATGGTGCTAGAGGAGATTACACCGAGAGTGTTGCATAAAACCGAAGACACATACAAGTCGTCCATTCTACCTCCTAGACAACTAGAGCAAGTAACATTGAGTATCAATGTAGTAGTTGACAATCAAGAGGGGGTGCATTTACAAGAACGGGAGGCAACAATGCTAGATATCGGTCTTGAGTCTCAAAGTTCAAATACCAATGACACGAAAGACGATGGCAAAGAGATGATCGACCTTAAAAATGTTGAGGAGTCGAGACTTCCTCATGCTCATCACCCACCCAAACCGCATGATCAAGGTATTTTCAAATCTATTTGTGTCGTGGGTGAGGATAAAACATCTTCGGGTAAGGTTGATTACAATGAAGTTATTAGTTCTTTTGATGCCTACATTGTAAATTGTTTTTACATTTATGCTATTGATCTTTTGGCCGAGATGGTGTTCTTGCAGAAAAGTAGCTCGATATTTTTATTTCTCGGTGTTCAAGCCAAGCAAGAGAAGCATGTTGAAGATAGTGTGGGAATGATTAAGATACTCAAAAGCGATAAAGCAAAAGAATCACCTCCACCAAAATTAGAGATCAAGGGATTGTCGAAGCAATGGAAATATGTCTACATAGATGACAAGGAGCACACCTTCCATGCTTCCCGGTACAACGAGATTATGGGCATACTTCGGGTGCCACATTACCCATTATCCCAGCCATTAGGATAGGCCGTAACTTCTTACGGCCTAGGTTTGTGTCTTTTTCTTTTTCTTTTGTGTGTGTGAGAGTTTTTCTTGTGTGTTTCATTGTTTGTTTTTGTTATGTGTGAGCATGCTTTTGAATTGATTAATTTTCTCATGATTTGTCGTGTCGGTTAACCATGTGGACATGGTTTCGTACTAAGTGTGGGGGGAGTTTTATTAATTTGCATGCATGCTCGGGTGTAGTTTGTGTTTTTGTCCTTTGCTTGTCTTGCGTTTTTCCCCATTTGATGTGCTATGATTTTCATGTGAGCATGCGATAGATGATTTATATGCCGATTACTTTATTTCGTTCCTTGGAGTTAAGATGGATGTTTGGTGCTAGAGGTCGGTACATGAATAATTTTGACCCCGTGATTAGTCGTTGTGAAGTAAATTGAGATAATTGCATGTTGCTATGTCACTTTCCGAATAACCTTGTGAGATTTTGAGCCGCATTAGCTTTGTTCTTCGTGTGATATCTCTCATTGTATTTCTCGAGCTTCTTACTTTCTTTGTTCTATGTCATGTGTGCCCGTATGGACTAGAGATAACTAAACCGTGCTTAGATTGCTATTTGAGACTTTATGTCATAACTTGCTTGATCTTGAAAATGATTGGGATAGGATCGATTAGGATAACCCTTTTTAGCCTCTCTTGTTGACCCGGAGCCCGTCGAGGGACACCCTAGTAGCCCCGTTGAGCCTACGTTAAGCCTTTTTCTTCTTGTCCTATTTACCGTGAAGGAGGGAGACGAAGGATTCATTTGGTCGGGGTGTGAGTTGGAGGGTGTTGTGTTTTTTTTGTGATTTTTGTATTTGTAATAAATTCGAGACATTCTATAAGTCTCCCAAAAAAAAAAAAAAAAATATAGAAAAAGAATAATGAGACAAGTTATAAGTCTCCAAAAAAAAATAGAAATTCGAGACATGTTTAGTCTCCAAAAAAAAAAAAAAAAAAAGGAGTTTTATTAGTAGTAGAAGCAAATAATATGTATAGTCGTTTGCTCGGGTTGATTTGTAGAGTGTCGGTGCACGTTTCATTGTTGGAGGTGTAGGGGATGTTGTGAAATTTGACGGATGTTTGGTGTGGAGGAGATGCGTGATTGTACAAGATTAGTCCACTTTATCCCAAATATTCCCGAATACCCTTAACCGAGCCCCATTACACCCGATTTATCGACCTCCCTTGATTCTTGAGATTGCATACTTTGATTAGTGGAGAATACGATTTGAGTACGTGTTTAGTTGATGTTCTTAGGCATACATGATGTTATTTGAAGCTCATCCGTTGTTCCATTTGTGCTTATTTTCTTTCTTGAGTGCACAAGTTATTCATTGTTTGTATCTTTCACTTGTGTACGACTTTGAGTGGAGCCCCTTCTCGAGAGTAAAAGAATAGAGTGAATCTTAGCGAGGGAAGGTGAGTGGTGACTTGTGAGGACTCTCTTTTGATCTTTGTAGCTTCTAGTCATTTCGGGTCAAGTTTATTCATGTTTACTTTTTCCGCACGCACCGGGGGTTTATTCATAACTTTTGAGGGATTGAATAGTTAATTGGCATATTGTTTGATTCGTGTTGTGCTCTCGTTATTGTTTGCTTGAGGACAAGCAAGAAACTAAGTGTGGGGGAGTTGATGTGTTTGTTTTTGTGTGCTTTTTCGCATGTTTTCCGTGTGTCGTCGTGTGTAGATTCGTGTCGTTTCTTGATTATTTCTCTTGGCTTGGTGCATTTTATGTGTTTGTGTAGTGTGTAGGAACTATTGGTGCTATTATCGACTTTTGGAATTATTTTGGAGTTGACGAGCCGAGTAGACGAGACGACGAGCCACGGGAGCTACCTTTCCAGGCAGGCGGCCGCTACCCCCCCCCCAAGCGGCCGCGCCGTTGCTCCAGCAGGTGGGTTCGGGAAGGAGAGCAGGCGGCCGCTACCCCCCCCCCCCCCCCCGAGCGGCCGCGCCGGGCTCCAGCAGATTGGTCCTGGAATGGGAGCAGGCGGCCGCTACCCCCCCAAAGCGGCCGCGCCGCTGTGCTGAGTGAAGTTCCTGGATGTTGGGGCAAGCGGCCGCTTGACCCCCCTAGCGGCCGCTTGGTCCCCCGTTTTCTGAAGCGTTTGACTTCTGTTGACCGACGCGATTTGTACTTGAATAGGTTTTACCCTATCGAAACTCACTTTTCATTCTCTGATTTTGTACGCACGTTTTCTTGGACTTAGACTCGGTTCCCTAGGAAGATTTCATTCTCGTTTTCCTTGCTTTCAATTGGTGAACAAAAATCGGGGTTAGCACTCGATAGATGATTGTTTTTCGATTATTAATCTAGTAAGTTTTTCCTTTACGTCTTTTGTGTTCTTCTTTCGATTAGTGATTTATTGTTTATTTTATTATGAATTATTCTATGCTTAGTTGTTGTTTTCAATTATCGAGCATGATTAGCTAAATCGTTTACTAGGGGTAGGGAGAACCAATTCTTGAAATTAGGAATACGATTTTAGTTCGCCCATAAAGTGTTCGATTAAATGTCTGATAGATTTACAACTCACGTTTGAGGCTTTTAGACAATTACGTGATTGCGATTAATCAAACCACGTGTGAACCAACCGGCAACGGGCGTTCTACTCGTTTAATCGAACACGTGTGAACCAACCGGCAACGGGCGTTCTAGTCTATGCGAACTATTATCGAACTCCGAAATTGAGAATTGGGGATCCCGACTCTCTAGTTCATTCTCTTATTATTTCAAAAACCTTTTTTTTACTAGTACTCGTCTTTTCATTCTATTAGTTAGTTCGTAGTTTAAAACAAAACCAAAACAACTCAATGCATTATGCTATTTCATTTTCTCTTCTCCGTTGCAAATAAATAAATACTTTTACGCGCCAATAGTAGTGTTCCTCGAGACCGACTCGGGCGAGTTGTTTCGACAACTAGTTCGGTTATTTTTAATTGATTTTGCCGCTACGAAAACGACTTATCAGATGTTCAGATCTTGGATGTGTAGAACTTCGATGAAGGAGCTTTCGTGCTGATAACGCGTTATAAACTCAAAAGGAATTGAGAGAACAACAGATTAGAATAAGAGAAAAAACATGAGAGAAGAATAGAATTGTTATGAATTCTTATTTCATTTATATGGGGAGATACAAAGTAGGGTTTTTGTCTTGTTCACCAATAAAGGGTAAACTAATCATTCACTTAATTAATAATATTCATAACATTTTTTTCTTTTTAGGTTAAAAGTAAAAATATAAAGAGGTGTTCGTATTCTTAGCTGATACACGAAAAAAAATTAACTTTTTAACTTTAAAATACTATTTCACTCGTACTTTATCTTACCACTTTTTAAATTTTATTTACAATTAATTTATTTATTTTCAACTTAAAAATATATTTTTTACTTTTACTTTTTAATCAAAAAGTTATAAATTAAGATTTTTTTTTTAATTTTCACAAAAGTATTGCATCTCTAGTGAACTAGAGAATATTTCATTTTTTTTCAAAAAAACATTTTTTACATATCTCAATTCTCAATTTAATTAATATATACATATTTTAAGATTTTTGTTTTCCTCAAAACTAATTTATTTTTAATTTATAAAAATGGTTTTACTTATATTTTTTGATTAAAAATTTAAAAATTTTCATTAATATGCGTCTCTATACAGTGCATAAAATTTTAGTAAAACAAAAAGAATCATGGAATGACAAAATTGATATATACTGATGTAACTTCCTGTGTCATGAAGTAATAGTAATTTTTGTTTTTTAACCAAAAAATTGAAGTTATCTCTTAAAAAAATAAAAAAAATTAAAAGTTAAAAATAAAATTTTAAATTATTAAAAAAACAAATTGTATAATTTTAAATAATAAGTTAAAAATAAAAGTAAAATTACTTTTACCATGAAAAGGTATATATATATATATATATATATATATATATATATATATATATATATATATATATATATATATATATATATATATATATTTTGAAATCTCTAAGACAAATTGAAAAAGAAAAATATATTTTTGCCGCTGTTCTCTTGTTTGAACGTGATTACTTATAATAAAAAATATATAAAATTTTTAAAAAAAATACTATAATAAAATTTATATTAATCTAAACAACAAACAGTTGAAACAGTCGTGAGAAGGAAGGTGAACAATATTTGGGGATAAATGAAAATGGAGTATTTAAGAAAAATTTAATGTAAGTATATTCCAATGATTAAAATAACTATTTCTCATACTAATCAAGTTCATTTAATCTTTGTATTAAAAATTATGATTGCAATAATTCAGGCATAATTCACAATTTTATAATTTCTTTCACTAAATTAATACATATTGTAATTTGTAATCCATAATCACGATTAAATATGGAAATAAAAAAGTGCACGAACTCTTGTATGGACTTCCCAGCAGAGTATCCGACCACCTTCCCCTAAATCCTCTAAACGATATAATTCCACTTTTGTCCCTCCCTACAATTTTCGCCGCCCCATCTCCTTCCTCCCCCTCCATCATATTTTATTACATGAAATAAGCAAAAAAAGAAGATAACTTATTTCTTCACACTACCAACTCGTCAAACCAAGTAAATTCAACCATTGTTTCAGATTCAAGATAAAGAAATCAGAAAAAAAAACACCTTCCGTTTCTGAATTCAGATCTAACTTCTTCCGCGTAAGATCGAAGCTTTTTCATCTGCTCCTTCGTGCAGGTGGGACTTTGTGGCCTCTTTCGAAATCTCTGTTCTTTGCTGACTTTTTTTCCCAACTAGATTTTACATGAGTCTGATTTTTTATTTTTTATTTTTTATTTGATTTGATTTTTTCTTGTACAGTGTAGTAGTTAAGACACACGAAAACCCTTGTTTGAAATTTTGCTATATTTAGTAGTTATATTCATACCATGCTATAATACACATGGTGGGGGGCCATGTGGGGCACTGAAAAAAAAACAGAGAAAAAGCATTACCCTGTAATTTTATTATTTGAATTTTGAAAGTTTCTTACACGTCTTGTGCTAGCCTTGGCTTTGTCTCTTTTTGACACCCTCTTTGTTTTGTTTGTTTATTTAAATTCTGGGATTTTTGTTTGGTCTGCATATCTTCATGAGCTGTATCCTCTGTTTTTGTAGTTCTTGAAAGGTTTTAGATCTGTATTGGGACATGGTTAGTGGTTCTCTTTATCTTGTTCTCTATTCAATATTTTACATATTGTAAGAAGGTGTTTTTGTATTCTTAATTACTTTAGATTTATAAGTATTCATTATGTATTTGTAAAAAGAAATGATTTTGGCCTGGAAAGCATCCCCTTTTCCCCTTTTTTTTCCTGATGAAAAAGGGAATCCCAAAGATTTGAAATTAATAAATATTTTTGTTTGGGGATGGACCACTTTCCAGGATGAAAAGAGTACATGGAATTTGAAATTCAAATCTTGAATTGTGTTGGAACAAGTGTTATCTTATCACCCCTCTGTTTTCCTTCCTCCTCTAATAGACTTTCTTGCTTGCTTTCTTGATGAACATCAGGTTCTGCTGACCGATATATAGTTTCTTCTTTTCCGAAAAATCTCGATAAAATGTCAGAAAGACCCTTCAGGCACTCCGCTTCACAATCCGGGAGGGCATCTGCGATCCCTCCTTCCGTCACTTTCACGAGAAGAACATCTTCCGGAAGATACGTCAACCTCTCCAGGGACAGCCTCGACAGTGACATCAGCGGCATCGAGTTCTCGGAGTACACCGTCCACATCCCACCCACACCCGATAACCAACCCATGGACTCGTCCATGGCAGTGAGCAGGATGGACCCTCCGATCTCGCAGAGGGTCGAGGAGCAGTACGTGTCCAGCTCACTCTTCACCGGCGGTTATAACAGCGTCACCCGGGCCCACCTGATGGACAAGGTGATCGAGTCCGAATCCAGTCATCCTCAGATGGCCGGAGCCAAAGGGTCCTCGTGCGCCATACAAGGCTGCGATGGGAAAGTCATGAGTGACGAGAGAGGGGAAGATATTCTCCCGTGCGAATGCGATTTCAAGATTTGCAGGGATTGCTTCGTTGATGCTGTGAAAACGGGCGGTGGTATTTGTCCTGGATGTAAGGAGCCATACAAGAATACGGACCTGTCCGTTGTTCCGGAGGAATCCGGTGGTCCTATGCAGCAGTCTAATGGTAATAACAATAATAATGGTGTGGGTATGTCGAAGATGGAGAGGAGACTGTCGTTGATGAAGTCGGGAAACAGGTCAGCGATCGTTCGGAGCCAGTCGGGGCTCATGAGGAGCCAGACGGGGGTGGACTTTGATCACAACCGTTGGCTGTTCGAGACCAAGGGGACGTATGGGTATGGGAACGCCATATGGCCGAAAGACGGAGTAGGGTTAGAGGATGATAAGAGCGATGAGTCGGGGGAGCCTCAGGAGCTTCTTGGCAAGCCGTGGAGGCCGCTCACTCGGAAACTGAAGATACCGGCTGCGGTGCTGAGCCCATATAGGTAATGTGGTCCTGCTTTCATCTTTTGGATTTTCCTTTTGTTTTAGGAATGCAATCATATAATGTAAGGAAGATGAAGAATTTTGCAGTTGTTAATCTCTAGAATATTGATCTACATCATGTGCAGACTCTTAATATTTATCCGCATGATTGTTCTCGGATTATTCTTGCAATGGAGGATCAGTCACCCCAATGAGGATGCCAGGTGGCTGTGGCTGATGTCGATCGTCTGTGAGATATGGTTCGCCTTCTCTTGGTTACTCGACCAGCTTCCGAAATTCTGCCCTATTAATCGCGCGACTGATCTCAACGTGTTGAAGGAAAAGTTCGAGACACCCAGTCCAGCCAACCCAACTGGGAAGTCCGATCTTCCAGGGACAGATATATTTGTTTCCACTGCCGACCCAGAAAAGGAACCCCCGCTTGTCACCTCAAATACTATTCTGTCCATTCTCGCTTCTGATTATCCTGTCGAAAAGCTAGCGTGCTACGTTTCTGACGACGGAGGTGCTCTCCTCACGTTCGAGGCCATGGCTGAAGCTGCCAGTTTTGCTAACTTGTGGGTCCCGTTCTGTCGAAAGCACGATATCGAGCCGAGAAACCCGGAGTCTTACTTTAGCCTGAAAAAGGACCCTTTCAAAAACAAGGTGCGGTCGGATTTCGTCAAGGACAGGAGAAGGGTTAAACGCGAGTATGACGAGTTCAAGGTTCGTATCAACGGTCTTCCCGACTCGATTCGGCGTAGGTCGGATGCTTATAACGCTCGGGAAGAAATCAAGGCCTTGAAGCTTCGTAGACAAACTGTCGTTGAAGATGAGCCGTTGGAACCTCTGAAGGTATCTAAAGCTACTTGGATGGCGGACGGGACCCACTGGCCGGGGACTTGGATGGTTTCCGGACCAGAACACTCTAAGGGGGACCATGCTGGAATCATACAGGTACAATATAGGCTTGATATATTTTATTTCCAATGGTTTTCATTTCGTTTTTTGACGAAAATTATTATACAGGTAATGTTGAAACCCCCGAGCGACGAGCCTCTACATGGAACCGTCGACAGCAGCCCTCTGGACTTCACGGAAGTCGACATCCGCCTCCCCATGCTCGTCTACGTCTCCCGCGAAAAGCGGCCCGGGTACGACCACAACAAGAAAGCCGGGGCCATGAACGCTTTAGTCCGGGCCTCGGCCATCATGTCGAACGGGCCCTTCATCCTCAACCTCGACTGCGACCACTACATCTACAACTCCCAGGCCATACGAGAAGGCATGTGCTTCATGATGGACCGAGGCGGGGACCGCATCTGCTACGTCCAGTTCCCCCAGAGGTTCGAAGGCATCGACCCCTCCGATCGATACGCCAACCACAACACCGTCTTCTTCGATGTCAACATGCGGGCCCTCGACGGGCTCCAGGGCCCGGTCTACGTCGGAACCGGCTGCCTCTTCCGGAGAACCGCCCTATACGGGTTCGACCCGCCCCGCTCGAAAGAGCACTCGTCCTGTTTCGGCCGTTCCAAGAAAAAAAACTTAAATTCCGCCCCGGAGGAGCACCGGGCCCTACGAATGGGAGACGACGACGACGAAAACGACATGAACCCTTCCGTCTTCTCGAAAAGGTTCGGGAACTCGAACTTCCTCATCGACTCGATCCCTGTCGCGGAATTCCAAGGCCGCCCCCTCGCGGACCACCCGGCGGTGAAAAACGGGAGGCCGCCCGGGGCCCTCACGATGCCGAGAGAGCTTCTCGACGCGTCAACGGTTGCCGAGGCTATAAGCGTAATTTCGTGCTGGTACGAGGATAAAACCGAGTGGGGGAACCGGGTCGGGTGGATATACGGGTCGGTTACCGAGGACGTGGTTACGGGTTACAGAATGCACAACCGAGGATGGAAGTCGATTTACTGCGTGACGAAACGAGACGCCTTCCGCGGGTCGGCTCCGATCAACTTGACCGACCGGCTCCACCAGGTGCTCCGGTGGGCCACGGGGTCGGTCGAGATTTTTTTCTCCCGGAACAACGCTCTCCTGGCGAGCCCGAAGATGAAGATACTGCAGAGGGTGGCGTATTTGAACGTCGGAATATACCCGTTCACGTCTCTGTTCCTGATCGTCTACTGCTTCCTCCCGGCACTCTCTTTGTTCTCCGGGCAGTTCATAGTACAGTCGTTGAACGTGACTTTCCTCGTCTACCTACTGATCATCACCGTGACGCTCTGCGTTCTGGCGATACTGGAGATCAAGTGGTCGGGGATTAACTTGGAGGAGTGGTGGAGGAACGAGCAGTTCTGGCTGATCGGCGGGACCAGCGCCCACCTGGCGGCGGTGCTGCAGGGGCTGCTGAAGGTGGTGGCCGGAATCGAGATCTCGTTCACGCTGACGACGAAATCGGGAGGGGACGATAACGACGATGAGTTTGCGGATCTGTATGTGTTGAAGTGGTCGTCACTGATGATACCTCCGATCACGATCATGATCACGAACCTGATTGCGATTGCGGTTGGGGTTAGCCGGACGATTTACAGCACGATTCCGCAGTGGAGCAGGTTGCTGGGAGGGGTGTTCTTCAGCTTCTGGGTGCTGGCGCATTTGTATCCGTTTGCCAAGGGGCTCATGGGGAGGAGGGGGAGGACTCCGACGATTGTGTTTGTGTGGTCGGGGCTCATTGCCATTATTATTTCGTTGCTGTGGGTCGCCATTTCGCCGCCGTCCGGGAATACGCAGATCGGAGGCTCCTTCCAGTTTCCCTGATTTTTTTATTTTTTTTTTTGATAATAGATACACTGTTTTGAACTTTAATTCTAATATCTAAATTCCTGTGGCATGTTAATTTTTAGAATGCAAGAATTATTATTATTATTATTATTATTATTATTATTATTATTATTATTATTACAGATATTGAGAGACTTGAGAATGTGAGTCATGTGACTAGTTTACTATGTATTTTAAGTACATTGATCGATGTTTTTGCTTAGGTGGACCATGAAAACAGACATCGTTTGTGGTCAATAACTGCGTAAATTTATAGGCTACTTACTTGGAAGTAATGTTGGAAACCCTTCTTCATTTTGCTGTTCTAAACCTATGTTGTTTTGGTTTCAAGAAATTCTCAAAGTCAACGAATATAGGCAGCAACAAAACAAGAGTTTATAACAATTTGCAACCCCATTTTTCTTTTCACTTCACAACATAGTTGAAATTTTGTTGCCGTTTAGTACCCATGTTAGAGTGTTTTATACTTTACAAACAAGTAGAGATTAGATCAAATTTAAAGCAACATATGCATGTTTTTATGACTCTTCAGTGCGTATTTGATTCAATTTCAATAGAGATTGAACGCGTTTCGAGGATTTCTCGACATGAGAGTCATGTGACAACACTGCATGATGGTGGAAGCTCCCAAGCAGTACAATGTTCCATGTAATTTTATATGCTTTATGTACATGTTAATTTTAGGGACATTTTAAAAAAAGGGAAGATAATTTCATACATAGTTTCATAAACATAGAGCTTATGGGTTTTTTCGAATTCCGACATAGAAAATCAGACTTTTATCGAAGACAAGAACCCGGGTTCATTTTCTTCTTGCAATAATTTATTCATAACAAACTGGATCATCAGCTGAATCCATAATCTAATTAAACAATGTGGAAAGGTCGTTATGAAACGACGTGGAATTGGAAACGTCATGTTCGTATTGTTGGGTGTTTTTGGTCATAGCAGCAGCGAGCTCGGCTTGAATCACAGCGAGCTCGCATTGTGTGTTGTATATCTGTTGATGCAAGTTGGTGATCATTCCTACGCATCCATAGACGGGGTCCTTCACTCTGCAGTACGCCTCGTAATACAACGAGTCGGCTGCCTCGACTCTGCGGCTAACCGGGAGATCCTGTTAAATCAACCACAAAACTAAGGTTAATTAACCGTTGAAGGAATAAAGTGTCGAGATAATTAAAGTTTAACGACGACTAACTTGTAGTATCTTTCCGACGTTACTAGCACCGTAGATCTTGTGAACGTAAGCGAATCTCCGAGGATTATTCGAAGGGAAGTAAGAGGAGAATATGCAATCGGAGGGGCATCGCCTTCTCAGATGCTTGCAAGCCGCACAACGACTCGAACTCATTCGTTGTGTGTCCTTAATAGTACTGGTGTGGATATCTTATGAATTATACTGAAAATCCAACTCTAAATCTTTGTACATGTAACAATAGATTCTTGATGTTTCTTGAGAATTTTTTGGCTGATTTTATATTTACAAACAAGGAATTTGTAACGGCTATAATTTTCGAAATCAGTGAACACTTAAGGAAAGTTCAAGAGAGAATTGGCAAATTTGCACAATCATGTGATTAATATGCGTGTTGATGGTTGTCTTGCAATGATTAAGATGGAAACTTGTAATTGGCAGTTTTTTATTTAAAAAACAAATTAAAATAATATTATGATTGATGTTTTAAAATATATTGAAGTTGGTCAAGTCACATATAGTACATTTTAAATTATAGTTCAATTTATATTTATAGTCAAAGGTTATTTATCTAGACGATATGAGATGTTTAGCACATCAAAAATTTCTTTAGGCGGATCATCAGTTATCCGTCTAATGCCATGTTTTAAGTGTATATTGATCAAACTATAACAAAATATACCGTTTATAATTATATAATTTTTAAATTATAAATATTAAATAGTTAAAATAGTTAATTAATGGTTTCTCTTCTTAAATATAACTATTACTGTACTCCATATTTTTTACTAATAAACAATGAATAATTATATTTAGTTAAGTTATTTTTCAAAATTTATATTTGAAAAACTAATTGGAGTTTATAAGCATAGGTTAAGTTATTAACCAAATTAGACCTATTAATTCATTATAATAGAATTAGTCTCACTTGCTAATTAAGTTGCTTGTCATTTGAGTTAGTGATATATTTTTTATTTTTTAAAAATATTTATCAAATAATTATAAATATCTAAATACAGTGTCAAGTAGTGAAAAAAAATACAAATTCAATTTGTTGTTCTAAAATTTACACCAAAATTTAAAATTTTACCTTAGGTTGGAAATGATAAAGAAAATCACCATATTGGCGTATAATTTACACACTAATTAAGTGGATGATTAAAGCTAATTTAGGGTTTTTAATTAATTAAATCAAGTCAAAGGAAGAAGTTGCCCACCATCAATCATCATTAAGAAAACTTTATCTCCCTCTTAACTTTATCAAATTAAATTAAATTAAATTATAAGCCTCCCTACATAATACTATACAAATATCATTATTGAGGTACTTATAAAACAAGTGGAGACTCACCGACTTTTGCAAAAAAAAAAAAAAAAAAACCAATTCCATAGGGATAATGTCAAATTGTCAATAGATCTAGATTCATTATTGGTATGTTAATAATATTCTTAAATTGGTTATTTAGACTAATTCCCAAGAGTTTCTAAGAACATTAAATTTAATTTCTGATAATAACACCTTCAAAATTTTAAAAGTAATATTAGTTTGTTTATTATGTAATGTAAATATACTTAAAAAAACTAGTCATTTTTTTTATAAAAAGGAGATACGAGAAACTCTTTTCATACTTATTCGATTGTTGTTCCATCGATCGAATATGATATAAATCTAAAGATGTGCTCGAGTTAAAATATATGTGAGAGAATGTCAACATGTCTCACTAAAAAAAACTTCATAATATTTCGTCTGAAGTTCGAACTTGGTTATCAAAGAATTACATTCATATCACCACGTGTCTTTATCTCTCGCCTAGCCAAATAAATCACTCATTTCCTCTTGAGGCACGGTTAAGTGGTAATTTTTTTCGGTAATTCTCTGTGGGCAAATTCTGCCCATGGACAGAAAATTAATTTTACGTTAATTTTTTTGTTTCTTTTTTTTATAAAATAAATAATATAATTTACTTAATATATATGTAAAAATAATAATTTTACTTATTATTTTTATATATTAAAACATATATTTCTATTTAACAGTCTTTTTTATACTAGAATATCAAAATATGTGATATTTTTATTTAAAAAATTATATTTTTAATTTTTCTTACACTAAATAAATTAATAATAATATAACTAATATTAATACATATCTAAATATAAATAAATTATTATTTAAATTTATAAAATATTTTTTTTAAGTTTTCTGTCCATGGACTGCCCATTTAGCAAGACCCATTTTTTTAATCAAGGTTTTGGTTTAAATATTTATATGTCGTATGAATATAAATATTTTTACTTTTTTTTTAATAAATATAATAGTAAGAAAATAAATCAAAATGTTAAAGAAGAAAAAAGAATAATTTAGAAAAAAAATAAGAATGGTTTTAAGATTTTTAATAAAGTATCGTATTTTAGCTTCCTATTAAAAAGAGTAATTAATTTATGGTATATATATAATTACATACATTAATATTTAATGTAATAACAATTTAAGTAAACTTTTAAATTTTGAATTGTCTTTTTTAACCTTTTAGGGGCCGTTTGGTAGTATAAATAACAACCGGATAGTTATGTTAACTTGAATATTTGATGTTTGGTTGGAGTTGTTGGGCCCGTGCAAGATTAAGAGGCCCGCTACAATTTTCTGTGCTCCTTCGTATTATTTATCTTCCCAAGTGGGAGAGATATATTATCCTATCTCAATAGCGATTAGTTTGAATTATCTAATGATACTTTATCCTACTTACCAAACAAACACTTATTCTTTTATTCTTTTATTGTATCAAATCACCTCATTTCAAAACTATTGCACTGCTTCTTCACGAGCCCGCCGCCATCCAATTCCATGTCTTCCCCAATAACAAAGCCATTATCTTCGTCCAATTCCTTCGGCACACAGATCCTCACTTCTACCCCAACACCCAAAACATTCCCCAGAAAATTCACCCTCCCTAAATCGATTCTCCAAAACAAAACCCCAAAAAAATCATACGATTTCACCAATCACGCCGCCCGCTCCGCAAGTAGTCGAAATCGAGGCCCAAAAGCTCGGCCCGTCTTCGCCCTTCGACCGAAACCTCATCCTCAACGCGCCAAACCCTTAGGGCCTTGTCCGATCTCCCCAACTAGTAAGAATGGTGTCCATTCGATCGATAATCGAACAATGGTATTATAGTTTGAATTATCTAGTATGAAGTTATTTGTCATACATCATAATCATGCTACAGCTTGCCTCATATTTCTTGATTGTTTGTCAAGTCTTATGATAAAAAATGAAAAATCACAACGGATTGTGGGTAAAATTATCAACAGTGAGAATCAAATTTACAATTAGGTATAGACAGTGTTGGTTGCAAGACAACACTTGTTCCTAAATTAATTTACTCATCCATAGACTTTTGATCTACCAACTACACTGTAGAAGTATGTACAGTGTATTAAATAGATTATGAGCATAATCGGCAAAAGAGTAATAATATTACCCAATCCAGTAAACAAGCTTTAACTATTGGAAATAATAAGTCTTGGTTGCAAGACAACACTTGTTCCTAAACTAATTTACTCATCCATAGACTTTTGATCTACCAACTACACTATAGAAGTATATACAGTGTATTAAATAGATTATGAGCATAATCGGCAAAAGAGTAATAATATCACCCAAGCCAGTAAACAAGCTTTAACTATTGGAATTAATAAGTGTTATGTCTCCGACCAAGTTTTAGTTAGTGTAAGTATTAAAATATCAAACTATTTGTTCGTAAACTATTAAGCCACTTTATGCATTCATAACTATCAAGTATCAACTACACTGCACCATATAAGTGTAGTGTATATAATAGATTCTTACAATTATTATGAAACCAGTAATAAGCATGGACAAAACATCCTCGTAATCATGGTTTAACTTTTCGAACTTATAGGTGTTATGTCTCCGACCAAATTTTTGTAAGTGTTACACTGTAACGTATTAAATTGTTTGTTCGTAAACTATTAGTCAAGCAATAGTTATTTGAAACTACGATCTACACACGGCACGAGAAAGCACTGTGTAAGTAATAGTTTATCAAGGCACCCGTGATGATCATAAATAGTTGTTAAAATATGAGACTAATACTTGTTATGTCTCCGAAACACTATTATTTTTCGATTTCTGATGTGGGAGATCGAGTATGAAGTGAGAATTTTGGGTTAACTAAGATGATTCTTTGAGGATGTTTGACGAGGATGACATTGATTCCAGCATATTTACGAACAAATCTTCTCAGTTCAGTTTTGATGTAAGATGATTCTTTGAGGATGTTTGACGAGGATGACATTGATTCCAGCGTATTTACGGACAAATCTTCTCGATTAGGTTTTGATGATGGTCACAGCGCTACTCAAAACAATAGTAGGGTGGGCGGACATTCTAATAGACATTCCTTTGTCATCAAATACTCTGTCCAAAGCAAGTATTGCTTAACAATATTCTGATTTCTTATTGCTATTTCCTCTTAAAATAGATAGTGTTGTAGTAATTTATTATGCTTTATTCACAGATCACAGTCAGTACTTGCGATAACTTTGTGACTGAAGTTATTAAAGAATTTTGCCGTCCCTATTTTCTCGTACCTGATATCAGAGAACCATTGGGATTCAGACGCAAATCAAGATTGTTTGGCTATCTTAGAAACCATATGGCATAGAATTTTGATGCCTGAAGCTGGACGAATGACCCACAACTATGGACATGTGATGAATTGGGTTACTGGTATCGATGCGAGACAACTATATGCCCAATAGATTAGGAGACTCGCATTTTGTTATTGTCTATCAAGACTGTTTTTTCCACTTGTTCTATGTCTCTTGTTCTCTACTGTAATTGTGGTTGCACATTATTTGTGTATCAAAATTATTTTTTCCACAATAATGTCTATAAAAACTATCTTTTACACTTGTTATTTGTCTCTTCATCTATGTCTCTACTACGACATGGTACTATACATACTAATGTTTGATGAGGTAGCTTATGATAACACATCAATTTGTAGTGTATTTGGTCTATATGGAAAGTTTATATTTAATTAGTTTCGATTTTTTTTGTAGTGTATTGTCATATATGGAAAATGTATATTTAATACCTTAGATAACACATAAATTGTGTATAATAAAATATATTACATAATTTTGAATAATTGAAAGGGCTTATTAGGTAAATCTAGTTTTTTTATAAATAGTGTAAAAATTGATCTTAATGTATAATAAAGAGTAACATAATTACCTTTTTTGAAAATCTCCCAAGAAAAAACAAATTAAATAAGCTCAAAAGGACAAAAAAATGAAGAGAAAGACAAGGCAAATGGGTCTAGTGGACAGCGAAAAGCAGCGGATATTTCCCCATTCCTTATCCTGCTGTTACGATTCTGAAATCGTAATTCTGGAATCACCGTTTCACCAATCACCATCATCCTCAACTTTCTCTCCCCTCCACACAAACTGCTGCTGCTTTTAGAGAGAGAAACGCAGTGTCACCGAAGAACAGGCAGCTGAATAACCGATTCTCCGGCGCCTCGTGACTAAAATTCCGTCCGAACCTCCGCTCCCGGAGGTTATGATGGATTCGGACCTCTATATCGACGGCTCGTGGCCGTTGGATCAGAATTTTGCGGTGGCGAGTCCTGCGCCTTTTTCTCCACTCTGGGCGTTTTCCGATGATAACAACGCCGGGAATTTCGTAGCCAGCGCTGGTTTCCAGTTGCCCGACTCCTCCAGGATTATTTCATGTATGTACACTGCTCCGAATTTTGCTCCCTTTTTTTATTCCGTAATATTGTGTAGATTTCTAAGATATACTCCATCAAAAACCTTTGAAGACTTATTGGAAATTTTGAATACATTCATATCTTTATTGTGTTATGAATTTGAATCTAGTTTCATAACTATTAGATGATGCTATTTGCAGAGTTGTTGATGTTTTTGATTTGTGTAGATAATTCTGTACAATAATCAATTTTATTTTATTTTTATTATTAAGGCGATTTTTCACTTTGCCTTCAGCATCTATTGTAGTTTAATACTGTACTTTCGTTTGGGTAAAACATCTCACTCAGTAAATTTTGCTTCGATCTGCCGATTAACATACTATTTCAATGCGTATACAAACTGATAAGTAGATGTTTCATTTGTATCTATGGTGTTTTCATGTGTAGCTGCTAGTAATCCTGATATGGCACCTGAAAGTGCATTTGGCAATGACGAGAAAAATAAGCTTCCTTCTCCTTACATGGGATTGATGCCTATTGAAAACCCCGATGGATCTTGTATAATAAAGGAAAGGATGACTCAGGCTCTTCGGTATTTCAAGAACCTGACCGAACAGCATGTCTTGGCTCAGGTCTGGGCACCTGTGAAAAATGGTGGTCGGTATATGCTCACGACATCTGGGCAACCCTTTGTTCTTGACCCCAAAAGTATTGGGCTCCATCAGTATAGGATGATCTCTCTCATGTATGCATTTTCTGTTGATGGTGGCACTGATAAGGACCTTGGACTTCCAGGACGTGTGTTTAGACAAAAATTGCCTGAATGGACACCGAATGTGCAGTACTATTCTAGCAAAGAGTTTTCACGCCTAACCCATGCTTTGCATTACAATGTTCGAGGAACTTTAGCTCTGCCTATATTTGAGCCTTCTGGGCAGTCTTGCATTGGTGTGCTTGAGCTGATAATGACCTACCAGAAGATCAATTATGCTCCGGAGGTTGATAAAGTTTGCAAGGCACTTGAGGTTAGATTGAGTCCCTCCCTAAATTTAATGGACTCGTTGAATCTCATTTATTTGTCTTAATCATCATCGTCAATTCATCATCTTAGTTGTAAGGGAGTTGATGGACATTGTTCGTATATTTCTAAAAATATATTATCTCAAATTTAGTTCTTCTGCTGCAGGCAGTGAACTTGAAAAGTTCAGAGATCTTGGGTCATCAAAGCACACAGGTAAAACGTGACTGTTGCTTTCAAGATGATGTCAATCTCAAGTAATTAATTTTCCCTGACTACATAATTCATGTATCACAGATATGCAACGAAGGTCGCCAAAATGCGTTGGCCGAAATCCTGGAGATAATCACTGTGGTGTGTGAAACCCTCATGCTGCCGCTAGCTCAGACGTGGGTCCCATGCAGGCATCGCAGTGTGCTGGCAAACGGGGGCGGGTTCAAGAAAACCTGCAGCAGCTTCGACGGTAGCTGCATGGGACAGGTTTGCATGTCCACAACTGATGCGGCATTCTACGTGGTGGATGCCCACATGTGGGGTTTCCGCGGTGCTTGTGCCGAGCACCACTTGCAGAAGGGTCAAGGTGTTGCTGGAAAGGCATTTGCTTCCCAAAACTCATGTTTCTGTGAGGACATAACGGAGTTCAGTAAGACCGAGTACCCATTGGTGCATTATGCGCGCATGTTCGGGTTGAGAAGTAGTTTCGCGATTTGCTTGCAGAGCGAGCATACTGGAAATGACGACTATGTTTTAGAATTCTTTCTGCCTCCCGACGTTAGAAGTTGTGGGGACCAGCAGATATTGTTGGACTCTCTTTTGGTAACGATGAAGCAGCATTTTGGAAGCCTGAGAGTTGCTTCGGGGAAGGACCTCGAGCAAGAGTGGAAGTCCATTGAGATTATCAAGGTCCCTATGGATGAGAAACTTAGTTCGAAGCCTGATTTTGCTGCTGCTTCATTATCTCCACCTCCTCCTGCTTCTGTACTGGATGGTTTCAAAGGACAGGTTAGAGGAAATGGCAGTGGTCCCATGATTAACGTTCAAAATTCTGTTGCTAAACCAAAAGATGCAGACAAGAAGCCTGAGAAGAAGCGAGGGAAAGCGGAGAAGACAATTAGCTTAGAGGTTCTCCAACAATATTTTGCTGGTAGTCTCAAGGATGCTGCCAGGAGTCTTGGCGGTACGCTTTTGTCCGAAGCCTGACGTTTGTATTTGAATATAGGGATGATTATTACAAAAAAGTATTCTTCAGATATATAGATTATAGATTCAGTGGCAGAAATTTAATTTATTTACTTGCCTTTTCAGTTTGCCCTACTACTATGAAACGTATCTGTAGGCAGCATGGAATCTCTCGCTGGCCATCCCGCAAGATAAACAAGGTCAATCGTTCCCTTACGAAGCTCAAGTGTGTGATTGAATCCGTGCAAGGTGGTGAAGGACCATTCAGTTTCACTTCTTTGGCCACGAATCCTATTCCCGTCACTGTCGGATCGATTCCTTGGGCAGCAGTATCTAATCTGAACAGTACAATCCCACAAAACATACCCGTCTCTAAATTTCATGAAGACAACAAAAACATCACTATTCCCGAGGTCCCTGTAGTCAAAGAACAGGCTGAGGCCTCAAATCACATTCCAGGAGATGCGAACCCAAGAACTGAGAGTGACTCAAGAGAAGAAGAGAGCATTGGAACCCCTAATTCTCAAGACTCATATCAAGGCAGACCATGCTATAGAAATGGAATCTCCCCTCCACACGACCCGATTCTTATCGATCAACAACACCATGTTCAGTTGTGTCCACAAATGGGAGACACTTTCTTAATCCCTGATAATTTATTCAGAACAGCTGCGGATCCATTTGGCGGGATGCTGGTTGAGGACGTGGGTAGTTCGCACGACCTGCAAAATTTGTGTCCAGATGGCGAAGCTCCATTGGACGAGCACATCACCGAGTACAGCTGGACAAAACAACCTTGGCCCAAGGACCAACTGGTTGCTCCACTTGATATATCAATGCCTCGGTTTAAAGCGAAGCTGGAAGTGAAGATGATCACTATAAAAGCCACTTACAGAGAAGACATTATCAGGTTTCGACTTCCCATGGATTCTGGAATCATCAAGTTGAAGGAAGAGGTGGCCAAGAGGGTGAAGTTGGAGATGGGCACTTTCGATATTAAGTATCTTGATGATGATCATGAGTGGGTCCTGATAGCTTGTGATGCGGATTTGCAAGAATGCATTGATATATCGCTTTCATCTGGTAGCAATATAACGAGGCTATTGGTCCATGACTGTACGGCTAATCTCGGGAGCTCATATGAGAGTTCGGGATGATGTGAAGGAGATTTAGAATGTACACTGGTAAGTTCGTAGATAATTTTTCGCTGTTGTATATGATATTAAGATGGTGAGTCAAGGGTAATTGTAAATTTTGTTACTTTGGGCTTTTTTTTACTGTCTTTTGTAGTGCAACTTGTTTATAAGATGGGGAGGTTATTTTTTTCTCATATTTTTCTGTGATGAAGTCCTATAGATGACATGTTAAGTCTAAGATCAGGAATATTCATTTTATTGTATTCCTCTAGGTATTGTGTGTACAATTGTTCTATTTTATCTGGAACAAGGATTGATCATTCAATCAAGAAGACCATAAAATGGAAAACAGATTTCTTTCTTACAACTTGGACAGCACAAACGGACTTGATTAAACAAACAGACAAAAAGGATGATTATAAATTACACAATAGCACCCCAAACTCCTGTGAAACTCAACAAATTACAACTTAAACACCATTCACAACTGCTATGATTGAAAAAACAAAGGCCTGTGTAAGAAATTACTCCGCCTTGTGAGAAAACTAATCCATGATATCAGCTTCTAAAACCGAAAGCAGACCACTTCTTGGATGAAGTCTCTTTCTTGTGGGTCCTTTTTGAGTTGGGATCTATAAGGTTTTCAAGTGATTTAGCCTTCTTGTTTCGTGATCTGCCAGCTTCTTTCAAAAGCTCCGCTAGCCTTTTCTTTTCATCGTCAAAATCAGGATTAGCTGTTCCTAGTTTCTCTTCTCGGAGTTTAAGAACATACTCAAGAATTTCAATTGCATCTTCAATTCTGCAAATTTATCCAAGAATGACTCACATAAAAAAAGGATTACAAAGCAAGAAAAGCATTTCATAATGCCAACAGATTATGCCGTTGATATAATGAAAGCATCCAACACCATTAAATGGTTCGATACATCGATATCACATTAAAGAACCATAAACTATTATATTGCAGAACCTAACACCATAATTTAGTGGATAGTTTTGGTAGGGGTGGAGAGCTTTTAAAAGCAGTAGTAACCAAACTGGAAGAAAAAATGTGATTTAGGAATTTGTGGATTGATTTATAGATGGCTTCTGACACTTTCGGTTCACATGTTCAGTTCTTGGCATACTGAAACAGCAGAGGTATCAAAAACATTTCAAACATCATTTTTTAGATTTGTTTTAATATTTTGATTATTCCATAAATATCAAAAACAGAATTAGCTCAAAGTTTTTCCTGTTTTTGAAATTTTCGAAACTGTTTTTTTAACTAAACCCAATCCACAGGAGACATTTTCATAATCATCACTTACTTAAGTGAAAACCAACCATAGGAGAGTCGAAGAAACTGCATAAAAAATGTAGAGTAATTTATTTCTACCTTCCCATAGCATCATAAGTTGCAGCAAGATTGGTATACACGCCGAGCGTATCCTGGTGACACGGCCCATACTCCTGCTCCAGTATTCCCCTTGCCTCCTCAAACAATTCCACGGCCTCGTCTATCTTGAATAGCTGCACACAAGCCAATCCCATTTGGTTCAGCACAACCCCAAAGAAAGCCGACTTCCTCTCACCACTCGCCCTGAGTTTCCCTACAGCACTCTCAAACGAGCTCCGTGACTCTTCATACCTCCCGACCATGTAGAACATTACCCCCACCCGTGCCTCAATCCCAGCAATAGTACTCTGCTGGCCTGGCTTATCCTCCAATAGCTTCATCGCCTTCTGTAAAAGTTTCAAAGCCTCCTCAGGTTCATTAAAAAGTTCATAAATAGCCGAAATCTCAGTCATCCCACTCGCAATCTCTTCCGGAGAGGTTCCAGGCACGGGTTTTGCGTATATTCTCAACGCGTTTTCGCAGTAAGATCGCGACTCCCTTATTTTCCCCGTCTTGTAGTACAGGTCAGCGAGTCTCACGTAGACAGAAGCAACGGAGGGGTGGTTATCGCCTTTGGAGGATTTGAAGACGGTTAGTGCCTTCTGGTAGGAGAAAACGGCCTCATCAAAACGGGTGAGGGAGGAGTAGATATTTCCGATGCTGACATCAATGGAGGCGACCTCATTTTCCTGCCCGTTGGCAATCATTGCCATGCTGGCGAGGACAAGGTGTTCCAGGGCTGACTCGTAGTCTCCTTTAGCTTCGGATATGAGAGCCATCAGCCGGCGATCGGCGGCCTCCTCGAGGGAAGCCGGAGGGCTGTGGATGCGGTGGATTTCAAGAGTCTTCTTGCACAGATTCTCGGCATCGTCGAATTGCATTGCTTGGACGTGGGCCTCGGCTAAGTATCTGCAGTTTTCGGAAAATCGGTAATCGGATTCAGGTGGAAGGGAAGGAGTAATTGTGATAATAATACCTGCAAGTCTCTGCGACTCTGGGATCATCATCCCCCAAGGACTCCATCTGTATCTTCAGCCCTTCCTTATAACACTCAATCGATCGATCCAACTGTCCGAGCATCGAATGCGTATCCCCCAGCTGCATATGCCCCGAGAACACCGCCAGCGCGTGATCCGCACCCCTCGGAACATCCGGAACCCTAATCGCCCTCTCCAAAACCGGCACAGCCTCCTCGAACCTCCCCAGGCTACAGTAAATCGCCGCCACCACGTGCAGGCTCATAGCCAAATCCAGGCTCGGCTCTCCGTCGGCGGCGCATTTCTCGAAGCTCTTGGAGGCGCGCAGCGCGTAGTCCAGGGCCTTGCTCGGGCCTTCGCCCGACGCGATCGTATCCCTAGCCAATTTCAGCAGGAACGGGCCGAGATCCGGGTTGTCGAGGGAGGACTCGTTGAGCAGGCTCTTCTCGGGCGGCGATTTCTTCCTTGCGGAGCCCCGATCTGGGGAGGGTTTGGCGCGTGAGGTGGACGGGGAAGGTGATGGCGGGCGTCGCGTGGCGGGGGAGCTGGATTTCGGTTCGGATCTGATGGCATCTGCTGCTGGACCGATCGGAGTGCGCGGCGTCTCGTCGGGGACCGAGATTCGAAGCGGCGGCGCGTCCGGCGGGGTTTTGATCGATACCAAGCCCGGCATTTTGGGAAACTGAGCGATCGAATGAATGTATTTAAATGAGAAGATTTAATGAAATTGGTACATTAATTATATATACATTGCCGCCATTGATGATCGAGATTTTGCTGGTGGAGTGACTGTAGAAGAACGATGACCGATCGCGTGCGTCTGCAACTTTCTAGTACGACTGCTATAGTGCTATTATTGGTATTGGTAGATAGCTCTTATTATTTCATTCATTTTTAATTTAAGTTACTTTAATTTTAGCTAAAATAAATAGTACTCTCAATAATTAATTAAACACCTCACATAATTAACACTCCAAATTACAATAATTTCGATTAATCAAAATATTTAGAATAAGATATTTCCAGACAGGTATAAATGAGCAGGAGTACTGTAATTTGTGTATTGGAGACAGACTTATCTCTAGTTGCTGAAATAATAATATCTCATAATTAACCTTTTTTTTCTATTAACACCACTATTAATACAAAAGAGTTTAATTATGATATATGGATCAAAATGAATAGTTTGATAGTTTATTTTGAATTTTACTCTGATACTATACTCTTTACATGGAATAAAATGTCATCTTTTTAATTATTTTTGCTTAATATGTTTCATGTTAAAAAAATAAATTAATATATAGTAAAATTAATTTGAAAAAAATACTGTACAATTATGAGTAAATTTTGGATAAAATATAGAATTGGGAATGATGAAATAAATAAAAATTATTCTCCATCAAAAAAGCATTTAACTTAAATATTGAAAGAAAAGGTCCCCACCGAGTGGAAAAAAGTTGAAATTGCGCATACGGGGAATCGAACCCCGGTCAGTACCGTGGGAGGGTACTATGATACCACTATACTACATGCGCTGGATGAACACTTAATCAACCGTAAACCTATAAATATATTTTCTTTGTCTTGTTTGATTTGATTTTAGGGCTTCCTCAGATCACGTAATTGGGAAACGTAACACATTCATCATCTAAGCAAACCCAAACTTTTGTTCCGGTTGCAAAATCGCGAGCTGAACAATACTGTGTAATCTATCTAATTTCTTCAATTTTTCCTTTTTGTTGTTGTTGTTGTTGTTGTGTATCTATTGATTGTGGACCATTTTACCCCTCCCCCTTTGAATAATCATTGAAAGATTCTGTGATTTTGATTTTGATTTTGATTTTGATTTTAGGGGATATTTCGTAACTGTGTTGTTGTAGTTCATTTGTGTGTTCTTGGAAGGGCTTTTTGGTGATTGTTATTGACCAAGAAGATCATCTAGGTTGCTAAGCGATGATTGATATGTTCGTCGGTGTGTATGATTGCTAGGACGTGTCGTGTTCTCTTGGTATCTCTTTTTATTGTGTCGGAAATCTAAATGCTGATGTGCCATGTGTGTTGAATTACTTTGTGCTTAGTTGTTCTCTTTCCTTATATATGGTGCTTAGTTAACTGAATTTAGTTCGTTTCATTCATTGTTGTGGAGATTTTATTACTCAAGAATTACCCATTTATGGTTTTTGTTTTTGTACTTGAAACCTCCGATGATGATGTTTACGTTTCTACTTGTCGTTCCAATTTCTGAAATGTGCTGCCGTGTTTGGTATGTGCTATAAGTGGAGCTCAAGGGACAACTGAGGACCTTAATTGTGCATACAACACATTTATATAATAGAGGGAATCGCATTCAGTAGAGTTTTAATGTGTTTTTTCGGTTTATTAATATTCGATCTTGTTCATGAATATGCTGACTCTACTAGTTCTTATGTGAATGATGTGTTCGTTCTTGATACATATAGCTGCCTAAGCTCTAGCATTTCAAAATGTTCTTTAGGTGCTACTTTTCCGTAACTGTCTTTGGAGCATAAGAGTGAAGTTGATTTAATTGTGGTGAGATCAGATCTTGATCATTCACAAATCACCAACAGCCCCATCCATTTGTATCCCTGTCGGTAAAGCTATCCCCGATGACTTTCGTCCGTAAAAACCTCATTGGTAATATTTTCCCGACGGGGTACAAAGGTGGTCTTGAGGTTAGCTGCACCAGCACTAAAATTCCTGGACTGAGTATGAACTGTAGGTATATTAATCAGTATATAACGAGGGACTTATCGACGACCTTTGGACCATCCGGATACTCTTAAACACTCGCCCGACGACCTACCAAAGACTTGAAGGCTGTCGGTAAATTTCCAGAATTTTTTACCCTGTAATGTTTTGAATTGTTTTAGTTCTATTTTTAGACTTTATAGAGTTTTCTAGTTCTTAGTTTAAATAATTAAAGTGTTTTTTTAAGTTCAACTCAATACGAAATAACATTTACAATCTTAAAAAAAAATAGAACTAGCCGAGTGGTAAGGCCTGTGATGATGTGGGTGTAATTCCCCGGCGACGCAGGATTCGAATCTCGGGTGAGACAAATTTTCATTGAAATATTATGAAAGTTTGTCCTGGGGTTCGACCTGTTGGCTCTCTCGCACAGGTATTTGCTACTCGGGCACATTCCTCGATTTACATCCTACACGATCAAGGGACCTCCGATCTGGTGGGGTGGAGTTTCTCGTCTCTCCTCCTTAAAAAAAAAATAAATAAATAAAAAAAAAAAAAAAGCAAATATGTAGCTGCTTTTCTTTTCTTTCTGTTAGTTTATTTTTTAATGATTCTACTTTTCGTATTTTGATAACTATTGCATCAATAAAAGAATAGTTGATTCTTGCTTCTATATAGTAGCATAAAGTAAGAAGTAAGAACTGCTTAAAAATTTTCTGGCTTCCCCAGCCCTCTTATTTATTTTTAAATGGGTTTTTTTTTATGTTAAGTAAGGGTGCTGTGGTCTTTGTTTATGTATCATAAGTTGGAATTATTTGACAAATGTAGGGGAACTTTATTACTCAAAAATTAAAATTGGCTACTTGAATGAAAAGTCAAAAAACAATCCCTTGTTTTTATTTGGGTCTTTTCTACACGTGTCAAATAGTTGTGTATGATTTGTTATCGTTGTAATTTTAGCAGTGGTCCTTTACGTCACTCTGAAGATGAAAAATTCGGTTAAGTTGCTTTCATACTTCCAATTCCCCCAGTCGGTTAGTGAGCGATCTTCTTTTTGAAAATTACCCAGCCAAAATCGAAGTGTACTTGTAAGTGATGATGTCAATCTACTATGCTATTACCTTTGGTAAATAATTTTGTATCTAAGAGTAAGAGAATCAATCTGAGGTCTATTTACTCTCGTGAAACTTATCGATTTTTCCCATCGGATTAATATCGAATATTCGTTAGCAAATTAAATATTTTTATTTGATTTTTGTTTAGACAAAAAAAAAAAAGAAATAAAAATTGTGGTGATTGTGAAAATGAAGCATACCGAACATGGTTGAAAATTAATATGTATTGGGACCAGAGTTGGTTTGTGTCCGAAGCATTGGGATTGAATACCATTCACATGCTCACGGATCTACTAGACAACTACGATGTTTTTGTTTTTTGTTTTGCATTCTTTCTTTCAATTTTTCCATTCTTACACTTTTGTCTTTTTCTTCTCTTCCATGTCTTCTTCTTCTTTCAATGTGCACCGTCCACAACGGACGTTCATTTATTTTTGGGTATTTTCTCAAATTAATTTCCAACACGATTATAATCATGATCGTGTTCCTGCTTGGGTCGCTACACTGTATTTTGATCGTGCAGGGGTTGATTATATTCCGTACTAATTGATGTGTTTTAAAATTACTGTGCCGTTGGAGTATTGAGTACTGAAAAAATATTGAAACAAAATAGGGAATAAAATTTTATTTTTTTAACTGATTATGAATAGAAGACTGTTTTTGTGTCGTCCTTAGTTATAGACAAGAAGTCATTTTTGCAAAATTAAATAATGAAATAACAACGAATGACTCTGAATACTTCGTCATTGCATTAACGATTATAAATTGAAACCAGAAATAATTTTTCGAACTTATTAAGTACTCCCTCTGGTCATTTTTTATTAAAAAATAATGAATAAAAAAATATTTTAAAATTGAAAAGTAAAGTAGTTGTAAGTAAAGTTTAAAAAAGTAGGTGGGGTAAAGTAGAATAAAATTGTATATTAAAATAGATGTTATATTTGCTGGACACGGAGTAATTTTTTTATTAAAAAATAATGAATAAAAAAATATTTTAAAATTGAAAAGTAAAGTAGTTGTAAGTAAAGTTTAAAAAGTAGGTGGGGTAAAGTAAAATAAAATTGTATATTAAAATGAAAAAGTTAGAATAATTATTATTTATTTTGGGGTGTCTCAACTATTATTGGACACCTCAAAAAAAAGTATGACAACTGTATTTGAACAAAGAAGTCTTACTATACTTTTATTTTGTAAGAAATGTAAGAAAATTCAAACGCTGACGTGTACATCCGTTCTGTACTTCGTTCGTTTTCTCAATAATAGACTGACAAAGTAATAATTGACTGTCCGGATGATTTTTTCTTTTCAGAATAAGATTTTTCTGTATATAATTAATTATTATTACACCCAGAATATTAGACACCGTTAAAAATAGTTGTGTTTAAAAATAAATACTCCAGATAGTATTATTGATTTTTTACTACACTTTTATGTTTTGTATTAGTTTAGGTTTACTACACATTTTCTAATTATTTTTTAAAAATGATTAAATAATTTTGATAAAACAAATTTATTTTACACAATAAAATAATTCGTC
Organism: Euphrasia confusa; assembly: GCA_954870475.1. NCBI lineage: Eukaryota > Viridiplantae > Streptophyta > Magnoliopsida > Lamiales > Orobanchaceae > Euphrasia > Euphrasia confusa. The sequence continues at coordinate 4,213,429 of OX940960.1, read as the reverse complement.
CTTTTGAAAATGTAGCGCCATAAAAAGAAAGTACAACTCTTAGTATTTATATTTCATACTTAAGTACTTTCTTAGTCCAAGTAAAGTATAAATGTTATTTTTGATATTTTCACCACAAACTAAAAGTAAATTTATTTTTTTAGTTGAACATTAAATTAATTGGAAATAAAGTTTAAAAATAATTAATAAAATAGAAATAAAATTATATTTTAAATTGAAAATTTTAAATTTCTTTTTTATGTGAAAGAAACTTTAAAACGAAATTTGTTGGACTAATAAGGAACTATTAGTCTCTTTGTCTAATAACTGTTTGACAGTTTCTTTTGTAAAATACAAAGAAAACGACAAACAATTGTGAGAGTGAGGTATTATAAAACATAAAGAGTATATTTTTCTAACCACGTTTATGTAATTTTTCTAATATAAAAAAAGAGTATAGATCAAAACTAACACTTCCTTTCTCTTATGGTAAAGTACTCACTTCCTGTTAGGCATTATGTGTATATGAAAATGTTTTTATAAATAAAATTATTTGTGTAATTTTAATTATTTAATACTACTATGTTCCGAATTTTCTTTGTAAATTACAAAGGAAATTGAGTATAACACAACATGAATAATTGAATACATTTGATCCAATTAATTTTTTTTTAATAAATTACAAAAAATAAATGTATAATTAATTGAGACAAAATTAGTATATATCATTAGCCCTCTATTTTCTATTTCATTTTCGTTTCGCTGCGTTTTTGTGGCTACGATTCTTTAGGCAGCAGTCGCATCATCTTAATACCACTTTTAAATGTGTGCTTTTCTTACTCAATTAAGCACTTTAAACCATTATAATTCACTACACTTTATAGTACTTGAAAAACATTGCACCAAAAATGAAATAATTACTATCATTCATCGATCTAAGGAATTAAAACACGTTTATTTCATTTACTTGCAAACTCCAACGCTTTCCTCTGTTTCTACAGTAACTGCAGATACTCGTCGTACACCCTATCCAGCATCTCCACGTCGCCGGACATCGAATCCGACCGCCGCTCGATCGCCGGCAGAATTATTCCGTCCAACAGAAACTCGTCCCCGTAATCCTCCACCTCAAACAGAGGCGGCCACTCCTCCATCACGTACACCTTCTGATCCGCCGCCGCCTCTCCGCCGTCGCTGCTCAAGCTCTCGTGGCTGCTCGTCCTCGAGAACGCAGACGAAACCCTAATGGGCTTCGGAAGGTACACCTTCGTCTTGGCCGGAGCTGGAGCGGGATCTTCCTTTCCGGCGGTCTTCCTCTGTTTCCTCTTCTTGCCGGCGGCGCCGCCGGAGCCGGAAGTCGCGGTCTTGGGCGATTCGGGAGTTTCCCGCCGGTGGGTTTTTTCTCCGGCGGCAGCGAGCTTCTTTAGGAGATGGGTGTTCCAGTGGTTCTTGATCTCATTGTCGGTTCGACCTGGCAACCTGCCGGCGATCAAGGACCATCGATTTCCGAGGAGGCGGTGCATCCGCACGATCAAGTCCTCCTCGTCCTCGGAAATGTTGCCTCTCTTGATTCCGGGCCGGAGGTAATTCATCCATCTCAATCGGCAGCTCTTCCCACATCTCAACAGCCCTGTTTTTTTTTTTTTTTTTCATTTGTTGTAATTAACGATTGATTGAGGGACTGAATATGTAATTACCAGAAAGTAAGTGCACTTGATTTTAATTACCGGCATTTTTGGGGAGAGCCCTCCATTGGCCTTCGCCGTTTTGTTGGATGTAATTGGTCAACAATGCGTCTTCTTTGGTTGACCAAGGACCTCTCCTTAATCCAACCTTGGAGCAACAAGGAGATCTTCCCATCGAAAGAAAGAGCGCTTCGAATACGTTTATTATAACACTCTCGAGTCTCGATGAAGCTACTTACAAGTATATAGCGTAGTACCCAACTCTTTAAAGAGAGAGAGATAGAGAGGGGGAACGTGTACTAAATTTTTCATAGCTAGCAATGTGTGGGATTTGGTTTATATAGGCAAGAGAATGATTAATGATCACATTTGGGCTACTATTAGTAATACTCAAAACAAAAAGGGTCACTATTATAATTATTTCTCTATGATTAATGATCACATCGGGGTGTTATTAATAATAGACAAAATCAAAAGGGTCACTATTATAAATTTATAATTATTTCTTTGTGCTGCCCGGGGCTGAAATTAAGGGATGTAGGTATGTCATGTGGGAAGAAATAATATGATTAATAAGCAACAAGTAATTATTCTGGAAAATGAAAAATCAAAGTGATGATCACACGTATAATCAACATTTTCTAAACTTACCGATCCATGGGTTCGTGAGTTATGGGTCGCTGGTCTCGTTCTCCTAGCGTTCATTTTAGAACATTGCAGAGAATAGTTTGTTACATGCTTAATGTATATGTTACCTGAAAAATAATAATAAGTGAATAATGCAGGACATGGACATGGACACAGACGAAATAAATGAGGCTAGATTAATATCATTTCTTGTAGCTAGAAATAGAAGCTTGTGTAATACCACATATATACATATACATGGGCAGTTCAGCTATATTGAATGTAATGGGGATACTGATCGATCAGCTCGACCTGCACCAAAATTAAATTCTAAAATCATTAATGTAAATGTAAATCATACAGGGACTACATTATTTTATAAAGCTTATCATAAATTGTTTAAATTTTTTCCGGTCTCTTGTACAAATCTATATGTTCAATTCGATTAAAATAGCTCGCGATCATTGATCGTTGGTGAATCAGATGACGTCGAATTAATTTCGATTGATTGCGCGGTTGTCATGAAAAATCGATACTGTCCAAATCAAATTAATAACTTTAGTACAATAGGAGTGATGAATATGTGATGAACAACTAGTCATGTACCATATACTATTTCATACTGTGTCGTACTGTCGTATATTCATGTGATCATAAAATTACTCCAAAGTTGTAGAAATTAATTAAAACCGCAGCCTCAGAGCATAGTCGAGTGATAATGTGGTTGTAATCACTATGGGAAAATATCTCATAAAAATCGGGTATTCACCGGTGTTAAAAAAAATATGTCCGTTGTATGTTACTAGGACAAATTCTTCAATTTACATTATAATCGATAGATAAAGGATCAATTGGGCGGGTAATTTCTCCTCTCCTCTTTATCAAACAAAATTAATTAACCCACCAGTACTAATTAGACAGCATAGTGCATGGATCACGTGATCAATATAAGAAAAAGTACTCTGTCTACTATATATAGTATGCAAATAGTATGCAATGATTTGGGTACGTACACATTACACTTTTTGACTGTCATTAATAATTATATGATAAATATTAGGTGATGAAATGTAGTGTAGGGTTGATGATTTAGGTGAAAACTTGAATTTCTTATTTTTAATTAAAAATTAATTTACACTCAAATTTTATTTATATCTAATCGAAAATACATATTGTATACTCCATACTATGTTTGATCAAGTTGTGAAATACAAATACAAGTAAAAAAACTAAAAATATAATTTATATATCTCATTCAAACCTCTTCCGTTAATGCTCTTGAATCATGATCATTCGCTGATGTACGTGTGTGAATTGGTCGATAGAGTCACACCCGTTTTTTCTCCTATGGAGGGAGTTCAGGATCATCTAGATGTTAATAAAACTCAAATGTTTAAAACGTTGGATCAACATCTTTTTCAAAGTGTGAAAGGTGTATACTACTCATATATCAGTTCGAAGTGGGAATGCCCCACGTGTAGGTACATAAATCAATTCAATTTTAAAAAAAAAGTTACAAATGTGGACTTGCCATTTTTAGTTTATATTATTATTATTATTTCAATTGTATTAAAATAAAATAAAATAAAAAAGTTTGTGATACTGAGACCTACTACTAAATTGAATAATAAATAGGGGGATTTTGAAAAAGGGTAAATATCTTAGACTGAATTATACTCTAAGACCAATCTTTACACTAATTATAAAGAAATAAGATTTACCAATAAAGCCCATTTTTAATTGTTGTACACTATGAAAATCCCCCATTATATGATTCTCTTAATTCAGTCTACTAATTATACACTTACCATATAACGGTTATACACTACCAAAAAAAACTGTACCGAATTAAATACATATTGCACAAAACTGGTGTAATACACTGCATACATGAATACGTGAAACGGTTATCACAATTCTTCGATACAAAATTTCTTTCTGTGATTCTCTTGCCGGCGCAGTCGTCTACGTCTTGATAGTGTGAAGGATCAATCCTCGAAGCGTATCCTTTCTGTTAAGGTAAGTTTCTCCAATTTTCTCTGTTCTTGTTCGATATAGTTCAATAGATTACATTCCGGATTTAGGGTTCTTTGATTTGGGGACTGAATCTACAGAAAAGATGAAGTTAAAGTTTTGAATTTCCATAGTGTATTACTCGAAACTTTGATTGCATGTTTTAAAATTAATTTACAATTGAGTTGAATCTTCAATTTTTAGTTTTGATTTTTTTTGTGCTCCAGTACAACGAAAATCACAAATTTCAGTGTCGACCCTATCACAAAACTCAGTGTCGAAATTCAAAGGTAGTGTGTTGGTGAACTGTAGCGGCAATTTCATCCTGATACAGAGAATGTAATGGGCAAAATCTTGTTTTGTTTTTTGTTTTGGGAAAACTGATACTCTAAACACATGCTTAAGTTGGTTTTGATTTTTGGTTTTTCAAGAAACCATAGATCCATACAGTGTCTTACCTTCTAGTATTCTTTTTTACATGGGGTGATGATGCTTAAGTTGGTTATTTAGTACTTTAACACTATCTATTTTGAATCAGGATTTGGGAACATGTCGCCGACAACTCGTTCCGATTCGATGAAAAAGAAGGGGCAGATTCGGGAAACTTTTTCTGGATCGGCGAAGCGTAGTCTAGATAATGACTTCGAGGCAACTGTGTCTGAGGGTCAGACTCATATTAAAAAGGTACTGAAATCATCGCTTTATGTTAATCAGTAGTTGAATGTCTTTCGTTATCCAAACTCTCTGCTGATTACACTGTAGGTGGGAAAAAGTGCGGCAAAGAACATTAACAGGCAGGTGCCGATAAAGTCGCAAAAGAGGAAACGATTCAACGTGGGGATAAGCACTCCTAAAATTTCTAAGAAGCCAAAGGTATATGCCATATGATTATGGTTTGTATTCATAAAACCTAATCGTTATGAATTCTACTGTCTTTTAGGAGTCAGAATCAGTAATTGGAAGCGATGACGATTTCCAGTCAAACCAATTTAATCTAAAGAAAACAAAGCGCGTAAGTGAATGAATTAATTGATTTGTCTATTCAAATATTTCCAACTTCAGTCATAGAACTTAATAACAATGTACATAGTGTGTCAACGTGTATGACAATAATTCCTTATTTACCAGAGTGGAATTAAACTGGGAATAGGTCGTGGAAAGTTTGCTCGAGAGAGGTTGGCTGACACAAAGGTATGTCCAATATGCCTATCACTTTATACATGATCTGTTATCATATTGCATTGTTGAAAAATTACACTACTCCATAAATGATTTATCATTCATCCTGCCAAAAACACTGTGACACAGTGAATGGTCACACTGCCAAATAACACTGTGAATGGTCAATAACACTTTTACACTGCCAAATTTAGACCGTACACTTAACCCATTTTATCAGTGTTGGATTTCTTCTTGGTTAATGTATGGTATGCACTGTCACTTACACTATGTGTGTCACTCACACTACCAAAACCACTGTGATTTATTAGACAGATTTTAGTTCAACAACTTAAGTGATTCAATCGAACAATTGAGTAGTAAATTTTTCAACAATGAATTCTGTGTTTTGTTCTGTGGACCATCCACACTGAGAATAACACTGTGTTGGTTCCTGTTATATTTCCACACTGAGAATAACACTGTTGAGGAATTTTCATATTTTCGCACACATAGTGTTTACGATGTTTCAGAACTTATATGAATATGATACAGTGCCATTACGACTTTAGCAATTTCATCTTGTAGTGTAAGATACATTAGATTCTATTTTGAAAATAATGTGAATGCACATTACCAATAACATTTAAAAAATTTATTGACTGACGTGTTCTTGGTTGTGATTCGCAGAACTCTCAGTTTAGAAGCACCGTTCCTGAGTACAATGACAAAACAGGAAACCCTATCACAGAGGGTGTTAGAAAGATTATTTCCCAAACTCCATTTGGCCATCTATTCGATTTATTCTTCACCGGTAAATTGACTATTTCTAAGTCAAACAAACAACTTAGCATGATTCTAACAGGTTACAACCACAAAGATGAATCCTTTACATTCGGAGATACACACGGCCGAATCTCTCTGAAAGATGTCGAAAACATACTCGGGTTGAGCAGTGTTGGAGAGTACATAGAAGAGAAAGGTACTCCACCTTCTGCGTTTGTGGTGGAAGCATTTGGAAATGGCAAGTCACCAATAAAGAAGTCGGACGTTGCTGATGCAATCAATCGAGAACTGCTCAAAGAGCCTGTGAGGGTTATTGATGTTCAAGAGAGAGATCAGAACTTAGCACGCCTGGTTCTGATTGATATCTGCATCAAGTTCCTTTTTGCCAATGGAATGGGTAGTCTAAGTATGAAGCATGTCCGAGCATGCGAGGATTTGAACGAGATAGGTAAATACGCATGGGCGAAGGAGATTTTGAAACACCTTCATGAGAAGCTGGAAGTGTACATGATCAAGAATTCTACTTCAAAGAACACTGGAGGATGTGTCTACATAATTCTTGTAAGAGTTGTCTATTTACAGTTTCTATTATGTTATGTTGAGTATGAGATTTTATTATATACTAATGACATTTTTCTTTTTGCAGTACTGGTTATGTTTGAAAACAAACATTCTAAAACCTATGGCTGGGATGGAGGATGCGTTGCCTCTAATTAAACGCTATGATTTGACAGTTTTGGAGCAGATGCTGAAGAAGACGACTTTTAAAGAATTATGTGTAAGTTGGACTCGTCAAACGACGGATATTTTAAATTAGTCCACTACATTAATCTATTATGTTATATTTTGTTTTGATTGGTTTGTTTTGTGAACCTGGCAGGCAAGAATTAACGGAACAGAGAACGATCAGTACGGACTGTCAATGGCGGATCTCAGAAAGGAAGTTGAAGATTCAAAGAGAGAGATTTTGATTCTGAAGACTAAATCTGAGGAGCAGGAGTTGAAGATTAAAAGACTCGAAGAAATTATCGAAAATTCGGTCTACAAAAGTGCACAGAGAACAGAAAGACACGGTGAACCTAGGGTGAGCGAGGTTGACTCGACAGATTTTCAGAAAGGTAATATTGTATTTAAATATACTAGTTCAATCAAAGTATGTCATATCGAATTCCCATTGTTTAACACTACCTAATTATACGTGATTCGAATACCAGATGATGTTCATTCGCATGAAGCGGAAGAAAGACGGGCTCCTGATAATGAACCTATGTTTGAGGAAAGAGATGAACAAAGTCAGTTTAAATAGTGTTAATTGTAGTCCCTAACTCTAGGATCAGTTGTTATTTTTAATATTGTAAAGCTCTTATTGTTTTGTATGTTATGTTAGGTAAACTTTGACTAACTATGAATGTGTGAAACTATATTTGTTAATCTGTGTTATGTGGTTTTTGTTATACCTACGTTAACAACCAGGAACTTGTTTGATTGTCTTAAACTATGTTAGGTGATAAACAACAGTGGGCTATGATGGTCGGATGCTATGATCCTAGAGGGGGGTTCGGATCACCTATACACTCTGCTGGAAAGCAGATGTCAGGTACTTCGCATACTTTGTAAGATATAAACAATATGTATTACTGATGCCCCTAAAACTTGTTGATTTACTACATTAAAACCTTTAGAAGAGGAGGAGTTTGATATGCTCTGCATCGAGGCGGTAGAGGCTGTTGAGAAATCTGTGGAGTCTGCAAAGAATAGTAAACCAGAAGGTAATGTGAATAATTTCCAATCCATAAACCAAATGTCTGACGTTGGGGGAAGTTTAATTGCATACACCTTAAACGCTAAACTGCAGGTGGAGAAACGCCAAGCACTGACGGTAATACGAAATCTGTTTCTGGTGAAGCAAGCGCCAATGCGAGATGGTCTCATTTCGATGGACCAAGCTTTGCCCTATTGAGTGACGACGAAATCCATACACCGGAACCGCAGCTTCCAGCACAGTGCTCATCGACTATCTTGCCACTGGATGATATGCATACGGGGATGACAGGCTCGTCGATAGGCCTGTATTCGTACGCAGATCTGCCGGAAAAAAGACTACTGAAGCCAAGAAATGACAACATCTACTACTTTCCTATTGTGAAGAAAAGGAGAATTGCAAGGAATAATGCTAAGAATAGGTCACCTCCTACGATAATCGATGTTGACGCGTTGAAGGACACTAAGGAAGAGAAGATTCTGAAGAATCGGTGGAACAAGAATAAAAGTTTTCAGAACTTGTTAGACGCATACACAAGGAACAGTCTGAAGGTGTATGTTGAGAAAGCACCTCTAGGGTATGTGTCGTAATATCCCTCTCGAACTTTTTATGAATTGATATATATATATTGAATTGATCTTCATCGATTTTTTTACAGTGAAAGCTACTGGAAAGCTAATGACTCTGGCCTCACTGACATAACACGGCACGAGATCGATATCTTGTTGTCAACCGATGCTTTGACAACCACAATAATCGATGCGTATTTTTGCCTACTTGCAGAAGAGCTGAAGTCACGTGACGATATTGGCTTGGTCACCAGGTCGCTTTATACACACGCATGGGTAAAGTCTTCCTAACTAGTAAATTATATTGTGCTAAAATCACTTTCAAGTAGTAGTTATATTTTGTTCACATAATATAGACGTAGATTTGTACATGTCAGAAATCCCAAAACTTCATCTTACATGATACATACTTAAACTGACATGTTAGTTCAAAGAACACTGTTTAGAACACTGCCTAGATCCTGATAGTGTATATCTTGGGTATGGTCAGTAGTTCATAAATTTCCCCATGTGTCAGTTTCATGATATATAATTAGACGATTGGTCTGAACTAAGAATACCAGTTTAAATATAACCTTATTAACATGTCAGTTTAAATATAAACTTAGCAAATACACTGTCATTGATGATTTAGTGAATTTCATTGTTATAATGGCAATCTACGGGTGACTGATTTAGGTGTTACAATGGGGTTTGGCTTAAGTTTTTTTACCATTACAATGGTGTTTGGAAATGAATGCAGGTCGCAATCGAGAACATTGAGGCAGTGGCAATGCATGAATTTATATTTGAGCCACTGTATAAGTACTTGGGGAGCGCGCATTTAATCCTCATTCCGCTGACCCACAAGCAGAAATTCCACTTCACGCTATTAACTTTAGACCCTATTGCAAAGTGTTTTTTCCATTACGACTCCATGTCCTCAAGAGATTCAAGGTCCACAGAGTGCATAAAGGAGGCAGGCTTTATGGTATAATAATATCATTATTCTTTATTTTTTATAATGCTAGTATTTCATATATCTTGGCAATACACAACGCAAATTCATTCCGGCAGTGTTTATAAAACACGTAATTAACCTGGTATTTAACTGTAATGGTATTAGGTACACATGATCAATCAGTGGATGCGTGGCGTAGCGTTCCAAGCCGACCTCATGCTGAATTCAGGTATGAGGAAAAAGCTGAATAAACGTGCATGCTCGAATGTCGCGTTGCAACTGGATCGGGAGGCTTTGACCGAGAAAGAAATTCTGACAATAAAGTGGGTGAAGGAAAACTTCCATTGCAATTTTAAATTGATTGATCAGAAAAATATTGTCTCGAAGCAGGCTTCTGGATCGTAAGTACAAAAAATATCTACTACTCATTTAAATAGATTCATGTAGAATGTGTGGATAATACTAATATGGATGTTACAATGACAGCCTGGACTGCGGTGTTTATGTGATGCACTATATGGATGATCTTGCATATGAAAGGTTGCCGAGTGATAAATTTGACGAGACTGCAGCAATGGTATTCAGAGCTGATCTTATCAAGAGATTTGCAAGAAGTTCAAAGCGTTGGAGGGCCCTGATTTAGAAACTTCAGTTATGCTTTTCTCTTTTCCAAACAGTAATAATTAGGCAGCTGGTTTATCAGACATTGTGGATGGTTTATCTGACATTGCAGCTGGTTTTTCTATTTTGAATTAGTTCAAAAAGATGGGAAGCTTATGTTAACGTTAAGATTTTGGATAATATAGTGTTGAAGTTTCTTCAGATTGTGTTTTGATATTACTCGTTTGAGATTGTAGTTGAGATGTTATTATAATAAGAATCATCTTTTGATATTACATCTTGGAGATTGTAGTTGAATCGTTCTTTTAAGAACATGAGAAACATGATGCACTACCTTCATCAGAAATAAAGAAATAAAGTAATACACTTTCTGAAAATAGTGTTGTTAAATCAAACTATACATATACATTGTATCTGAAACATGTTAATATCAGTTGAGTCTTCCAAATGTAACTTTTGCTAAAATATATGATGCCCCACTACTAAGAAACCTCACTGCCAAAATACTGCTTAATATGCAGTCAGCGAATGAAAGAACACAATAAATGATTTACATGGGAATACATGACAAGAACCTCTACAGTGTTATTCTCAGTGTGGAAATATAACTGGAGTTTCCACAGTGTTATTCTCAGTGTGGAGGTCCACACAACAAAACACAGATTGCATTGTTGAAAAATTTACTACTCAATTGTTCGATTGAATCACTTAAGTTGTTGAACTAAAATCTGTCTAATAAATCACATTGTTTTTTGTAGTGTGAATGATTAACATAGTGTAAGTGAAAGTGCATACCACACATTAACCAAGAATAAATCCAACACTGATAAAATGGGTTAAGTGTACGGTCTAAAATTTGGCAGTGTCAAAGTGTTAGTTGGCAGTGTGACCATTCTTAGTGTCACAGTGTTTTTGGCAGTGTGAATGATCAACACTACCAAAAAGCATTTTGCAACGTTGAAAATTTTAGTACTAAAATGAACAATTATTTCACTTAAGTTGTTGAAATAAAATCTGCCTTATATTCCAAGTGTTTCTGGCAGTGTTACTGATTCACAAAAAGAACAACAGATCGCATTTGGTAGTGTAAGTGGCAGAAGGAACAACGTGTTATATTCTGAACAGTACACTGTCACTGTGACCCTTTACATAGTGTAAGTGACAGAGCATTTCTAAAATAACCAAGAAGAATTCCAACAGTGATAAAATGGGTTAAGTAATGGAACTAAAATCTGTTGTGCTTTGAAAGAGTTTGAGTAAGCGGATTTATCCTCTATATTAAACTGTTTGTTCCCAAAAGACGAAACATATTTATGCACCAACAACTATATAATACACTGTGCATGGTGAGTAATATATACCGAGGTTTAACACATTACACTAGATGGCCAGTGTTCATCAGCTAATACACTTTATGAAGTGGATTTTCAGATTATCGAAAATAGTATTTTGTTAAACACACTATTGTCATTTTTAATCTACTTGAAAGTGTTATTGTTAGTCTGTATGATACACAGCAGAAATATAACACGTTCGCATTATCCATAATGATACACGGCAATATAAACTAAAATGACGACAACTGAAATTAAGACGGACCAATTCGATAGTACCATAAATAGTGTATCTAGTCGAAATAACATATAAAAAACCATCTTAGAAGCAATTTATTCAAGTTCAACCTCGGTTGAACTCTGAATAAGTTCAATAACATATTAATCCTACAAATAAGCCTTTATTGGAAATGTGCTGTAGTTACTTTCTGGAAAAAATCAGTATTAGATAACTTCTTTGCACGTCGTCTTGTTGTGGTTCTTGAATTTCTTACAGCGACTACACTTGATTATCCGTTTTACCTCGCTCCTGTTCTTCATCCTAACTTGTCTTGGTCGGCCGGCTGGGCGTTTCGTCTTTGGAGGTTGGATATTGACGGACTGTGAAACCATCTGAATCGGCTTCGCGATTGTGGGAACAGGATTGATTGTGAACGAATACGTCAATCGATACTTATCCACCTGCATAAATAGTGATACTCATTAGTTTCACAATAAGATGATAACTACTGACGAGGATCCACGAAAGATGATTTGTACCAATTGCTGACCTTAAAAAGAGGATCCACGAAAGAGTAAATATCAGGACATTGATGTTGAGCAGCAACAAGAGCATGCGCACAAGGGAATCCGTTAATTTGCCACTCCCCACAAGAACAAACCTTACGTTGCAGGTCCACACCAACTGTATTATTTTGTGTCTTAATCTCATACACAAACTCGTTAGACATGCTAGCTCCCCAATGTAATCCTAGTTGAAGATTATCTTCAAATCTCTTATCCATGACGGGACACAATTCAGATACCCATCCAGCTGCAATTTGTTTGCGTGTAGCAATCAGATTCATCATTCTAACGCGTATCTCATTGTTCAAATCTGTGATTGGCAATCCCTTTAAATCTTTCACCCAATTGTTAAAACACTCGGCAAGGTTATTCGTCATTTCACCAAATCGCTCCCCGTTGAAGTGACATGTTGCCCAAGTTGAAGGATGCAGTTCCTTCAAAAAGTCTTCTACAATCTGGCCACCTTCTCGTCTCAGATCCCGTAAATGAATTTCAAAACTCTCTTCGTCACGTGAATAAGCAGCTTGCATAAATAAAAAAGTTATCTTCTTGCCATGAGCTGAGCCTGAGGGGTACTTATTGAGTAGATTAGTCTGCAAGTGTCGATAACAGAATCCCAGCGGGCTGTTGGGAAACACAGACCGAACAGCAGCTAAAAGTCCAAGATTACGGTCTGAAATAAACGTAATGGTGCGGCCTGAACCCTTGTCTAAACAAGCTTTAATATTCTCGAGAAAGTATCTCCAGTTGCTCTCAGTTTCAGAATCCACAATGGCGTAAGCCACAGGATATAGACCTGTATTTATATCAAGTACACTGTCATAAGATTCTACAATTAAGATTAATTCATCATAAGTGTTCGTGTGTATTTGTGTAAAACATTTTAAACTAATAACATATACATGGCCTATCCAAAAATAATTATTGTAACAGAAAATCTGAGGATTAAAGGGGGAGTGTATGGGGCAGTAAATAGATGTTTTTGCCTTTTAGAGTTAATCCAGAAACACTACATAATTGGGTTTAATCACTCTTTCTCTATTTACTAGATTGCATTGCAATTTCATTTTGAAAAAAACACCAGTAGTTGAAAAAATACACTATCCAGTACAGAAAACAGGAAAAGACGTAAAAGATATTTACCAGAGTTACCATCTTTGGCAGTTGCCCCCAGAAGCATGCCTCTATACTTGTTTGTAATGAATGTAGCGTCAATATGGAGAACTGGCCTGCAATGCTCAAAACCGCTAAATACAGAGGCGTATGAGACGAACATACGTTGAAACCTGTATTCATTGTTCTGAGTTTCTGTTAATGGAAGACACTGGACATCAATACGAGAGCCGGGGTTCGCTTGTATAGTGTTCTCGCCGAACCATCTCAGCTCCTTATATGAATCAGCCTCCACACCGAGAACGTCGTCCCTAGCGCGTTCCTTCCCGTACCAGGCCTTGTGATATGGAATATCTAATCCAAAATGTAACTTCATATCTTTGAGAATATCAACGGCCTTCGAGTTCGGGTTATCACGAATCTTGTCAACCATAACTGACTTTATTATATTACTTGAAAGCATCTTGCTCTTGGAAGTGCGAACAACTGACCTACACTTATGCTCGTTGTCCAATGCGTATATGTAGAAGAATCCATTGTGCCTGAGATTTAAAGACGACGTACGTTAGTGTACTACCAACATCTACTACAAGTTAACGCAAAAAATTGACTACTAGAAAAAAGTCTAATAATGTCTATATCATACATTGGACAGTCATACGCAATCTATATCACTATCATGTTGGATTGAACTAACACTATTAAAACCCAATTAATGCTACTGCCTAGATTTAGGAAAGATACTGTAAACCATATTCAATTAAGAGATGCCTGTAAACCATTTAGGACAGATACTGATTTAGGACATATACTGTAAACCATATTAAATTAACATGTAAGAAATATATGGTAAAAGAAATCGACACAAGTCAGTCAAGGGAAGAAAGATACCTATTAAGAGATGCCTTCACACACCAGTTGCACCCATCGGTGTCCCTTTTCTTGCAAACAGCAGTAACACGATCTTTTTTGTTTATTAGGTAAGTATATTCAAAACCAACCTCGATGGCATACATACGCAACTTCAACCGAAAGTCTATAGCTCCGCGTTCAAACATCTGACCTTTATGCGTGATATAATTCTTCCATGCCGAGGACATATAAGTTTTCGCTTCTTCTCTTCTGAAGCAACCCAAGTATTGGTTTGCATCGTCCCCATAAAAAGAGAACTCAGTTGGTGTTTGAGCAGGAATTTGTTTATCCACAGTTGTCGCTTCAGCTTGTGTTGATACGTTAATGTCAATCCAAGATGACTTCAGCTGAACGAGTACCATATGAATCATGGAAATGTCGACATCGTTACTTAACCGATAGATTGTTGAGTCGGGAGGCACCGTAAATTTAAGTTGTAAAGACTTGCCAACCAAAACTGGGAATTGGTTTCGAATATTGTCGCATAGTTCGTTGTAGGAAAAGTTGGGGCAAAACGATATGGCCGCACCCTCACCGGCGTATACAAGCTTAGCAACATAAGACGCCATCTATCCTGCAACAAGGAAGGTTCTAACTCATCAACGAATTATACAATACACTAGCAGCAACTGATAATCGATTACAATTAACCACCTATACAAAAAAAGCAAATTAATCGCTTTCACTGGTATTAAGAATTACACTATACACTAGCAGCAACTGATAATCGCTTTCACTGGTAATAAGAACATGTTTGCAAGAAACGGAAAAGTCGTAGATAGTTTCCAAGGTAACATTGGGCAGTGTTTTGAAAACGAAAACAAAAACAACAGTTCAATACGGATTCAAATTTGCAAAAAAAAAAAAAAATTACCTCTTTGATTACTGAGAGAACGGCCAAGCAAGAAAAACAGTATACGGCTATGTGAGTTTTTTTGAAATTTGAAAAAAGATCGTAATGCAATCAGACAATATTTTCTAAAATAAGCTTCCTCTAATTGATTTCAACAATCTTGTCCAAAAACAACGTTTAAGATTTCTGAAAAAAATAAACCGTTACATAATAAATGTGGGATAATGTCAATGAATAATACCAAGGTTATAATAGACAAATCCAAAATAAAAAACTTTACTAAATTATCAATACCATTAATAAGAATACATTAAATTATATAAATACAATAATTTGATTACCTTTTTTATTAGAAAGGTAAACTAGGTTACTATTCTTTAAATAATAATCCTAAACTATTTTTTTCTCTAATTTTCTCTAATAAATATAAAATCATAAGTTCATACAGTATATCTTGAATATTAAGGTGAGATTTATGTTTTTTTGAAAAATATAAGAATAACATCATTAAATCCGTACGCATATACAGAAAAAGAAATTACATCACTGGATTCCATAATGGGTTATCATGAATGAATGCATGATATAAAATTGACCATATATGTTTTACACATAACAAAAGTTGTAAGAAAAAAATTAAAAAAAATGTTGGCTCATATTTGAATGTCCACATCAAAGCTAAGTAAAGGAGACGACAATAAGGACCACCAGTCACATGAGAATGGACCCCGTTGGGATATCTCAAAACTAACCACCACTCCCAGCTAGTAATTGTATTGTACATTTTGCACTGTAACTAACTCTCGCGTACCTTATTGATTAGTACGTGGTCGAACGGTCGTAATTTTTTCGTAATTTAAATTAATAATCCTACTAACTGAAACACAACCAAGACACTGCAGTTGGTAGAATGCAGGTGAGGATATCTGAACTGGCCAAAATCTTCTTTTCAAAATCTTATAGGTAAAAAACCGTAATCGAGAATTGCTCTGATGCATCCATCCCATCCCGCAGTCACAATCACAATTCACATGTGAGGTGCATTATTGAATGCACTCAGCCAAGCAATAATCTTCAGAAACATAATCTCTAATTTAATTGCATGACAAATGGTCCGATCCAATTTCGACAATACTTTGTTGCGGATACTTTGTACTCCGTTTAAAGCGTCCAACAGACACCCGAGTCTCGCCGTGAAACAATCTGGGAAAGACGCGGGAAACATCTGCACCAATAAAAAGCAAAGTAGAACTCTATTTTCCCTTTTCCGTTTACTTGTATAGCGAGATTCATTAAAAAATAAAAATAAAAGGCAAAGTAGAACTTTCACCGAAATTGAATTTACAAATGATGTTTGTCCCGCTAAGTATACGAGCTTTTGAATTAGCAGAAATGACCTTTAATTTGCTCGCATCACTTGGACAATACTGAAACATTGGAGAAATCACATATTTTATATTACATATACGCATATAAAAATATTTGTAACATGAAAAAATAATTCTGAAACCCGATTATCCTATTGCCAGGCAACTTCTTTTTTCCCTTCAAGCCTACTGAAGCACCCAATTGCTGAGTCAATAAGATGAACTACACTAGCTGTTTTATCAAAGTCATGGAACACAAACATGAAATTATAGCCAAAATATTGCTTTCTCATTAACATTAATAAAGAGCTTCTTGAAACCAAGATGTCCTTGGTGAATGTTAGTCATAAAGACATGCAACACAAGACTGCAACGTAGCGGTGCAAGAAATATATATAGTTGAAGGTGAATAATATTTAGCCCACTAAATTATTATGGTTTGTCAAATGACAATATTGAAATCATTTTTGAAAAATATTGATAATTTTAAAACACTCCAGGGAGACAAGAAAACAATAGAACTATTCGCCATTCGGCAATGGATATGCAAGGGCAGGCGTACCTACGATACCATAGAATATTACTATAGAGAAAAAATACTAACGCCATTCTTACACCATGAAAGAGCCAATACCTCCCCTTCATCTCCATGGAACTCATGAGGCGGTTTCTCTGACAACTGAAATATGCCTTCGGTGGAAAAACAACACAAGCTGAGTCCGTACATTTTTTCCTTGGCACTACCAAATGGAGCTAACTTTGAAAAATCATTTAATGTGAAGTACAGCCGCAAAGGAACATTATCCTGAGCATTAAACTTTTTTAGAACTTCATCTTCAATGACCTTCCAGACATGAATACCATCTACGCCAGCACTATATAGCCAGGTAAAGACCGCCGGGACTGAACTTCATAGTCAAGATAGAACCCTCGTGCGCCGGAAATTCTTGCCCAGTTTGAAGAGATGATAATTTCGACTTTTTCTTGCATGCAGTAACAAGAACTCTTTGAGTTGGCCCCGTCGTTCTATCAATCTCTGGCATACGAAAAAATCCCTTCGTCCTACCCACAATATGGCTAATAACACTAAATCTCTGGGACCAGTTGCTTCTGTTCTTTAGATCCGGTATGCTAACTCCATTGAAGTCTTTTCTCAATAGCTGCTGCACCAATGATGACAGTCCGAGAGTTTTCCAAAATTCGCCGAATGATATCATCTTATCGGGACCCACTTCACGCAATTGTGTTTCACTCTCCAGATTTGCCAGATTTTCATCTGAAGGAGCAGCATCTTCTAGTAAATAAGTGTCAGTCGTATGACCAAATAGATTTGAAAGAATAACTAGAGAAAAACTGAGGTTCAGAATCTAGACTTGGCTCAGCCTCTCGATTATCCAGTATTGAATCTTCATGATATGAATTGTTCTCTTCTTCTTCGTCTGTGTTGTCCCAGTCGGAACTCAGAACCTAAACCCATCCATGCCAAAAATCTAGCGAGCCTTTCATCTACACTGCACGGTTCCTTAGTCCAGAACTCGTATCCTAGGGCACAATTGTCGAGCCCAGAACTCACACAACTCTCCGAGCAATCACAACTCGAATCGGATACATAAGAAATCTGGTCACAGGTGACTAATAATTGATTTTCAGCCTCAATGTAACTAGCCATCATATCTGGTTTCCTTTCAACCCATACACACAATCCTAAATCGCAAATATAAATAAACCGATCAAGTTCTAATCCGAGAAAACCACGAAAGCAAAATCCCGATTTCAGAATGAACTTGGAAGAACACAGATTTAAGTCCTCAAAGCATATTATATTGTGATTCTACAAATATAGATCGGACCACTTAAGAAATTGAGATTATAATAATCACCTGGGAATTGGGATTTCAACGAACATGGCCCAGAAACCAGAAATCCATTCTCAGAGAGCTCGCAGCTTTGTCATTTCAAATATCGATAATTCATGGCGCAATTGAATTAATAATCAATTTCCCCAGAAAAATAGGAATTAGGTTAAAGAAGAAGAAGAAGAAGCCCTAAGTTTAATTAAAGGGACAAAGGCGGAAAAGATGGCAACCACTCTGTTACAGTCTTTTCTCCCTTTCCCACCAATGGCTGCTTTTTCACTACTCGATTTGGTAGAGAAGCAAACAACTCTTTAATGACGATTTTACCCACCTACTGTAAAATTCTACAAATGAATAACTTTATTACCTTAACGATGCATTTTAAAGAAAAATAGACACGCGAAAGTATATAAATTGTGCAGTATAACCTTATCAATGCGTTATTAATCTAACTCTAACAAATTGTGCAAACAGAAATGCTCCATCCATTGCGTACTCAAATAATTGTAAAAAGAAGACAGGTCATTATCATTCACCCACTAGTAGTAATTCACACATTTACCCCTGAGGAAATTAATGACGTGGCAGGAGTAGGCTTCTCGGAACGGGGACCACGTCATCATATTAGGCTCAACATAAAAACAGAAAAAAGGCAGAGCTCCATTTCGGTTCCCGCGCACCTAATTTCTCCGACAACCCCATCTGCAGCTGCTCGATCTCTTCTTCCAAATTTCTCAAATTGGAGAAAAAAGAGATATTTAAATGGGGCAAAATTAGTGGTACTAGTATTCATTACTTGCATATTCAATATTTTTATTTTAATATTGCTTCCTTCGAAGATAAATATTTGTTCGAGTGAAATAATAATTACTCCCTGGTATATAAGATGAGAAATTATTGATGTGGGAAGAGTTGTTAGTTTAGTTAGTTGAACACTTCAATTGAATATCTGAAACATGAAGTGTATGAGATTATTTAAATTTTTGCAGTTCACCTAAATAAAAAAAAATATATATATATTGATGTTCCTAACCTCCTACTTATATTGATATTAATATGTGAACAATTTGACATTGGATACTATTTTCATAAAAGTCTCAGATTTTTTTTTCATTTTACTATTTTTTTTTACTACTATGATATTATTCTTACGTTACATAAAATAGTATAGTGTATTGGAAAATATGACATTTTTTTAATAATAATAAAAATTTGAAAAGTGGGATTTAAGTGGAATTTATTTAAAAATAATTTTAATTTGTTAATGTATTTCAAAGTACCTAATAATTAATTTAAACACTTTAAAATGGTTATTGATTCAAATCATTTAAAAATTATCTTTAGATAATTTAAAAAGTTTACAAAATATTTAAAATCACTTCAAAATAATATTAAAAAAACTAAATATGTTAAAATGTATTTCAAATTATAAAAGTTACAATTACGACAATTTAAATATTAATAAAAAGTATTTTTAATTAATTTTAAAACTACTTTAACAAACATTAAATTTTAAAATGTTTAAATGTATTTAAATTATTTGAAATTTATTTTAGTTAACTTTAAAATGTTTTAATTTATTTCAAACCATTCAAAAATTATTTTAAGGCAAGTTAAATTAATATTTAAAAGCTATTTTGAATCATTTTAAAAATATTTTAAAAAAAATTAAAAATATTTCAAAAATATTTTACAGATATATCAAATGATATTTTTTAATATTTAAAAAGTATTTTAAATCATTTCAAAATTATTTAAATTTATTTTAATGTGTAAATTTTATTTTAATACACTTTAATATCATTAAACAGTATTATAAACAATTAAAAATTATTTTTAAAAGTATTTTAAAATGTTAAAAAATATTTTAAATAATTTAATAATTATTTAATGATAATTAAAACGTTTTTGTTATGAATATTATTATATTATAGTGAATGACTTGTTGGCTAAGTCAGAAACCCTAGATTGTATCCTATATAAAGGGGTCTCCCCATATGAATGAATACAACAATTCACAAGAATTCATAACAATTCTATTCTCCTCTATGTTCTCTCTATATCTAATCTATATTTCTCTCTCAATTCATCTTGAGTTTATAACACGTTATCAGCACGAAAGCTCAACTGCGTTCTTCATCGAAGTTCTACTATCCAAGATCCGAAGATTTCAACTACGTTTTGAATTGAAGTTCCAATCAAGTAAGAATTTATATTTATATTTATTAATAATTATAAATATATCTATTTCTCCTCCCTTCTTCTTAAATTCAAATGTTCCCGAAAAACATTATAATTTGATATTCCTGAAGTAATATCATATGTTCCAGAAAAACATTATAATCTATAATCCTGAAGTAATATCATATGTTCCCGAAGAACATTATAATTTGATATTCTTGATATGATATCATATGTTCCCGAAGAACATTATAATCTGATATTCCTGAAGTAATATCATATGTTCCCGAAGAACATTATAATCTGATATTCCTAAAGTAATATCATATGATATTCATGAACTTCTTCATAAATTGCTCATGTTGAAGCAATTAAAATTTTGATTTTCCTGAAGAACATTATAATATGATATCTTGAGTAATATCAAATTAATTATGCGTAAGTTTCTGAAGAACATTATAATATGATATTCTTGAAGTAATATCAAATTAATTATGCCTAGTAAATTAATTAAAATTGTAATGTTCCTGAAGAACATTGTGATATGATGATACTCCTGAAAAATTATCAAAATAAAATATTTCTGGAGAATATGATATTATATTCCTGAAGAAATATACAAATTAAATGTTCCTGAAAAACATGATTTTATATTCTGAAGAAATATAAAAATTAAATATTCATGAAGAATATCGTGATATGATATATTCCTGCAGAAATATCAATATCATATAAACTAATAATCTCGAATAATATCTTTGAAAATTCATCATGAATGATCCGCTAGCTTTGTGGAAAGATTTAAAAGAAAGATACGATCACCCGAAGTTGGTCGTACTACCAAAAATACAATTACATGATTTTAAATTTGTCGTGGTATTTTGAATAAATTGATTGTGGACAAATTATGAAGTCCGACTCACAAGTTTGAGTCGCATTATAATTTGATATTCCTGAAGTAATATCAAATCAATTATTCTTAATATATCAGTTAAATTGAATGTTCCTGAAGAACATATACTCGTGTTTAAAATATTATATTGATCGTTCTGGAAGAACATCATGATTTGATATTATTCGATAAATATTAAATTAAATTGCTCCTGTAGTAGCAACAAGTTTGGAAATATCAAATTAAATTGCTCGTAGTAGCAATAAGTTTTAAATGATCCAGAAGAACATTATAATATGATATTCATGAATAAATATTGATATTCGTAAAAAATAATACAAAATATTCTTGAAATAATATTTTTATTGATTGCTCCCAAAGAAGCAAAGTTCAAAACATTACATGTTTTTTTAATAAAGTTACATCATGATACTCATAGTGAAACACCATTGTTCTTGTTGAAACAATGATTACGTATGAATTGTCCCTGAAGGATATCTTTTGAAAATCGAGAATAAATGTACTATGTGGGTACTCATGGAATATCGAAAAAGTCGATTCCAATTAAATGTAACTTATGAGAAAATTATATATTGAGATTATGTAAAAGATATATTTTGATCCCCGAAGGATCATTAATAAAACCTAATATTTTGATCCCCGAAGGATCATTGGTAAAGATATTGTATCCCTGAAGGATCGGTAAACATATTGTTATCCAAATGATGACATATTAAGAGTAGTCTCCGGAAGAGCTTTACTAATTATCCCCACGAGTACTACAAATGTAGTTAAACATGAAAATGATGCATATCATGAATGATTGTGCGTGGAAATGAATCAAACATTTCCCATCTGCGAATTATTTTTATATATGCAAGTTAGATTCACCATTAAAGTGTATTTTTATGAACGGGCATTGTAAAAAATAAAGTATATTAAATATCTTGAGCTCGCGATCCTGAAGGTCAGTTTACAGCAATAATGCTGATTTGCATATTTAACGAAGATCATTTCCCGGCATTAGGGGAGATAAGAATATAAAAGATGTAAATGCCGAGAAATTTCATTGAATGAAAAAGATCTTCAATTCTTGATCCACGCACGAATTAATTGAACTCGAAGTTCATGAAAATAAGTGACTTGCAATATTCAGCAAGTAGTCTGCCAAATTAATGAATGTGTGACAAAATCACATATGTTTGTGATAAAATGAACTATAAGAGTTCAAATACCAAAGACGCCTGAAGCGTAATAGATCGATCTTAAGATATAAAATAAATCCGCGAAAAAACAAAGAAATTAAGTCACCCTCAAAATCTCCTGAAGAGAGTTAGATCGAAATCCCATTGAAAAAACACGTGCACATGATAATAGAAAATCATGGGATTGCGGAACAACCAAATTAAATATTTTGGGAAATGATGAAAGATTTGGTTGATAGAATGAATTGTCATCAACATGGAAAAAGTCGTCAACAACATATTTGCCTCAAGAGTTGCTCTAGAAAATTTGGATCCAAAACTTAAATCAATGATAGTGTGCCAGCAGCACTCGAGAAATAGAAACGAGCAATTGAGGATGAGCATGACTCGCTAAATAAATAAAGATATATTTTGACTCTGTAGTACACACCTCAAAATATTATCCCAGAAGGATATACGTGGGTATTCGTACGAAAAACGAGTAATGATGTGGTGAGATATAAAAGCGAGATTAGGAGTTTTTTCGCAGAAACTCGATATTTTTAAGGATGACATTAAGTTCCGCTACTTAATATTTATGGCAGCAACAACAATAAAAATATAGATATGCATGAATGTATGGTTTGACAATGTAGAAGTTATTAGAAAAATACATACATGAAAATCCTGGATGGATTTTAAAATTCCTGATATGAAAGGAAATGAAAATCAGAATATGTACAATATCATATTACATATGTCATTATGGACAAAATTGATATCGCGACAAGGTTCTGAAGACCAGTGATTGCACTCTTTTTCCCTTTACTAAGTTTTTCCCACGGGGTTTTCTTAGTTAAAGGTTTTTAACGAGGCAATCACCACAATATAAATGTGAATGTCATGTACTCTTTTTCTCGAGTATTTTTTCCTAAAAGGTTTTATAACGAGGTTTTTAATGAGGCATGTACATCACTCGATAATAATTAATGGGGACATCAGAATGTTCTATATGAGTTTGTTTTCGAAATAAACTGAGATATTGAACCTGAAGTTCAAAAGAAAAATATAATCTTCTAGATGATTGTGAATTTGAATTTCACATTATTCATTTGTCAAGAAATGTATATTGAACACTAGACGCATATAAAATACTCTAGAAGAGTTACCGGCCGGTTATAGCAATTGCGAATGCTCTAGTCAATATAGATGTCTGGTAAAGGCATGTCCCTGAAGGACGAAAAATATACAATAATACAAATGAATATGAAACTCGATAACTCGAAGGTTGGGTCCTGAAGACCAAAATGTATATTTGAATAACTAAGTTTTTCCTATATGGTTTTATTAGTTACAGGTTTTAATAAGACTGATTGATCACAAATATTTACTTTCAAGAAGTCAAATATTTTCGGTGATTACAATCAGGGGGAGCAAGTTGTACTCTTTTTCCTTCGTTCAGGTTTTGTCCCACTGGGTTTTCCTGGCAAGGTTTTAACGAGGCAGCAATTCTGTACATAGTCATTCAAGGGGGAGTGTTATGAATATTATTATATTATAGTGAATGACTTGTTGGCTAAGTCAGAAACCCTAGATTGTATCCTATATAAAGGGGTCTCCCCATATGAATGAATACAACAATTCACAAGAATTCATAACAATTCTATTCTCCTCTATGTTCTCTCTATATCTAATCTATATTTCTCTCTCAATTCATCTTGAGTTTATAACAGTTTTTAATTTATTTAAAAGTAATTTTAAGGCACTATCGCATACAAATTATTTTAAAAAGTTTTTAAAAAGTTTAAAAAATATATTAAATTATTTAAAAATTCTTTTAATAAAATTTAAAATATTTAAAACGTATATTAAATAATTTGAAAATTATTTAATAACATTTTAAATGTTGTTAATTTATTTAAAAATTGAGTTCCTATTCCTATATTATAATTACAAAGACATCCTAGTTTTTTTTTTTTTTTTATTAATTTCAAACTTGATGGGACCCCAATCCCATGAAGGCGTGTCCATACATATGATTAATATACTGTATATATAACCTTTTTCTAAACTTATCTATTACTTTTATCATTCCAAGATTGTTGTAGCTTTCTAGTTAAATTATTAATTTAGATACTGTAATTTTCACCATGATAATTTAGATTATGCCTATTTAAAAGCTCTTTATATATATTTGATCACCAATTACTCTTATTTAAGTGTATATTTTTTATAAATTAAAATAAAAAAATGAGATTTTATAGTTTCACAAGTAGGCCATGACATGGAATTCACTTGTGGTATTATTATTATGATATTGTCTACTATTTGTTTGCTTAATTACTCAGGATTTTGCTTTGGGACTTTTTTCCTTCCAAAACTTATTAGACTAATCGAGTGGTGAATCTTTTTTCTTCATTTTACAATGTAGGACTTCTGTTTGTATTCAACAACTTTAACAAAAACCGTGTTATATATATTTGATGGAATTAGTGTGTTGATAATGAATCCAATGATGATGATGGAGCCTATTACCGTGAGACGATATGAGGTGGGGAGCAGCGTCTACACCGTGGACCAGAAAATGACCCCTTTAAAGCCCACACAATTACCACTGCTGCCTAGCTATTTGCCTAGTGTAGTAAAAGTTAACAAAAAAAAAAAAAATAATAATAATTCTCCTTAGTTTCACTTACTTCCCATCGATAAACTCCCCAACAGAGTATACACATGGAGAGAAATTCAAAAAATTCACATCGATAAAACAACGCACAACACTTGAAGCAATCACAATGGTCGATGGCTAGGGGTGGGAATGAGCCAGGCTACCCGACAGGGGCCTATGGCTCGGCCTACAAAAGCTCGACTCGGCTCGGCTCGTTTATTAAACGAGCCAGGCTTAAGCTTTTTTAAAAGCTCGTTTATATAAACAGGCCAGGCTTAAGCTCTATTCCAAGCCTTTTAAGCCTAACAGGCCGGCCTATTTAATATATATATATATATATATATATATATATATATATATATATTATAATAAATAAATATATATTAATAAGGTATATATCTAATTTTAGAGAAAAATAATATTTTTAATTTTAGTTTTTTCTAGGGAAAAATGGCAATAAGGCCAGTTTTCAACATTTTTTCGGCAATAAGGCTTTCGAGAAATTACGCGTGTCAATTAGGCCGCCTAAAATGTGTAAAGACATTGTTACCCTTTCTTAAATTCCGTCTCCTTCTTCGATCCCAATTGAATCTCAGCCCCACTGCCTCGCCTTCTCCTCCTCCCCCGCCCCGGACGTCGAAATCGAAGCTCCCACAGTAGTCATCATCATCGTTGCGATTATCCAACTGTAAATCAACAAAGGTCGCTGAAAGGTGATTTCCCCCATTTCCTTAAACTTCAATTCTCTTCATTATTGTCTTCTCGAGAAAGCTTCGTTTGAATACCGAGGAGAGGCACATATGTTGACGAGATTAAAGGGAAGAGCTAAATCCATGTCAAGATATATTTCTCCGTATATAGCGAGGCTAATTTTAGGTGATTTTTCTACCGAGATCGACGAAATCGCCGGACCCCGATCCACGCGGCGTCGGCAAAGGGGAGGACGGAGGTTCCGCTGCACTCCACCATCGCCGCTGCGACCTTTGGCAGGGCATACTTGGACCACCACACCCCGCGCTGCCTGCTCCGACCAGATTCCGCGACATCGACGTCCATGACGGGATCGCCGCCGTGAGGTCGATCAACACAACCATGAAGGTGTTCGATGAAATGTCCGAGACGAATTCCGTTTCTTGGAGCACGTTGATGGGTGGGTTAGTGAGGTGGAAAATGTCTTCCGAAACTATCGGGTTGTTCGAACAATGTCAAGTCGAGCAATTGTGATATCCCGCCAAAGGGTCTGAAAATGTCGTCAACTCTCATCAGGAACTCGACTTTGATACAGGAGATGTTCAAGCGTGTTTTGGGTGTGTTAGGTCTAATACCATATTCCTTACTGTGCTTCGTACTTTTAGGACTGATCGTTTGATGGCGAAGAGGGTTCAAGCTCGCCGGGGGCGCCTACATGGCGAGCGAGAGGCGCGCGACCTCGCGCCTGGGGGTCGAGCCCCCCGTCCACGACACGGGTACTCAATCAGGTCACCTGAATTCCTATGTACTCGACCAGGTATTATAATTTTGTTCCTATGTTTGAAAGCTTTAGTTAAGTTTTGTCGACTGTTTTTGATGTTTGTCTTTGTTTAATATCCATGAGAATGATGCATACATTTATAGATTTTGATTAGATTATCAAATATTACGTGGCTTTTGATTTTGATATTCATGTTATATTTTGATATATCTATATAAAAGGTGGGAACAACTATCACTATGTGATGAGAATAAGATATGTCCGATCGAAGCCCCGACACCACCACAGCGCCGCGTCCACGTCTCAGGCCCGAGCCACCACCATCTCCGACCGCCATCGAACCCTTCCGTTTTCAGGTTACAATTCATAGCTTCTTTGCGTTTAGATTATGAAGGTTTCTATATTTCCTTTTTCTAACACTCCGTGTGTGATGTGAATAAGATATGTCCCCATCCACTTCTTATTTTTTTGTTTCTGGACTACACTATGAATTGATCAACTCAAATTAGAAGCTAAGATAAAAGGTTCCTCAAAATCGTTGAATAAGTTTGTTTCTGGTCTTTCTAATCAGATATCGAAGAAGCTTCGAGCTCTTGAAAACCGAGGAAAATCAACAAGACATTTTTCGCCAAGGAATGTGAGGTTATGATCTACTGGATATTCTCGCAGCATGAGCAGTTGGCCCCACCTGAAGTTACTTGCAACGATCAGCCGATGGTGAAACAAGAAACTGGAAAGCTCAGAGTTCCCGAAGAACTTGCAGAGATTGAATGTATGGAGAACTTGTATTTGAGGCTCAAAGTGTCGACCTTAAGGACCCTGAAGGATCTGAGAAAGGGAAGCTCGACGATAAACATGTTCTCTTTGCCGCGCCAATGCAAGGCAGCGAGTTTGATGAATTCGGGATAACAAACACTGAATGTCATATTTTTACACTGAATATTATAACAAACACTGAATGTCATATTTTAACACTGAATACATTGAATGTACACTGTTTCACGTGTTTAATTATCTTATTAGCTTTGTTTAGTTCTTAATTGTTTTTGTTCTTCAGGTCTTGGTTCCGGCACGAGCACGAATATGAAACTGACAGATTCACCTCAGCCGGCCCCAGAGACGAGAGGCTTGGCACCTGTCCAGTCTTATGAAGCTTTTCTGCCACCCGAGTCGGTACTTATTTGATGCGCCTCATTTTTCGTTTTGTATGTTTTAAATGTACATGATCAATGATGGCTCGGGCGAATGTGGGTCTACGTAGTAGAGTTCTCATGCGATTCGGAGATCGGATTGCTGAAATATATTTTGATATAAACAACAAAACATTGTCATTTTTTTTTTTTGTTCTTTTATTAATGGGATATAGGTGAGCACATATTCATTGCACATTAAACTATGGATCAATGTTTGGTTGTATTGTATTTCTTAACAGGTCATGTACCAATGCTAATTGATAAAAAGATCTGCATTGCAGATTATTTTTTTCAGTTCAAAGAGATTTATCGGAAGCTCTCAGAAGGGAATGAATTCTTTGGAGAAGCGAGTGGACGGTCTGGAGAAGGTGGTGGATGAGATGTCTCTCCACTCGGAGAATGTCGGGCATGGATAACACATGTTGTATGTTACCAGGAGTCGAATTTCTGAGTCCCAAGTTTGGGAGGAAATCATAGGGAAATGATGTACACTCCAAGTTTTGTTCTCCTTTCAGAAACCAGGCCTATAGTGATGAAATGTCGAGGCTCGATAATAGTTCGAGAAATTGATTTAATCGTGTAGAAGTCGTGTTTTATTCTTTTGTTTTAGTCGACGAGTGAATTACAGTCGGAAAAGTTCTGCTAGTTTAGGTCATGTGTTCAATGGAATGTATATCAGTATAAATATACAGTATTAACATATTTTTTTAATTTTTTTTCAATTGAAATTTAAATCGAAAACACTGAATGCCCCATTTTTACACTGAAGCATAATAACACTGAATGCCATATTTTCACACTGAATGTTATAAAATTACACTGAACACACTGGATGTCATATTTTAACACTAATGTCATATCTTAACACTGAATGACATATTTTAACACTGAACACACTGAATGTCATATTTTAACACTGAATGACCTATTTTAACACTGAACACACTGAATGTCATATTTTAACACTGAATGACCTATTTTAACACTGAACACACTGAATGTCATATTTTAACACACCGAATGTCATATTTTAACACTGAATGACATATTTTAACACTGAACACATTGAATGTCATATTTTAACACACTGAATGTCATATTTTAACACTGAATGTCATATTTTAACACTGAATGTCATAAAAACACACTGAATGTCACATAAACACACTGTTTGATTAAAAAATACACTGAACAGGATTGAAACACACTGAACAGGAATGAAAAACACTGAATGTCACATGAAAACACTGTTTGATTAAAAAATACACTGAGTGCGACCGGAACACACTGAATATCATCAAAAAACACTGAAACAATTTCATGAATTCCATTAAACAATTTTTTACACTGAATGTCTCATTTTTACATATACACATTTGTACATACACAAGAATAAGAACAAAAGATCCTTCGTGCATGGTCATTTTCTCGAGCATTCGGGGCCCCCAGTTCCTGTTTCTCAGTTCCCATTCGAGCGTGTCATGGTCATGAAGAAACGAATGAAAGAACTTGGGATTAGTGTTCCACTGTACCATAAAACTCTCCACCTGCATAAGTGAGACGTGCATAAGTTAAGGAATTGTAGATTACGGGGTAGGTTGGTCGCATGTGAAGCTACTATTCTTGAACCTCTGAACAAGAGATTTTTGCCCTGAAGAAAATCAACATCCACAAGTCAGAAACTTTCATCTATGCGCAAACACTTAAAACAGTAGCAATAATTAAACTTGAATACGAGCCCATGTGATATCACAAACATTATTAGAGCGAAACGAACATCCCCACACAAAGCCCTTGAGAATGCTCTTGAACTTGAGGGCAGCAACACTCGTCGTGAAGTTCACAAACGCGTAACCGAAGTTGACTTTCCTCTTGTGGATTCGAAACAAAACTCGATCGATCAAAACGAAAATAAGCAAACACAAATGGAAATGAATCGATGCACGCGTGTTTCGTACTTACCGAAAATCCATCGGGAGATAGAAGAAATCGTACTCGAGCATTTCATCAAACACGCTCCTGGCATTTTACAAGTCACCACACTTCACGTACCCAACTAACATCGAGTTCCAGGAGACGACGTTTTTATCCGTAATTTCATCGAACACCTTGCGCGCGACGGCCATGTCACCTGTGCGGTCTGAACAAAGACAACCCCGCACAGACCGAGCTTGCGAGCTTGCCAATGGACCAACGAACATGTACTCTGTGTTAGGCTAAGCGTGTTGTCACCTAGGATTAATGGAGGACGCCATGGTTCTCCTCCAGACCGGGAAGCGTCTCGCCACCGCATCCTCCCGCCGCCAGAGCATTTCCCTCTCCGACGACATCTTCCCGTTCAACAAGTTCCCGATCGCCGATCGATTCCGGCAGCGTTGCCTCTCGCCGTCGTGCGCCACCAGAAGCTTCTCCGAGAAGACGATTTCGGCGATCGTCCGCGGTGAGGATGAGGGAGAGGAACGTGAATCTGAGTTTGGGTGGTGTGGGGTTGAGAGGATTAATTGAGAGAGGGGTAATTTCGTCTTTTCAGATACATTTTTTTGGCCCAATTGACACAAAAAGGCCTAATTGACACGAAAATTAGAAATTGGCCTTATTGATTAAAAAATGTTGAAAATTGGCCTTATCGCCATTTTTCCCTTTTTTCTAAGTACATATTAATCATTATTCTATTATTGTTATCCCACATTGTTAGAAATTTAAAATTAAAATGTGATTATCTTATATTGAACATTATTTGTATTTATAAAATTTTGTTCACGTTTTTAATTATTATTAATTATTGAATAGTTAAAAGTTAAAAATAATTTTATAAAATGAATTAAATATAATTAAATTTAATTAAAATATTTTTATTTGAATCTTAGATTTATTCACTAAATCAAGTTGAAATTAAAATTGTACTTAAAAAGGCTTTTAAAAGGCTTTCAGGCCGGGCCTATTTACAAAAAAGGCTTAGGCCGAGCCTCTTAAAAAAGCCTACGATAAGTACTAGGCCAGGCTTGAGCCTAAATTTTTTAAACCAGGCCCAGGCCTATTTAAGCAAAGCCCGGCTCGGCTCGGCTCATTCCCACCCCTATCGATGGCTGCACTTAATTCACTCCGTGCTACGTTTTTGGCATAGTCAACCGATCGCGTTCTTAAAACCTATAGTGCCCTGTAAAAACAACAACAACCACTATCTCCAATATTCCTTTGTCGTGAATTCGTCTTCACACACAATAATACCTTCTTTAAATGTTATTCTTCAAATGTTAGTCAAATTTGATGGTTTCTAAAGGCACTCCGCCATATTATTCGTTGCCAATGTGATTTGTTTTTATGTTTCATAAACTTTTTGGTGCACAATTTGGCTCTAGCTAGTACCTTTAATTTTGACCTCTATATGTGTAAATATAATTTGTATCTTATTAAAAAAAATCACTTAAAAATACTTTAGAGTTTAGACTATTAGTAATTTGTAGGGTTGTTGGAGCTTGAATTAATGTTCAACAGATTCTAGCATTTTTTTGACATTTCAAAGTTAAAAAGGGGTTGACGTAATTTACCATAATTTGACCCTTGAATCTTTGATTATATACTCCCTCCCACTCAAAGCAATAGTCACATGTGGTCAACGTTAACTTTTTTCGTCCGTTCAATACATATTAAATAGTGTACAAAAAATAAATAAAATATAACTATTATATTTTATTTTAGTATTTTTTTCATAATTTTTGTACACTATTTATATGTATTGAACGGACGAAAAAAGTCAACGTTGACCACATGTGACTATTGCTTTGGGTGAAAAAGAGTATAAGCTAAGAATATAACGGAATATGAGTACATATTATATATCAATCAATATTTTATTTTTGAATTAAAACATTTGTTTATATTATATACGTGTCATCATTCCAGTAATATTCACCAACCTTTGATTACAACACAAAACAATCACATCACAACACAACATAATTGTACAAAATTAACATTTCTAAATTTGAAACATTTTATGACATTTTTTGTTGTGTACAATATAAAAAAAACATTTTTTTTATTTTGAATTCTAACCCTCAAAATCACATGATGGAATTTTAGGGAAAACTATTAAATATTTGGGACGGTATTTTTTTTAAGTGTTTTGACCTATCAACACATTTGATTGAATTTTGACTTGTGTCAATGACCAATTTACCCTTTAGTTCGGTAGTGAAGAAGGGGACCTTTAGTGCCTTTACCTTTGGATTTGTATGCCATATATACTTCCCTTTTCACTTTGTCATAATGGTTGATATGGACTTATTGTATTTATGACCACACTACTAAAATTTACTACAATTTACAAGCTTCTAGCAACTCTTGAAGGGTTCGTATATTAGCTTTAAATTTAAGGTATATAGTGTTGGAGTCGAAATTAATTTAATTAATTAATTTTGACTTTGACTAATTTTGACTTTCTTTGGTGGAATATTTATTTTGGGAATATTTATTATTGGGAGGAGAATCCAAGATAAAGAGAGAAAAGATATTCAAGATCTACAAGATAAGGTACAAGATCTTCTAGTTATGGAAGGAGTCTTTTTACCATAGAAGACTTATTACTTGGAGGAGAAGACTTGTGTCTTATAAATAGAAGACTCGCGTGATTGAAGAAAAAAGAGAGCTGGAGCGATATATTGGAGAGAGAAAATTTTCCAGCACACGTTTTTATTTTTTAGATATTTATCCGAGTATTAACTATTCAATCTCGTGATTGTTTAGTCTTTATTTATTTTTCTCGGATTATTTTGTATTCACGATTATAGTGAAAGTTTATTGCTTTTGAAGCAGCTTGGTAGGTTGTATTGATTAATACAACTTACGAAGATTATATCTTTCTTCTCTACGATTTCCAGTTGCTGTACTTTTTACTATTTCCGCTGCATAACTGAATCTGCTGTTCTGTGACAGCAGTACTCCATCTGTTGTTCTCTGGACAGCAGAACTTAAACTCGTTACAGTGACTGACTTTTCTGTTTTAAGCACGTGGACTGCGAGTCGACCTCTTTTTCAATTGGTATCAGAGCGGGTCACTTGACATACGAAGTGAGATCCGTGCAGTCGACTTAAGATGGATTCAAGCTACCAGATTCGTACTATTGTACTTGACGGATCAAACTATTCCCAATGGAAGGTACGTACTCGTTTAAAAATTAAATCTATTAACTCACGTGCTTGGGATGCAGTTGAAGACGGATGGGAACATCCGATGCATGATTACCGTGGAGACCAAGTTCGCAAGCCCTCTAAACTATGGACGAAAGAAGAAAGAGATGCGACCTTAGCAAACGAAAAGGCGTTGACAGAAATTTATGCTTCCGTTGACACACACATGTTTAGGCTAATAAAGAACTCAAAATCAGCAAAGGAGGCTTGGGACACGTTGCAGAAACACTGTGAAGGAAACAAATCTGTAAGAGAGTCTCGACTGAGAGTTCTCACAACTAAGTTCGAGAACATCAGAATGGGAGAAGACGAAACTGCAACAAGTTACTTCAAGGCGATGTACGATATTGCCAATGAATGTGCTGAACTCAGAGAACCAATTTTGAACAAAAATCTTGTGTCCAAAGCTCTTCGGACATTGTCATCAAAGTTCCTTGACCAGGTAAAAACTATCGAAAGTACTAAGGTTGCAGGTGACATCGAGTTTTCTGAGTTGGTGAGCAAGATTAAGTCATATGAAATGACAGTACTAGAACGAGATAGAGACTCAACAGTTTCAGGACTTCCCTTAAACGTTAAAGTACTAAGACATCATGTTGAGTCCACGGGCGTCTCAACACATTCAGGAGGTTCCAAGTCATCAAGTCAGGAGACTGAAGAGGAATATGAAGATGATGATGATGTAGAGTTGCTGGAGCTAATGAACTCAAAAACTGATGACAAACTTGATTTGTTGACTAGACAGATGACTTATTTGTTTAAAAAACAGTTACAGGACCGGCGAAATCAAAAGAGACAAATGCGAGAAGGAAGTCTACAACGAAGTTCATACGCTCAGCAGACGACTCCTAAAGGACCTAGACGTTCACTCAGCATCTCAGGTCAGAACAGTCACCCAACCATCAAGTGTAGAGCATGTAAAGGCTCTGGTCACATTGCCAACGAGTGTCCCAACACATTGCGCAAGCATGGGAAACCCGTGAGTTTCATAACGTTTAGTGATGGTGAAGCATCATCTGATGAAGAACTGTTCAGTCCTACGACTGAAGAAAGTGCATTGATTGCGCATGTTGGTGAGAGAACACTGTCCGATGATGAATGGTCTGATGACTCAACAATATCAGAAACTTGTGTCAGGTATGATGATGATTACTCAAAACTATTTTGCTTAAATGCTGCTTGTGATGAATCAGGTGATGAAAAAGAAATTTCTCAAGAGAAGACGGTTCATATTCTTTTTGAACTTAAAGAATTGCATGATAGTCTTCGAGAAAGGTATAAAAAGCAATGTAAGGATTTTTTATTGCTTCGGTCTGAGAACACATCACAAAAAGAAACTCTATCAAGACTTGAAAGCATGCTGACAAAAAGGGATTTTGAGTTGGCTAAGAAGGAACAAGAACTGAACAAGACTAAAAACAAGTTGGAGGAAGCAAATGCAACATTCAAGAAGATGAACAAAGGTAAAATCACTCTTGATGAATTGTTAGTTATGGGACATGTTGATAAATGTGGTTTAGGGTTTCAAAATAATGATGATGAAGTACAAAACCGGAAAATTTCAAATGCTGTTTTCTCAAAAGTTGTCTCTGCAAATGGAAAATCTTTTGTAAAAGCTGGTACTAGTACTTCGTCTGACATATCTAGTCCCAATACTTCTGAACTTGTTAGTGAACATCAAGTTGTTACTGTTGTCTCAGCAAATGAAAATTCTTTTGTAAAAGCTGGTACTAGTACTTCGACTGACATAATTAGTTTCAGTACTTCTGCTACTGAACATCAAGTTGTTACTGAAAAACAACAAGTTGGTACTAAACAAACCATAAAGAAAAGGAAGTATATTTGTCATTACTGTTTTGTACCAGGACATATTAAACCTTTTTGCAGGATAAGAATGAGAGACAATAGAAAAAGAATTTTGAACAATTCTGGTTCAGGTACTAAAACTGAGATGAGTACAGGACATGCCAACAAAGCCTCAAACCCTGTTCAGAGACCAGAAGTTGTTTGGGTACCAAAATCCATTTTGTGTAATAATGCACTAACAATTTCTAAATCAAAGTTTGCAGGTGCATGGTACTTTGACAGTGGTTGTTCCAGTCACATGACTGGTAACAAAAACTGTTTAGTGGACTACACTCCTTACAACGGAGGTTATGTAACTTACGGTAGTGGTGGTAAGGGTAAGATTATTGGTAAAGGAGTTTTGAATGTTCATGGTTTACCTAATTTGACCAATGTATTTCATGTGAAAGGACTAAAATCAAATCTTATAAGTGTCGGTCAACTTTGCCAAAATGGTTTAAATGTGAAGTTCAACAAAGAGTCTTGTGAAGTGTTTGATGAAGGTTCTAAGTGTCTTATGAAAGGTGTTAGGTCACTGAATAATTGTTATTATGCTGGAAACACCATGTCTACTATTTTACAGGTAGTTGATACCACAGTTGTAGAAACTGTTCCAGTACCAGTACCTGTTGCAAAACAAGTTCCAAAACCTGTTGCGAGACTTGTTCCAGAACCAGCTGAAGACTCACCTAATGCAGTACACGACGCTTCATATGACGACTCAACTGATGAGGAACCAAAATCATCTCAAGAATTCGATGCTACAAATGGTCACTCAACTGCAGATTTAGTGCGTGGAGATGTCCTGAAGGGAAAACAAGTTCGAGTACCACACACTGTAGACTCAACCAGGAGGACAACGCTGATGTGTACTACTGAAAATCTCACGAGACATGAAGGTGGTACTGACACTGACAGAACATTGTTCAGACAGAAGACTAGAATGGACACTGAATCCACGAAGATCAAATCAAGTTGCAGGACAGAACATTTGAACGGTGTCAATCGAACAAACCACTATAGTACTTCAGAAGTCAACAACCAACGTCACTTCAATAGAGATAGTGTTGCGAAAAAGGTAATCAAATTAGAATATGTCAATACAGAAAAACAATTTGCTGATATTCTAACAAAGCCTTTAAGTTTTGAGAGGTTTTCGACACTAAGGAAATCTCTTTATCTTTGCACTGCATGAAGTGATCGAGGAGGTTGAGTCAACATGAGTACTGACTGGTATGTATTCTGGTCTAGTGACTAATCAATTTTTATGTTCAGTTCAGTTGAGAATTCGAGGTCTTAAAAATTTCGCAAAGAGATGAAAGTGTTATTATTTCACTCTTAATGTATAACTTGCTTGCATATCATATTTCTACACCGTTCGGTACCAGAGACAAAAAAAAAAAAAAATCAAAAAAAAAAAAAATCAAAAAAAAAAAAATCAAAAAAAAAAAAAAATTAAAAAAAAAATGTCTCTGAAAAACCGAGTGTAGAATTAAATTTATGTATTGATGAGCATCGGAGTTGATTTTCTCGCTTATTGGACTATTCACCATTCAATATGCTGAACTCGACATAACTATTGTTTAGTTGCTGAACTAGTATCATTTGGTTTTCGGCCATTGTTGACTCGACATGGAATGTGGTGAGTTGTGTGTGCACTGATAACTGAGTTCTCTCTAAGTGTTTAAAACTCTTGATCTTCTTGATTGCCACGTTAGTTGTCTTCAGTTTTATTTCTGTTTGGTATATTTGATATTTGATTATTCGATTTCTCTTTATTATCTCCTAACCAATGTTTTGTGAAGTGTGGTTCTTGTACGTGTTCGACCAGTCTCACATCAAGGGGGAGTTTGTTTTCATGAGTTTTGTGACTGGTTTTCCCAGTTCCTGTTTTTCATGATGTGTTGTGCGACTGGTCTGCCACCAGTTCCTGTTCTGACTCACCTGATGAGAGCATTGTTCCTGTTTAGTACACTCTGAGTATATTTCCCGTTAAGTACAGAGACCGCAGTTCGTTCAAGAGTTCCCAGTTCCATTACTCAGTTCCCAGTTCCCAGTTCAAGACCTGCTGCAAGAGTTCCCAGTTCGGAGTACCAGTACTTAGTACGACGCCAGCTTTGCAGGGGGAGTTTTACGACTTCACATGAAGTTTATTTTCGTAGGCGGAGCAGAGTTGATAACATTTGCCAAGAGAGTTCATATTTGTAGGGGGAGTCGTCTCGACAGTACTTCAAGAGGAGAATTGACATCGAAGAGTTGACGACACCTTCAGAATGACAAAAAGGGGGAGTTTGTTGGAGTCGAAATTAATTTAATTAATTAATTTTGACTTTGACTAATTTTGACTTTCTTTGGTGGAATATTTATTTTGGGAATATTTATTATTGGGAGGAGAATCCAAGATAAAGAGAGAAAAGATATTCAAGATCTACAAGATAAGGTACAAGATCTTCTAGTTATGGAAGGAGTCTTTTTACCATAGAAGACTTATTACTTGGAGGAGAAGACTTGTGTCTTATAAATAGAAGACTCGCGTGATTGAAGAAAAAAGAGAGCTGGAGCGATATATTGGAGAGAGAAAAATTTCCAGCACTCGTTTTTATTTTTTAGATATTTATCCGAGTATTAACTATTCAATCTCGTGATTGTTTAGTCTTTATTTATTTTTCTCGGATTATTTTGTATTCACGATTATAGTGAAAGTTTATTGTTTTTGAAGCAGCTTGGTAGGTTGTATTGATTAATACAACTTACGAAGATTATATCTTTCTTCTCTACGATTTCCAGTTGCTGTACTTTTTACTATTTCCGCTGCATAACTGAATCTGCTGTTCTGTGACAGCAGTACTCCATCTGTTGTTCTCTGGACAGCAGAACTTAAACTCGTTACAGTGACTGACTTTTCTGTTTTAAGCACGTGGACTGCGAGTCGACCTCTTTTTCATATAGAAAGTACAATTTAAGGTTGAAATGAATCCAGAGAGGTGCTCGATAGTTAGCATTGTTGAATCACCGTTTGATACTATGTGTACCTGATTTTGAGTTCAAGCGCCTTTATCGATCAATAGACCTGAGCGTTTGTGATTCTAGAAATGATCATATAAATTGAATCGAACATTCGAGCTAATTTTGAATATTTATGACGAACATTGCATTCAACGACGTCGTTGAATAAATCACCCTCTATCTGCTGCGGGTCAAGGGCTTCTTTCCATCTTTCAAACTCGGATTAGTATTTTTTCATAATTAAAAAAATATGATAAAGTATTTGTTAGTATAGATGATTTAAAAAATTAGCCTAGAGATCAACGAGATAATATTTTTTCAATAACTAGAAAATTCTCTTAATTATATCTTATTATATTTAGTTTCATAGTTATTTTATTACTGAAGTAACTATTTTTTTTAAAGAAATTGAAAGAAAGAACCATAGTATTTTGTACTTACAGTGGGGAAGCAAAAAAAAAGCAGAATTAGAAAATGGGATCA
The DNA here is from genome assembly GCA_954870475.1 of Euphrasia confusa. Classification (NCBI taxonomy): domain Eukaryota; kingdom Viridiplantae; phylum Streptophyta; class Magnoliopsida; order Lamiales; family Orobanchaceae; genus Euphrasia; species Euphrasia confusa. Next base: position 4,174,958 of record OX940960.1, on the reverse strand, counting down.
GCTTCAAACACAAATTCTACAACAAAGATTATCCTATTCCTAGGTAATACCGTTTTACATAAATAAGGAATTAATACACGTGTCCATTTCCACCTTATATTAAATTATTTTTATTTTAAATTATCAAACATTAATTAAATTAAATGAATGAATATTGTATGTATCTATGTAATAAATCAACTTTAACCCTCTGTTATTTTTGTCTTCTCTCACATGTTTCCCTTTATAGTTTTCTCTGCATATATTTTATTATTATTATTTATCATATTATGATGACTTCTTTTTAAGCTTTAAAAATATTGTTCAGACATTCATTCAGACCCTTACCCAAAACATTCTCTTTTTTACCAACAGCTGTGTCTGATCCAGGCAGCAGTAATACAGCTGTTAAATTTCTTGATTTATATAAATATATTGTATTACAAAATTAAACATGTTAATTTGTGATTCAGTGATAATGAAGGAAGCCCTCAAGATTCTCTGCTGCAACAATGGATGGTGCTATGGAGTTCTCTGGGCTTTTCATCACACTAAAACCCTGTCAGTATTCTTTTAAAAAAATTTAAAAAGATTTTTTTTTTTTTTACTTTCTATATATAGTTTGTATTGGTTAATTTATAAAATGAATTTTTACATTTTCAGGTTGTTGACATTGAAAGATGCATACTACTCCGATGAACAACAACAAATGGGAGCTCTGATTCACACCATGCTTTCACAAGTGCATGTTCTTGGCGGAGGAGGGTATGTTTGTAATTTCACTTCACACACCTTCCTTCCAAAATCAATTATGTAATTAATGTTGATTTTGTATTGTATATGGGCAGGGTGATTGGCCAAGTTGCATTTACACATGGCCACCATTGGATTCATTCCGACTCGTACGAGGATTTCGAGTTGTTTCAGGTGCTGTAATGTAAAGCCCCTTATAGTGATTTGTCCAAAATTCGTCTTCTAACGTGAATTTGTTTCTTTAACAGGAAGAGGCTGAGTTCTATACCCAGTTCTCCATGGGGGTGAAGGTACCTTTTTTATTTAATTTAATTTAACTCGCCCTGTCTCAATCAGTTGTGTTGTTTTCCGGACACTCGTCTCGAGTGTGATGTTCTTCGGCGTTGTTGCAGACTATTGCGTTGATCTCGGTCGAACCGTGGGGGGTCGTGCAATTCGGATCCACTCAAAAGGTTATTACAACTATTTGTGGTGTTTGAATGAATTGAATGTTGGGCTAATGTAAATGAATCAATTTATCTTATATCCGTCGAATTCTTCTTTATTTCAGAATCCGGAGACGAAAGGCTTTGTCGACCAAGTGAGGAGTCTTTTCCGACAAATTGGTTTCATAGAAGACGCCCAAATTCTTGACCCGGCGACTCGTTTTACTTCCCAATTAGGATCCATGGAGGCAAATGATGATGATCGTCATCCTACCTTCATTTCCACTTCGACCGATCAAGTGGATGATTGTTATCTCCTAAATCCCTCCGAAGTGTTCGATTGTTCGGTTCCGGCTTCTTCGTCTTGGCCTCAACACTCATCAGGGCTATTAACTATGGAGGAGTTGTTCCAAGAAAACGATCCCAGTGACGAATTTTCGCGGTGGTTTTTGCCTCAATCGAGCCTCGGCCCAAATACTACTACTACTGATCTTTCACATTCTACGGGTCTAATTCCTTTATCATGTCTGAGTGTGAACAACTCTCCCATCCACATGTCCGAGACAAACTCGACTCAAAGCTCATTCACATTAGGATCATATAATCCGAGCATGTCCAAAAGAGCGTTGACATGGGACGAGACTCTTGTTCCGGTTGGTGCCCCATCCAGGACCAGCTTATTCTCCAAGCTTGGGCTTGACCAGATTTTGGACAGTGGCCAATCGTCCAAGAGGAGGAAAACCGACAGCTGCCAATCGAGCCTTAACCAAGCCAAGAGCGAAGGCGGCCTTTTTAGCTTTGACGGAAAAATTAAATCTTTAGAAATTCCGGAATTTGAACCCAAGAGAGAAGACTACATCGGCGAAAGCTGTTTTGTGGATGGAGGAAACACGAGCTCCTCGGAGAGGCAAGAAGAAACAGCGAGAACCGAGAAGAAGAAGAATAAGAAGGCGAAAGCAGGGACTAAACCAAGGCCCAAAGATCGGCAGATGATCCAGGATAGGCTCGGGGAGTTGAGGAAGCTCATTCCTAATGCTGAAAAGGTGATCGAGGGGATTACTACATACGGAGTATTATATATCTAATCGCAAGGATTTGTATTAACTGTGTTTGTGCTTTTACTCGACAGATGAGCATTGATCGTTTGTTGGAACAAACCATTAGGCACTTGAACTTCATGCAAAGTCTCGTAAAACATGCCGAGTGTCTTAAAGAAATTCATAATTCGAAGGTATATATGCATAATGAATTTTTGTAGTTAATTCGTAAGTACGAATGAGTGCTTAACTCGATTTTTCTGTGGGTGGCAGAGTCGTGATATCCCAAAGAACGGAGATGGTGGTGGAGTGACTTGGGCATGCAACATTGGCGACGAATCAGTGGGTTGCCCGCTCGTAGTCGAGGACCTTGTTACCCCTGGTCAAATGCTTATCGAGGTAAAAGAGAAAAATTACTGTATAAAAGAAATAAAATCATATCTGACTTTTGTTTATTTCATTTCATGCCTGCAGATGCTATGTGATGAACTAGGTTTCTTTTTGGAGATTTCTGATGTGATTCGAGGCTTCGGTTTGATTATCCTCAAGGGTGTGATGGAAGTTCGCGAAACGAAGAAGATACGGGCTCACTTCTTGGTGCAGGCTGAGGTAAAAAAAAAAACATGTGCATGGAAGTAACTACTAATCAAACTATGTAGTATGTGTTTATTGATGGAGTTAGCCGCAAACGTGATTCAGGGGACACGGCGTGTAACTCGTCACGACGTATTTTCATCCCTCATTCGGTTTTTGCAAATGACGGGGCAAAGTACAGCTTCGGCAAATGTTGTTATTATGCCCTCGACAAACAATTGTCAACCCGAAGTTCAGATTCCTGTGGATACTCTTCAATGTGCAAATTTCTGACTTTTGTTTTTGTTTTTTTTGTGTGTATTAAAAGTGGTTTAGGTTGCTATGAACTTTCCTTCCTGATAGGGTTTTGGTGTGGTATAACTGTATAAGTTTGTGGATTAGGATTTGTAAACATGAGAACAAATACTTGTGTTTCCTTTATATGTGTGTTTCGCTATCCTCCAAGCCGCATTTGAAACGAGTCGAGCTGAAACGAGTTTGTTCGACTACGACCCCTTCTCCATCGACTTGTGATGTTGAAAATCAGCATCAGAATATCAGATGGTATTCGGTTAATTTGTTGAGATGTTGCCTATCAACACTCTAATGCCAGCTGCTAAAAGAAAGACATTTGAAGAATAAAGTTACTCTAAAAACAGATCACACCGACAAAATATTCAAATTATCATTTGCATTTATATTACACTAAAAATCAATCACCATTGTAATTGGTAAGAGTACAATAAAGAATTGTATACATCAAAAAAAAAAAAAAAAAAACTAAAAATTTATCAAATCATGTAATGTGTAATCAACTCAGAAAAATTCCAGCTGCTGCTACTGCCACAGCCAAGAACATGGGAACCTCGAGCAAAGGCGAAGCAGAAGCCTGGACTGGAATCGAGCCGAAGACCGTGGGATACGACGGTGCAGATGCAGAAGGACCATCAGCAGCTGGTGAGTCTGCTTCAGAGGATCCGTTCCCGTAAACCGAAACGTGAAGTTTCTGCGATTTCACACAGTGGCCGTCGACCCCACTGGTGAAGTAGAACTCCCCTGATCTGGTGATATTGAACAAAGAATTCCCGTCGTTCATGTACAAGATTGGATCTTTAAGGTTGCAGGTGTTGTAAGAATCCCTCGTCACTTGGATCACTGAATCCTTGCTCGGAGGGTACAAGAAAACTGATCCAAGGTCATACATTTATGAGAAAGGGTTCGACCAATATAATGCATCTCTCGATTAAAACGACGAAAGAAGAAAAGTTAGAATACACTTACATAGGGAGTCTCCAATGGTGAGGTTGTGATGGTTGGACCAGGTGGTGTAGAGCTGTGGGTTAGAAGTGGGAATGCCCCAACCATCTAAATCTCCGACTTTGAAAGTATTTCTGCAAAAGGCTTTGCCTTGAACAGACAAAACGAAAACTAATGTGTACCAAAATTGGCAATTGATGAGGTTGCTCATTATTTCTTCAACCTCTTTTACTCTCAAGGCAATACATACATACATACATTATATAGCTGGCTTCCGCTGCAAATTTACCAAAATAGCCCTACAGAATCCATGGCTGTCTCAGTGAAATATGGTGTACAAGGAAAGAAAGTCAATTATTTGAATGAAGCATGTCACGTGGTACAGTTGGAGGTTAAGTGGATGCAGCTACACAAAAACAAATACTACTACAAAATGTCAGATGGGATCTAGTCTTCAATTCAACGTGTGACCCTTGAGCCATTGTCCCGTAGACGAGCGCTTGAACTCGTTGGCTAAGAGAACATATCAAAAAGTGCCCATGGCGTGGTCGAGAAATACTAGACTACATTGCATTTTGACCCTAATAACTTTGCTAAGAGGATTGTTTTGGATCTGCTCAATTTAGGGATTCTGTTGAAATAATCAGAATATTGGGGACACTAAACGCTATATATAGGATTTTGCCGAATAGGGAAAAATTGAAAACATTTCCTACAAAAATGCCCAAAAGTTACAAAGAAGTGGAATCCTAATGTTAGCTATCCGAGTTGGTGGAGCAAGTTAGTGCATTCATCATAGTTAGCGGTTTCAGTATCAAGGTTAAGTTGTTGAGTGACTCCGAGTTAGTGCATTCATCATAGAAACGAGCTTCAGAATAGGAAAAAGCAAGCGAACCCACGTTTCTGAATGTAGTGGTAGGGTGGGAGGCCACGTCATGCGACTAAAGAATGAGGATTTTAGGTATGTGTGCCAATCATAGGACTCAAACCAAACTTTAAGAATATGCTCATTGCATTTCAAAATTTGGATACATAAATTACTTTTGTATTGCTTGTACGACCCCAATGATCAAGCAAAAAGTAAACTAGAGTTACCCTGGAAAGTCCGTCAATGCTTTGCACCTCCATTGACATCTTCATCTTCATTCAGAATCACACGATCTTCTTTCTCCAGAGGAGGAGCCCAGTCATGTATCTCATTCCTGTAGTGGTCACGTGCAGATGGCAGGTTGTTGAAATCCTTCTTCTATCAAAAATAGGGGCAGAGTCGAACTAAAAATAGAAAAGAAATTATACACGTTCACATCAGTGAGGGTTTGAGATGCAATTACCTCATCGTCAGAAGCTTCATCGTGTTTCTCTATTGACGACAGATGATTTGCTGCCTCATTAAAAACTCGGAAGCCCTGAATATCACCGTTCTTAATACTTGCTTCAAGCTGCAAACATGGACATCATTGAATCAAGACTCCAAAGATAAGTACTTACTATTTATAAAACAGAATACCAAGAGGCGGATTTATGTAACCTGAATGTGGGCGATGCAGAGGAGAATGCTAGCGATTGGAAGCCAGCTGTCCTCGGGGGATATTGATAGATTTGACCTAACACACACAAAAAAAGAATTCTACTTTAGCACAAGTTTGACTAACTTGAATACTGTCGTTCAATGATGAATCCAAGATTTTGAAACTGGTGGTACGAATGTATGCAAAGCTTAGAGATCTCTTTAACTCTACTTCACCAGTTTATTCATGGCCTAAAATCTTATAAGCAAATGCATCAGCCTACAACTAATTTCAACTTCACTCTTGAACAATAACAAAATCAGTACTAGTATGAAATAACTAACATTTGTTTGTAAATAAATTACACATCACCTGTTTTTACTTTTCAAATCATCAAAATACAAGTATAATATCACAAATACTGTAGTACTCATCTCTTATTTTTCATACCATTGGAAGAAAAATACATCAAATCGACTATCATCATCACAAAATTTATCTTACTTGTAATCACAATCCAAAATCAGTTTTCTTTTAGAAATAATCCTTTCACATTATTAACTCCAACAATTAGAAGGAGCCGAACAAAAGCCTAAACAAAGTTCACTCACTCCCTTTTAGTTTTTTTTCCCTTTTCTTTCTCATTCAAGGAAAAAAAAAATCTTTTCAATAATTGTTTCATTGTATGAACTTTTTTTCTACGACACAATGTCGTCCGAACAACGGGATCGAGTACACCAAAGTTATTATGACGGGGTCATTCAAGATCATGAAATACAACTTCGTAACAAGAAGATTATCATATGGAACGAGCATCTGGACATATTTGCACATACTTTTAAACAAAAGTTTACAAAATAATGAAATAAACAAGTGAAAAACACGGGAGAGTCACAAACCTCAAGTAAGGGGCTAAATAGACAATAGCATAAACAGCATAACGCCGTTTCCCGGTATCCAACCAAGCAAACACCCAACTCTAAACCAAAACAGAGATGTTTTTACTTTCACAAATAAATGGAAAACCTAATTAATCATAAAATAAAACTCTAAAATTAAGAATTTACCATCCAATTGAAATAGGGGATGAAGCTGATGATTCCCATAACGGCGAACCTGGCATCGCCCGAGTCAATCAAAGATTCGGACTCGCTATCCTCCGAGGAAGGAGTCTCCGGAAGAATCAGCGAGCTGAGAATGCACGCGCCGAGTGCTACAGCCACTGGCGCGTCAGCCGAGAACTCAGCCCAGCACTTGCCATCCCTCAACTTCCTCTGCATCAAAACACAAACACAAAAATGAAATCGAAAAATTCCCACAACTATGTACATGTGATGGAAATACCTGTCTGAGTTTTTTGAGTTGGTTATATCTTGATTGTACAAGTCCGAGGGAGGGTAAGTGAGAGGGTTTTAGCAAGGGGGAAACTGATGAAGATGATGAAGTAAGGCTGAGAGGGATCATTGAATGAAGTCGGACGGTGGTGGCATCTAACGTGCGCCGAAGGTTGTGATCAGAGGTCCAGCTGAGCTGCTTCTCGACGCTCTCTGAATATGTAACTTTCTTTTTTGGAAATCCGATTGTGACAATTGAAAAGTTATAGGGGGGTTTTGCTATAAAGGATAAGTTATAGGGTGATTTTGGTACAAAGGAAAAGAGCAGGGCCAAATTTGCAATTTCGCCTAATATTTTCCCTGCTGCACTTGTTATTAACTTATTACGATTGTCTAATTTTGTGGTTCAGAGATTCAAATGCAGACCAAACCCATAGATTCACTTTGATCAAGAATAGAACCCGATGTTGTATTCGTTTCTCAAGAATTTTGAATTCAAGTGCGAAGGACTAGCCAAATGTAAAATTGATTAACAGTACATAGTGTAATAACTAATAAAACACCCCACAACATAAAGTTGGAAAAATACTCTCCTCTGAAGGGGGTGGAGCACCGGCACATAATGTTACAAATTTTCTAATCTATTCACAGAAAGTATAGTTACACATGACATTCATTTCAGGCTAAAACATTAAAAATACACTTGTATATATAATCTACAGAATACAATACAACATCCCTATGGTTTTCTCTCCCATATGATGGACTCAGCTAAATAATCAGAACCTTCTTCGGTTGATTTGATTATTTTCTTCTTCGTCGTGAAACAAGGTTGGGAATCCTTTTTTTTTTTTTTATTAAAAAAATGTTTTTATTCAGCAATTTATGCAAAAACATGATCATGGATTTACATGAACTTCTTCACTTCTTCGAGCCTTTTCACCCTGCAAATGAACAACACTTGGGAGGTGCAACGGTGTCAATAATTGACCTGGAGCAGCACTGGAAATATATCAATTCTCTGAAGACTAACCTGATTTGCAAGGTTAGGTGATTTAACAAAACCGAAGCAAATATTTCTAAATATTATGAATCTCCTCCTCTTCTATCTCCATTCTGTTCACCAGCCGACACAGCATTTAGCCGCTGTTGCAACTGTGCCAGCAGCGGAAGAGAAAAAAAAAAAAAAAGATAAGTTTATGAGTGAAAGGCAAATGCCACGAGGGGCCTACTCTGTAACAGAGAAATATAATGGTTAAGTACTCCAATTTAATTGATAATTAGAAAGTGACCACAAACATATATCACAGTTATCAGGTATCTTATCATTGCCAACAAATCCTTACTTGCATATACTTTAGTTTTTCGGCTGTTAATTCATCGGTCAGGCTATTCATCCTGCAGGTTGTGAGAAAGACAGTTGAGCTACTGTTGAAAATAACAGAAAAGAACTAAAAGAACAGATTATCAAAAGAAGCATTTGTTCCGTTTAGTTTGCTTCTTCAATTGCTATATAGAGTTAAGTTTATGGGGACCCACCTTGCTTGGAGTTCCGAGATCTTCAAAAGCAGCATTCGTTCCCTTTCAGAAACAAATGATTCAACCTGAGTATGCGTTAGGTATCAATCAAAAGCAGTAGTAAGGATTAATTTTAAACAAATAAGCATTTTAATAATAATAATAATAATAATAATAATAATTTATTATTATTATTTTTTATTTTTTATTTTTTTTGTTCCTCACTGGTTGTTTTAAGATCATAAGAGCACCCCCAAAAAATAAACACATCTTGTTATGGGAAAGGCTGAAGTGTGCTTACGCTGCCATTATTTTCTGAGCCACTAGGTAAAGGAGGCAGTTTCCCATTTTGAGGAGCTGACAAAAAAAAGACAGACAGACAGACAGACAACTTCAGAGAAGCAAATACAAATTCAAGTCATAAGCACAAAACCATTGGCTTTTGAACGCACCATTGTCCACCTCCACTGTTTGCAAGCTACTCAATAAATTCATGATAAGATCCTGTAGTTGAGGTGGAAGTGATAAAGGATAAATGAGACAGCACAACTATACACCCTGCATGAATTATACATACTGGTCTTACTTGTTGAATTGAAGTTTGTTGGAAGAGATTCTGAAGGTGAGGCATGAGAATTGATGGAAGCACATTGCTGTTTCCGATTTCTTTAGGTGGAGCACCATGTGGCTGAAAACCAAGAAATATAACATGAGTACAGCAAAAGCAAATATGAAATCAACTTTGCTCTGAAGAACAGGGACAAACAGTGAAGGGACTTAATAAGAAGTCAGATTCCATCACTAGATCAAACGACAAATGTTACAAAGAAGAGTATACATACCATTTTTTTTGAATCAAGTATCCAGTTTCCAATGCTAGCAGACTTCCTCAGTGGTGAACCCTGATAACCACATTAATAGAAAGTGAATATACAACTAAAAATCTTCATCATGTTCATTAAACTGTCAAGCAACTTCTCTTACCTGAGAATTTCGTCGTGACATTGTAGATAATGGGATATCCTAATAATAACATATATGTTAGCAACAGTCTTTAAAACAATGTAGTAACATAAAAAGAGGTTTACCTTTACAAGATCTACATTTTCTGATGTCACAGAAAATCGCCCTTTTATTTGTACCAAATTCTTTTTTGATTTGTCCTCGAAAGATTCTTTGAATCCTACAAAATAAAGATATGTGATATGGTTCAATAGAACTTTTTCATGTGAACCTGTAGTTTGCTTGATAGGATCAAAATAAAACTAATTACCTCCTGAGGATTTAATTGGAGCTGATAAGCTGTTTGCGGAAGCTCGATTAGGGAGGTTCAGTGGACCACTAAAACTAGGAACTTTTCGTACTGGCCGAGGCTTATCTTCCATTTGGTGGTTTTCGGTCTCACACCTGATGAGCACATTTTTTATTTCCCATTGAATTGACAAGGAGTAATTTTCATGCTAATGTGCAAAACCACGTAAATGAGGATAAACATGTGGCCTGAAATTCTTATCATTACATGGATAAAAATGTTAAGTTAAATTACAAACTCCTATTTCCAAAGTAATCTTATTCCTTTCCAACTTTTTTACAGCAAGAGAAATAAAGGAAAAGAAAAAAGAAATACACTCGCTAAGAAACTGGATTCAAGTGATGTAAAGTTCTTCAAAACTCTATACTACTATATTTTATAGCTTAACCAGGCCGAAAGATAAAATGATTGATGTCATAACCCATCAGAAACGACATTTCTTTGTCCAAACATTAGAAAGTAGAAAAGCTATGATATCAGGTAAAATAATTGAACTTAAACACAAGGACAACGATATAGTATTGTCTTTTGAAGTGTCAAAAGGAAACTAATAATTAGAAATATTTTATGAAGTTGAAAGTAATGCATAAAAACAAGAAACATTTACACACGTACCAGAATCAAGCAATAAGGTACCAGAATCTTGTTAAGGCCATTCAAGTAAAGTGAAAAAGTGCAAGAGAGTAGTCAGAATGACAGTTTCCACATACTCCCCTTAATACTCTAGCTTCTATCTAGACTAGGAAATTTTGCTTCTTCATGTGTATTTATACGTGCTGTAGTTATCTAAGCTTAACAAAAATATTGATGGCAGCTGAAACAATCAAAAAACTAGTATAAATAATAAACCTTTCAGAGTTTTGTGCTCTTTCTGATTGTGAATGGCTTAGCACAGTACCGGGCATGAGTGGCCCACTTTGAGTTTGACGGGGTCTGCCTATCTGATTTCCAGTCTTGGCTTTTGTTGCTTCTTTTTCTACTATCAGTTGTGACAGCTCGGCTTTTGATTCGTTCTTTTTGACATCAGTGTTTCCCATATTATCATCTTCAGTATTATCAATCTCTGATACTTCTCCCTTATTCGTCTGAGTCTCCAGTAGAGGCACCTCATTACCATTTGTTATTTCTCTAGAGACAAAAGGAGGCAAACACAAAACTTGTTCAGGATTGGATAGAAAGATAAGAGTGATAAATGTTCATCTTGTATGGTTGTATCAATAACATGTCCCAAGTACAAAAGCCCAAATCAGCTTAAAGGATTAACATCTAGCACTTCCTAACCAAATCAAACTCAAATAAAGTTTTTGGAGAATAATTGTCAGTGGAAAATAGCAAGAGTTGGAATATACAGTACCTGCCAAAATTATTGCTTGTAGTTATTGGCTGCAGCGTGGAACTAGATGCAACCTATGACAAGCAGAGAGTAATGTATTACATACTCCTTTAACCATTCTTTAAAGCACAAAATATAGAAGAAATGTATGTAAAAGGGAAAAAGAGCAGGGAGCTCAATAAGACAATAACAATTAAATTGGTTATGCATATAATCATCAATTACCTTCTCACTCATAAAAAATTTAAAACTATCTTCTTCTTCCTTGATTTCTTGTATTTCATCTTCGTCTTGCAGCTGCCATGAACAAAATATGTGCCAGATTCAACACCTAGTTTATTATATAATGGCTGCCTAAACAAAAATGAAACTTCTGTCGCATACCAAAGCCGCTTGGCGCTTCAAGTCCTCAACATCAAAGTTCCATTCACTTACTCCTCGCTGATACTCACTCTGAAAGAGAAGAGTAGATATCATAAATGGGGGGAAAGGGAAAAAATATGCATTTTTAGGGGTGGGTGTGGGGGTTGTTACTAGCTCTATTTTTACCAACTAAAATTTTTAACTGACATTTTTGTGGTCAGGGGTTGGGGCGGGGCTGGAAGTTACTACTTACTAGCTCTATTCTAACTTGGATAGTGATTGGCAAAATTGGTCAATTGATTGAACACAGAAGCAGAGGTAATTTTAGCTCAAACTTGGGTAATGATTAGAAAAGGAGTTGAGCATAGCAATTTCTTAATACCCAATCCCATATTGATTGATTTCAGATTATAAGAAAACTGTTTGCAGTGAAACCAGAATTCTTATGACAGATCAAGTACGAAATATCATCCTTGCAATAGAAGTTTAAGCAATTAGGGGAATATATACGAGTAACCACAACAATTAACATTAAAAAGATATTTATTTGCAGAGGAAGTAATAAAGATATTGCGTCTTTGATTTTTATACGACATGATCTGAGACATTGTACCCCAAGCACAAAGTGAAAGTCAATGTGACACTTAAACATGAGGAAAAAAGACACTTTCGCATCATAGTATATTTCCAAGAGCAAAAAAACAGCTAAGTGAATGACAATAATAGTAATCGTTAAACCTGAGATATAGCTTCTTCGTCTCCTGAACCCAATTTTTTCAAAGCAAGTTGTGCAGCATCTTTAAGCTAAATCCAATTCACAAACAACTTAATCAGAAATTTAAGAAAACGTCAGTTTAGAACCCAGATAGTTACCGTTACTGTGATACCTGAAGATCTTTCACACGCTTCCACAATGGTGGCAGGTCAGCAAATAGTTTCTTCACGGAAAGCTGAGGAGACTTGGCACTTTTGAAAAATGAATGTTTTAATAACTTTTCAGCAGTTGGTCTCTTTGTTTGATCTTTCACCAAACACATTGCAACCATTTCTTTAAAAGACTGCTCAAAACCGATTTATTGTTTAAAATTAGACTAGTGAAAATAAGTGTAAGATTTCCGTGACCCACTTAAACTATCGCAATTACCTTAGAGAACCTCTTATCGCGTTCATAGTCAAGTCCAGGAGGGGCATTTTGTATGGTCATTAGCAGAACCTATTGGAAGGTGTATGAATATAAATGTAAGTGTTTACTAGCGTAGAGTCCATGAACATGAATGAAGTTTTAAGTAGATATGTAACCTTCATTGGAGGATATTTTGAAAATGGTGCATGTCCATGAGCTAACTCCAGTGCAGTTATTCCAAATGACCAAATATCAGCCCTGTCAATTTGTCAAAAAGCACTAATTTTATGCACAATTACATAATCTTTACTATCATGGAACACTGGCAAAAAGTCCACTTGGTATGACATCCATCCAAGACATTATCAAACATATTAATTCAGATAAATCCTGTTCACAAAACACCACAGAATGCAACATACTAGAATAGTTTCTAAAAGTTTTCTTCCCAAGACGAAGTACCTGGGTGTGTCTGCACGGAGGAGTTCTGCTCTAGTATAATCAGTCAATGTGGCATGTGCAAATAATAATAAATGAAACACATGCCAGGGGGAAATCATTAGCTATATGTAACTTGGCAAATAATCCATACACCTTATCTACCTCATAACAGAACAGGGTGTACTTATTATACTCTCTACAAAGACGTCACATGTGAACAATCAAAACACAAATTAAAGAAGATGACCAGTAACTTCATATTTTCAATTGCATGCATGCAAAAGCACCTTTTTTATGCATATCCAATTATGAAGGCATGAAGCACTTCTTATCATAAAACCAGAGGACAGTATGAGATTATGGAGTAAAACCCACTTGAAATCGTAACCAGTTCCTGGCTGTAATACTTCTGGTGCCATCCTGTACAATGAAACACAAGGATAAATGTATGGCAATAAATCATATATATATATATAGACACACACACACACAATATATGTATATATAGACAAAGATGGAAACAACATATATACCAGCATGGAGTCCCCACAAATGTATTCCTTGAACGCTGTCTATCACCTCTGTCAAACATGCAAGCTGAAACGCCAAAGTCAGCAAGCTTCACATCACCAGCACTATCCACTAATATATTTCCTGCCTGCGGAAGGAAAATGTCAAACGTGAAACAATTCACTAAATGTAAACAAACCAAAGATTATGGCAGCTATAGAAATGTAATCAGTCTAATTCAAATATCAGAATCAACTAGCCTTCACGTCACGGTGGATATGTCCATGTTTATGAAGATACGCCAAAGCCTTTAAAGTTTCTTTCAAGATAGACCCAATGGCAGATTCTTCTAATCCTTCTGGATATGCTATCTTCATGAGATGTAGGCAAGAACCCTCATCCATAAATGGCATTACCACCCAAAGGTTGTGATCAACAACAAATGAACAAAATGATTTTATAACATTAGGATGATCAATTAGGCTCATCGTTTGAGCTTCCCTGCGAATATCATCCTGGAAATAAACCCAACACAACATCCACTTAATATACAGTAAAAGAAGCTACATTTATTGAACATGATATTCGATTTAAAGAACTCCTGGACAACTGCCGGTCAACTGTTCATAATAAGTAGCACTGAACAAAGTGGATTCAACTATTTAGCATAGTGACAAGTGGTTTCCCATAATTATCCTTTTGAAAAAAAATGCTTGACATAAATAATTGGAAATCATTGTGAATAGAACACCACCAAGCAGCCCTAAACGTAAATCTTATCCCGTCCCAAGCAAAATCTCACTCTCTTAAGACTCTATTGCTTCTTTTTAACCAAAGAGACCAACAAAATGCTTGACATAAATATTGTACCACTCTCATCCTGAAACTATAAAAAGATATCAATGCCAATTGCAATTTTGAATTACAAATAAAAAGGGGGAAATGACAACAATAAATCATGAGCATGATCTGGACCCTGAACTTGATAGTTGATACATTTTTCCAAGTGATGGACCGGTACGCTCGTCAAATTCAAGATACACAATACTGCAACTGACCACTCTCTGACAACTACCAACTGAAACCAATCCAACCATTCAAATTTCAAAGATTTGCCCTCTAAAGACTATCCCAAGCCAAGCCGGCTCAATCGCTTCTGACAACGCGATCTCGAATTTCGCGCAAAGCCCACCAATTATCACACTCCCAACTAGATCACAAATCACATCACACAAAAACAAACTAAAGCGAACCTCCAAAACGTATGCTGAATCAAAACAGGCATACAAAATCACGGACAAACAGAAGAAGAAAAATACCAGATTGCTATTGCATCGATCGAGATCCAAGCATTTGACAGCCACCACCTCATTGAAAGGCAAATAGATCGCCCTGTATACAGTCGCGCTCGCCCCGTATCCCACCTCTTCCAGAAGCTTGTAGTTGTTCGAATTCACGGAGTAGTTCTTCCCCATTTTCACTTCTTTCACGAAGCCGTCGGTGAGACCATCAATCTGAAAAGGCCTCACCACTTCGAATCGAATCAAATCTTCACTGACGAGTGTGTGATTTTTGATTTATTGCTCTTTTCCTTTCGTCGTTTTCCACTTTCTCTCCCTCTATGTAACAATGCTCCGAATTACAGCGACATTTATTTTTACACTTTCCGATTGTGTGTGACTGTGTGTTTTCCGCTCTTGTCCTCTTTCGGGGTGATTATCAAGCGAGGATTTATCATTTATCTGCTCGTTGACTGCGATGACCTGTACTGTACAGAATTACTGAATTAGGGGGAGAAAGGGGGGTGCTGCTGCAATCGTCTGCACCAGCGGTGCAATGTTTTATCCTGCAACCGCTCGAAGGGTTGTACATTGTGCATCTATTACTTGCACGTAAACTATTCGTTGACTTGACAAAATTGTGGTCAATTAACTATTCTCGTCCAAAATTAAATGGGCGAATTTGAGAGCCTTAAAAGAAAATCCATGGGTGTTTATGCAGTATCAAAAGGTATGATTGTCGAGTAATCGTGACGTGATCGAGGATTGTCGAGCAACTACGCCACGAGTGCTCTGTGCGCATACATCGTCGGTTCAACTTTCAACCCATTGACGTTGGTAGCCTTGCCAAGGTCTGGTGGCGGAATACTAAGAGCAATTTTCTTGATTTGTTTTTCTAAATATTTATAAATCCAAGATTCATTTTTCATTTATGTTCTTCATATCATTCTTGATTTGTCCTATAGTTATAGTTACAATTGAATTTGTTCTCTCACGGGAGTGAGATACAAAACATCATGAGAAATTATATGAGTTCTATACATTAAAATTTAAACATGATACATTTTATTAGAAAATTTGATAATAATAATAATAATAGTAATAAAAGCGGCAAGGAAATAATACTCGGCGGAAGAGATCCAACAATTGTATACTCATCAATAGTAGTTATGAAAAAATGGAACCCGTAAACTTCATAATCCTTGCCTCATTTTATAGCAGTAGTCAACTACGAGTAATATACAAGTCTACATGAACAACACATTCTTGCTGAGTTCATAAAACTAATAGTCTAATACAGTAGACCTCTTCCAGAAAATAATTTACAGATACAAAAATTTAGGGAGATATTATACTGGCCAAAACATCGCTCTTACCCCGTGCGAAAATTGTGTAAACTAGTCGAATTGCATCAAGCCATCCGTCCAAAGATTCCCATGACTCAGCAACCTGAGTTGCAAAAGACTGAAATTAGAAAGGTATTCGTTTATGCTACACACTCTGCAGTGAAAAAGAAGAAAACAAAAAAAAAAACTTTTAATATATATAGAATTACACCCACATAGCCATATAAAGCGCAAAGATTTACCAAGAAAACAGGTTCGTTCGTTGTATCAATACACAGACCGGCACCAGGTGGCAACGTAAGATCAGCACATGCTGATACAGAAACAATATCTGGGACAGGGATTCTTATGGCAGGATTACTGATTGACATATCACCTGATTTGTTGATCTGTCCAAAAGTAGTCCCCCATAAGTTACACTCAAGAAAGTAATATTATGGAAGAAAGGATAAAACAAATGGATAATCTGCATAATTAAATAATGAAAAAAATAGTGTCTGTTCAAAGATATTTTCTCCTACCTGTTGGAGCCCTTCGTGATTGAGAACAAATTGAGAGTGCTTCCAATCACTGTGAGGCGCAACTGGGTTTCCCACAGGTGGGGCCGTAAGATATCCAACCTTTAGATATGGTAGAGGCAGCTGAAAGAAAAGAAAGAAAAAAAAGTTATTTTTCAGACCTCATATTACAAACTGCAAGCCTCCACACCTGTGTGAGGTTGGCATTACAAAAAATTGATTATATATATCGTATATTCGTATTAATTCAACATAAAACATGAAAAGCAGGATAGGTTTCAAAAGATTGATGAAAGATAATACTGAAAACGGATAAGAATAAAAATGAATGGAAAGAGTATCAAGCAAGATCAAGTTAAAGGCCCTTTTTAAAGATTTTAACACGACTCTTTTCAAAATCTAGAGTTGGGTAATTTTCCTTGTTCAAAATAGATGAAATCGTCATATAATTTCATATTTCTTAGCCAATATGCCACACCAAAGTGTGAATACTAAAGTAGTATAGTTACTGAAGAAATGAAAAACGCACCATAGAGCGCACAAGCCTTAAAGCACTACTGTAAACCTGTAGGAAAGACACAATAAAAAATTAAAAGTTAAAAAGAAGAAAAAAAATCCATAATTAATACTACATACACTAGTTGCATATCAAGCAACTGTATATTTTGTCAACAAAAAATAAAGATCCTTACGGTTGAGAAGGGAAAATAAAATTATGAAAGTGACTATATTGTTTCAGCTCAAATATGATGTGCTGCATACCAAGTAATTGGGCTTCAAGGAATGAGCAGCTGCAATGTATATAGCAGATTGTCTGTACAACTCTTCAGGAGAGACTTCCTTTGCATTCACTTGTCCTCCAGTTCTTGATATGTCCTCTGCTAATCCGTACTGCACATTTTGGTTCAAATAAAATTAACATGAATTACAACAGCTTTCGAAATCTTATGTTTAGAGAAATAATAATAAATGCCGAATAATGGCTGAAGGCCAAGGAAGGTTTTATTTACCAGTACAGTTCCAAGATTGTAAATCGCCCTATGGAAATCAAACTGCAACTGTATTGCTGAACGGAACTGTATGCAAGCACAGAATGTATTAGAATATCAAGACAAATTAATGTAATTAATAAAAATAATACTATAATAAAATGATACATAAAGAACCCATCACTCCATAAATTAGATGCAAAGGAGTTCCATAATCCATACCTTGCCAATAGCAGTTCTCACTATTGTCTGTTTCTCACGAGCAGGAACAATTGCACTGAGTTCCTGAAATAAAAATAGAGCAGAAAAAGTAGAGAAGTGCATAAAAAGGGGTATACAACACTAAGTACAATCCTATGAAGTTATCCTACCAACCCAAAAACAAACAGTTGGTTCAGATTTAATATTATTATTATTTATTGAATGTACCTGCAACGCAAGTCCCCAATTGTTAAGTGCCTGTAAATGCATCTTAGGTTTAGTAACTATCAAGAAAACAGACATCAAAGAGATGTGCTCTGTAAAAAAACGGAAACAGAAACAGTGCAAATATATAGAAAGAACAATTAAAGATAACCCTACTACAGATATGGTGACCATAATTTCAGCAGCTGATGCAACATTGTGACTGAAAGGGACACACATTTCCAGTAGATAAATTAATTAAAAAAATCACCTGAGGACTGTTCCAACTGAGTTCTACAGCCTTTTCATAATTCTTTGCTGCCTGAAAAGTGAAAAACAGTAGGATCCTATAATATTATTACATCCACTAATAATATTAATACATTTACAAGACCACAAAATGTCATACCGCGTGCTTAAGCATGTAAAAAAAATAAGACAACTGTTTGCATCAAAGATAGATCTCAACATTCAACAATTTAAATGCCCACATATTTGGTTCAGGAACGTGTGAAACTGGATCAGTCTCTCACAACATTCACCAGCACACAGCACCACATTGATAAGGGAGCATTTCCAGTTCAAACTTCAATGAAGACTACAAGATGTTTCACTTTAATAAGATCCGAATAAATCTGTTTTGTAATTAATTTGCAGTTTTACTTTTTGTCAAAAGTAAATTCAACTATCAATCTTGTTTTAAATATATAGAATTAGAGTGAAGGTCTGATAAATCTGACTATATTTCATAGACCTATAAAGCACCCATCAAGTATGATTTACTATTAAATATATAAATAGGGTGGCTGAACAGTACAGTAATATAATTTCCACAACTATGAGAACAGAACTCCTGAGGCCAGAATAGATCAAAAGCTCCTAAGACAAACTTGGACAGAACAAATAAAATAGAAAAAATATTTTCCCTTTCTTAATTACAATATTCCTTGATCTTCCTACTTGATTTCAAAATCCCATGCTTGAACAGGTTCGTTGTACAAGACAACAGAAAAACACTGGCACACTCTAAGGGGAAAAGATACGAACAAAACAAAAACATAAACAAGATATTGAACCATGCAAGGATGCATTCCCAGCTAAGCTATGTAAATAGTAAGCACAATAGAAAAATATATACAGTGTTCAACCTGTTTCCAAAGCTCCTCTGCTTCCTTAGTACGGCCACGGATTTTTGCCCTGTCAGAGATTGCTATAGCCCAATTGTAGTAAGCCTGACAAATGAGAAGAAAGTAAACTGGTTTATGCTGAAATCAATCCAGTCTAAAACGCAATAATGAGAAGTCAGATTGAATATAATCAAAAATTGCACAATGGCCTCATCTGATTAAATCAAATTAAGGCCCTCTTTTATTCAATTATTCTAAAGCACCAAAAGTATCTGCAAGATATTCTAATTTATTGTATTAACATTCAACAGCCACAAATAGAATCACATGGTTAACAAAAAAACGAACACAGCTTTAACAGATACATACATCATTAAGTGTGGGACAAAGACGGGTAGCCTCCTCATACTTTTTACACGCCTCTTCAAGCAACGCGTCTTTGGAATGAGAACCAGATTCTGGGTTTACATTATCAGCACTTTCCTGCATGCATTGTGCAAATTTCATGGAACAGAATAAAATCTAAAAGGATGCAAGTTAAAGACATTAAATGTGTCCCACTAAAGGACAATATTTAGGAAAATCAATAAAATAACTAAGTGATAAGTCAACAACTAATAGTAATTTGATGTTCCACATGAGCCAGTCAAAACACATCTCAAATCATCTTTTATTGTTCAAAACCATCCTAAAATGGCTTGAGGTAAGACAGCTTAATCCTATTGTTTTTTGCATCCCAATAAATTAAAATGTGAGAAAAGAAACTAAAATACATTATCATAAAAGTCTAACCTAAATTGCACTATTCAAACCTGAAGGACTAGCGCCCAATTGTACAATGCATCATAATCCTCAGGATTTCTCTCTAGAGCTGTTGCATATCTGCAAATCAATGTCGAGAAGATGTGAATTGAAAAATGTAACCTCCTTGTTGTTAGCTTTCACAAGGGAAATGAGCTTGAGAGCAGAGGGTAAAGCCATAACTAAGCCCATCCTAGTCAATTTTTTATGCATATAAAACAATGAATAACACAGCCCTTAAAAGATTATGACCATCTTTCGTGATCTTATGACTTATGAGTATCTATCGCCAGTCCACAAATGGACATAAGTAGCACATTTGTTTTGGAAATATGAAGTAGATAAGGGAACTAAAGACGAGAGGAAAGTAGTAATTACATCTAATAAAATAAAATTTTATTTAGAAATGTTTTCTATATATTTTTTTATTTTCATATACTTAAACTGTTAAGCATGATGGAGAGGGTTTTGGTTCTCAAGATCAGCCATTTCTCTACAAAAATGTACATCAAATTTTGGAGAAACAAAGAGAAAGGTGATCCTTATTTGGACAATATATACTAGTACCATTTTAGTAAAAAAGTGATGCTTGCAGGGGTTAAAATTGATCATCCAACAATATGAAATTGAAACAAAGAAAATGAGTTAAAATGTGTGGCTTTCATTATATGCTGCACTAAAGAAAAGATGACTACCTCTTGGCAGCAAATGCCAGAATTCTTTGACGAGATCTACCTTCTTCATCAAGACCCGTGACACTATTAATCAAATCCATAGCAGCATTATTCTGCTCGATTTGATGTTCCGAGCTTGGTTGGCTAAGAACATAAAAAATAACAATAGAATCGTCAGTTCATCACAGTAAATCAAACTAAGATTTCACCCAGCCAGTCCATGAATCAAATAATGGACACACACCCCACATACGTTTAGTATGCGTCATTTTGAAAAGGAAAAATTGATAGAAAAATGTGCTAAGCATGTGTATGTAGCATTGTAACATCTACATCATAAAACATGTAGCAATTTAAAATGGCACTTTACCCCTACCTAACTATTTACATGCACTCGTGTAGTAGACAGTCTCGTCTGACGTTCAACTCTTATACGTCTGTTTCACAACACCTCTGCATACCTTACTTGAAAACTCAAATACAGTTGAATGAATCACACTTGAACTCTCTAAGAAAATTCACTTACTCAAGCTATAACCTGTGAGTGTCCCAGCCAATTTCCTATAATTAAACTGGTGTTCAAATTATTCAAAATAAAACTTGGATTCCCGATGGACAAGAAGCTATCCACCATTATTCTGGCAAGTAATTATATCACCTAATTCATAAAGCTGAAATAACAACAATTTCATTTACAAGAATAAACAAAAAATAGTTCACTGCCCTATATATTGTCCATTGGTCGTTTTTCAATTATGTTGACAACCCATCCTTCATTTCATTTGTATAAAATTCAATGCCTAAAATAAATCCTCTCCATGTTAGTTAGCTTTGATATGCTTCCTATATTGTCCAATTATTTGACATGGCTCCTCAGATTCCTAACATTTATCTGTATTTCTCAGTAATTTCAGTAACATATCCGATCGAATTAAACTTTCAAGGTTGATTGAGGCATGCATTACAAAAAAACGTCTAAATTCTTATCACTTTAACAGCAAAAACTTCAGTATATAGTGATATAACCTTCAGAAAACGCAGTATTTGATCACGTTTCCCAAACAGAATCCTAAATAAAATCCATTATATCTCCTAAACCATAATTAAATCCATAATTTACTGACCTGCGAGGTGTATCCGTCTCTCTTCCATCGTTTCCATTCGCATCTCCGTTCTTCAGTTCGGTCAGCAATTCTCTCATCGTAAACGTCCGACTCCCCTCCTCGTTCCCCAGCTTCGAATCGCTCTCCGCTTCCTGGTTTGACCGGGAGTCCGCGCCATTTGATTCAGTCGGAAATTCTCCCTCCGGTGCAAAATCTGACGCCGGAGCATTATCAACTGGTTGTACTTCTCCGGATAATTCAGCATCGAGATCGCTCGGATCATGGAGATTAGGATCTGGATCGGTGGCCGGCGGTGAAGCTGCATCTGCTTGTTCCGGTTCGAGTGGCCCGTTTTGCAACTCGGGTAGCTCCGAATTCGAAGACATGATGATGAATGGGATCGGATTTGGAGACTGAGAGAGAGGGAATGTAGTAATTAGTTTCCTGCAACTTCAATGCAATGACTAACTAATCTCTACATCATGTGGGCTGGGCTTGAGTAATGGGCTTTTGCTAGGCCCAATTAGGTACTCGGTAGGATACAGGCCCAAAATCATGTGGGCTGGGCTTGAGAAATGGGCTTTTTTCTAGGCCCAATTAGGTACGTGACCCTATAGAAATTCTCAATTCAAAATATAAATAAAGTTGGAAAAATAAATTAGAACACATTAGTTTTCAATTCTCAAAAGGTATTTGTAGAAGTGATTTTTGGAAAATAACGTTCTAGGAATTGGATTTGTCATAAGAAATCAAATATTTAAATTCATTATTTCATGAAATTGAATTGTTTTTTCCCCAATTTTTGAACATGAAAATAATGACTACAATTCATCAATACAGGCGAACCAACGTGGCTTCCGCTCACGGGGAGGAGACAGCATAGGTACCGACAAACCCACAAATAACCCCGTGAATTAACAAGCAACAAAAAAAAATGATGAAAGATGATATCGAAAGAAAATTATTTTATCGCCTATATCTTGTCATTCAACGTAACCACCAAATCATGGGCGTCGTCTAAAAGCTTCCACACGTCCAAATGGCCCGCCATGCTATTGCAATCACTCATGATCTCATCCATGCTGCTATAGTTCTCGATTATCAGTTTCCTCTTCTGCAACACACAAGCGGCAATAGCATAAAGCAAGAGATCCTCCGTGGGTGGGGCCCTCACCTTCATCCTACGCCAAGCAGACTTAACAATCCCAGCCCGAATAGCTGCCTGATCGGCCCACATAACCTCCCAGAGACAAAGCGTCTGCTCAAAAGTCAACTCCCTCCGGAAAAGCACCACCACCATCCTGTAAACAAAGAAGCAGTCCTCTGCTTCAAGCTTCTCCAGGTGCTTGTAGAGATGAGAGTCCTTGCATTTGATGATTTTCGATACGGTGCTGAGCTGTCTCCTGATCCCAACCTCATCGAGCCTGAAATTATGACTGGCTTTCCTCATGAAGCCCACAAAGCACCAAAAGGCAACATGGTCCTCCTCTATCACTGAGATAATTGGGGAGAGTAAGTCGCTCATACCCTGGCAATAGCCAATCTCGGGATCGTACAAGGCGTAGGCCTCGAGGATCGAGACGAGGCGAGCTGCATGGTAGATCCTGCATGGTTCAAGATGGTCGTAATCTATCAATCCAACGGTTTCGGCTAGCTGCTGAGCTTTGGCCTCGGACACTGCAGCTTGGGAAGGCGAGTAGATGATCCACTCAGCGTTGGCCCGAATGGCGTCCAGGCGAATGATCCTCTGCCACGTGGCGAAGTCCTCTACTTTGGATGTGGGCTTATTGAAGGCTTCCTCTATATTCCCAGGATTGTCTTCTTCCGTCTCTTCTTCTACTAAACCGAGGAGTGGTTTTGTGTCCTCGGAATCGGAGGAGGAAGCGAAATTTGACGAGTCGGATTCCTCTGCTTCAGAAACGTTTTCATAAGTGATCCCACTTCCATCTTCTTCAATTTCTGCTGGCTCCCTAGAGTTAACAACCTCCGTTGAAACAGAAGGTCTGGCGCTAGCAAATTCGTCCAGGCCTGGAGAATCAATTACTTGACTGATGATGTCTGCGCCATCCTCATTGTTACTGTTGTTTTCAGATGTAACCTTTTGCTTGAAGCTTCGTTCGCCGCGTTTTGGGATTTGACGGCACTGTTTACGCAACTCTATGTATTCTTTTCTGTTACACATAATAAATAAAAGTTTGGAAAGTGAGGGAAAATATTAACCAGATGGTTGAAAAATATCATCAGAATCGTCTCTTAACTGTTCCATACATTTTAAGATTGTGAAGAATATCTATTGACGAAAATGAATAAACAGGTGTTGAGCCATTTTCAGAGGACAAAGGAGAATTTAGTAAAAATAACTTGGGAATATAAGGTACATGCGTGCTCCATTGAGGAAAGCCATGGTCATATTTTTATTTATAAACAGATTTATAAAGATAACGAAAGAAACTTTCACCACAGAGACAAAGGGTGGCAGTTGCACAAATTATTTGTTTGTTCCCACCAAATGCCAATCTTAACCAGGATTTTTATTGGACATTACGTGATTTTTGTGAAATTGTTCACAGTGTGATAACTAACCTAAAAAATGATTAACTGACTAATCCAGTAATCGTAAGTTTTCATATCATGTTATTTGGATGGGGTGAGAGCATCTCTTTCTTCCATTTATCTCTACTCCAACAAAAAATGTCATTTGAAAGGGAAAATAATGTACCTCTTTTTAGCTTTAATGGACGCTCTCTGTTTTTTTGTACTTTTCACATCATACCTGCAAAGATAATACATCCAGTAAACAACCCATGGCAATGTCCAAGTTGAAGAAAAACCATGGCAAGAAAGATAAATTAAAAAAACTCTTTCTAGTATCATTAGTTAGATAAAGTTAAGTAATTGCACACAAACAAGTTTCAAGCCTTAATGTGTTTAATATACAGTATAAGTGTCCAAATTGCAATCGCATGATGGAAATGTATGCTTTTTAGAAGAACTAAATCATATAAACAGTAAAAGGAAAAAGAATTGTACTTACTAATCGTTCTGCTATTAAGAGAAGAAATAGACAGCCGAAAATCTAGTTACTGAAGTTATTTAGCAAATTAGTGGTTAAGGAGATTTTAATTCAGCACCGTAATAACAAACTTAACAATAGGAATACAATAAATGCGTTAGTGTATGTCCAAAAGCACTCTATAACCAAAGCCAACTATAAAGTAAAATGCGCCACTTTATATCAAACAACAGAAGTAGATGCGACACATTCTAAGAAAGAGAATATAAACCTATGAATATTGACACATGTGACTGTAAGGGTATATAAGTCAATCGTAATTCCCAATGCTAATGACGAGAAAAGAAAAAAAGATACAATGTCTCTTTCTTTGAACCAGGTACTTACATTCCAAGAAGAAATGGCCAAACCTCTGCCCTTATACTCGGGTCTACACCCTGCGCCAAATTTTAATATTAAACCAAAGTTCATGCAAAAATATCTCTCACACACATGAATATAGTATACTTATAATGTGGTGTTATACTAATTGCATATACCAACACATATTTTATTGTAAAAGAAAAACAGAAACAGAACATACCCCGGTCCTGATTTTCTTCAATAACCTGACTCCACCATCAGAAAGTTTCCCATCCACATCGAACAAACTCTTCCATTGTTTGGCCAGAAGGGCATGTTTGTTTCTTCTTCTAGACCAAGGAGAATTA
Organism: Euphrasia confusa; assembly: GCA_954870475.1. NCBI lineage: Eukaryota > Viridiplantae > Streptophyta > Magnoliopsida > Lamiales > Orobanchaceae > Euphrasia > Euphrasia confusa. The sequence goes on along the minus strand of OX940960.1, from coordinate 4,149,526 downwards.
AGGCTTCCCCTGAAAGCAACAGAAAATACGCATTACTTTCTACCAAAATGATACGATAATACCACCAATTAGAAAAATAGATGATTGAATATTGAGGAGAAACTATGGAGGCCATTATCTATCACGTGACAATATACACTCAGAGGTGAAATTCATCATAAATGAAGAGAATGCGATAATTTCCTTCCAGACATTTCTAAGAAAATACGAAGTTCCTAAGCTTTTACTCCAAAACCCTTCTGCTCACTTCGAAACCCCCTAGACCTCAAACTAACTCTAAAGAAGGTGAAGTACAAAAAACGATAACATTCGCACGGAAATTATGAGAACAGGAGAAAAAAATTGGCTTTGGTTTACAGCAGGACTCAACAAACAGTCTTCAGGATTGAGGTCTGAGGAGAGATGAGGAAAAACACTATTAATCAAGAAACATGAAAATGGACAAAAAACCCAAAAGCTTCTAAGAAGAGAGAGAGAGAGAGAGAGAGAGAGAGAGAGAGATAGGGGAAAGGAACTAACCGATTGGAGGAAACTGATGAGGAAGACGAGGAGGATGATGATGATGGTGATGGTGAAGAAGCAACAATTAACAAAACCGATCTCAAATGAACCCACGAAGAAGATGATGGGGAAGGAGACGGTGTCGTATTATTCGACCCCAAAGAAGCCTGGTTCCGCCTCAACGCTTTCATCAACGACGGATGTTTTTGTACCAACATCTATGTGTATATATCTATCTGCATCTATTTCTACTTAAAAAACACAACACACACACTAAATCCCCAATCTGCTAGGGTTTACGATTGGAAGAAGATCAATTTCAAGTAACTCAATAATTTAATTTGATTTTCCAAGTCTGTATATTTTTTTTTTTACCTACGGGAGTAGACGAGGGTGGCCGCGAGTGCGAGTCCGGCCATGGCCGTGACGGCTATGGCTATTCCGACATTGGTGGAGACAAAGAGTCCGCTGCCCCCTCCGCCGTAGCCGCCGCTAGCCTCCGCGAAAAGAAGGATCCTCCTCCGACCATCACCGCCGGGAAAGATCTCGTGCATCAACGACAGGACAGCAGCCGCTGACGTCACCAGACCCAGTGCTCGCGAAATTACTGATATACCCTCGCACCTCGTCACTCCCGAGTTCCTCACCACCATCACCGAACTGAATACACCCCTTTTTGTCTCTCTCTCTCTCTCTCGTCACTTTCTCTTGCTTTGCTTTATGAAAAGGAAATGTAAAAAAGAAAATTATAGTATTAAAAAAAGGAAAAACAAAATGAATGAAATCATATGCAGAATGGGTCCTTGAGTTGAGGATGAGATCGAATGATTGATTTTGATCATGTCTGAGATTCCGTTATCAGGCCTAAATAAAATATGGGTACCCGGCCCGATTTTCTATTTGGGCCAGATTTCTTTTTCTTTTTAGGTCCAATTGTGTAGTTTTTTTTTTTTGTTTGGGCCTGACCAGAGATGCCCACCCGCCTGCCCTGAAAGTTCGATAGCTATGGATTTCATTAAAATTACCAAAAGCTACAAGAATTTGTCAATACACCTTAGACTTTCGGAGGTGTGAGCGATGTCATCAACCCAGAAGGCAGTGACGCACCTAGCTGGATGAAGCCTGATGTTGTCGAATCTTTAAAATATTACTCCTTTCCTTTTAATAAAAATTTGTATTTTTATGTGTAAGTGAATGTAAAAAAGGAACATTATCATATATAAGAACATCTCAAATGGTGTACCTCTTCATAGTACAAATTTGTGTCACATAATATGACATATCAAAAGTAAATTATACTCCTTCGGTCTAAAGACAGTTGTCATACTTTTCTTTTTGGGGTGTCCAACAATAGTTGACAAACCCCAAAAAAAGAAATAATTATTCTAACTTTTTCATTTTAATATACAATTTTATTTTATTTTACCCCACCTACTTTTTAAACTTTACTCACAACTACTTTACTTTTCACTTTTAAAATATATTTTTACTTTTTACTTTTTAATTAAAAAATACAAAAATAACAATTTTCTTAAACTTCGTGTCCAGAAAAATATGACATCTATTAATGGCCGGAGGGAGTATCTATTAAGTAACTAAATTATATCTATTAATTTATAACTACACTCCCTAATAAGGTACAAATTTTATTTTGTAGGTTCCACCACTATACACACTTTATTCTATTTACAAACATATATTAAAAAAAATAAAAAAAATAGAAAATGAACCCACAATTGTAGTATCAAAGTTTAAATACTTAAATTTTCTCTACTAATTGTATCTGCCTCCTCAATAGTATACCTAAGTACAATTCATACCATCTAAAAATTGTATCTACCATTAAGGATTTAAGGTGCTCTAAACGTATATGCATATACTATACAAATGGATGAGTTTGCATGTACATTTTTTCTTTATAAAATTTTAATAAATTTAAATCTACTATTATATAGATAGTGTACTTCACCCAGCGTAAAATAAAAAAAGCAGTAAAAATAGTAGCTCGTGATTAAAAAAAATATTATTTATATTATATTTAATAATTTAGTATTTAGAATAAAAAAACGAAAAATTAATATGTATAAAAATGAAAAATAAGTAAATAATTAAGAGTATAATTAATCTATATCTATATATATATAATTTCAGGATCCACTAATGCCACGTGGACCAATAGGAAGGTAATAATAATGTTGTGTTCACACTATAAATTATAAATAAAAAATTATAAAATATAAATAGTAATATTATTAAGTATATTTAAATTATTATATATAAATTATAAATAGTAATTTGAAATTATATATTTTTGGTAATAATATAAATAGTAATTTGAAATTATCTCATAAAAATTGATTTCCTCCTATTCTCTAATTCACCGGAACTAAAAAAATTGATGAATCGATTTACATGTATTCTTAACGTTGAATCGATTTATATATATTCCGTTCTTTTTTTCATTCATTTTTTTCCTCGATTTTTTTTTTTTTTAATTTTATGTATTAATTATAATTTTTTCGCAGATTCAAAAATCAAATTGTCGAGGTATTAATTATGTTCGACTATATATTTTTTTAATTTTTAGTTTATCCCTAATTCAAATTATGTTCAAATTATGTTCAAATTGTCGAGGTATTAATTATGTTCAAATTATGTTCAAATTGTCGAGGTATTAATTATGTTCGACTATATATTTTTAATTATGTTCAAATTGTCGAGGTATTTGTTTTGCAGGTTAAATTACGTTATATTAATATAATTGCATTTGTGTCATCTCATCTCTTCATGTTCACCAAATAAATTTAATTTTTTTTCTATTTACTTTTTTAGGTTTATAGTTTTTTTTTTCCATTTATTTTGATATTTTCCCCACCGGTTTTAGGTATTTGTTGGATGCGTTTGAGACTCGAGAAATGCAGAAACGAGAAACTCCTCTCCCACCAGATCAGAGGCTTCGTATGATATAAATTGAGGATGTGCCCGAGTAGCAGACACATGTGGGAGATAGTCAATAGGTCTCATCTCAGTACTAACTTCATAATATTTCAATGAAAAATTTGTCAGATTCGAACTCTGCGTTGCCGGAGAATTACACCAACATCACACAGACCTTACCAATCCGTTATACCTCAAAAGCTTAGATATATAAATTACATTAAACAAGTTTAAAAATAATAAAAAAAATTATAATTGAGATAACGGTTAATAATGAGATTAATACGAGTTTAAAATTTTAAGTGAAAGTTCGATAATTAAATAAAATAATTTCTTAGTTCATTAATAAATTTTTGGCCAAATACGTGGGAAGATTAAATAATTTTAAATTATTTAAACAAATAAATCACGTGCATCACACGGGAATTGATACTAGTTTAGTTGTAAAGTGTGAAATATAACTCAGAAAATGAAAAATGCCAAAGGGTTAATAACTATTGTAACAAATTCTATTCATCTTTTGAGATATGAATGCTTTATGTTTAATCAATTAAAATTCACTTTTCAGATTTTCTTCGACACCCAAATCCGAATAAGATCACCACTTACAAGTTACGACTTTGTTCTTTATATAATTATATCGCATATCGGTGGAGCCATTAATAAATCGTTGTCTTTTCAATTCATAGGCCCCCCAATACCTTTATTTTGTTCTCACTTTATCATAATTAATTTACGTTTTTTTATCGAGATTTTTCACAATAATTTTTTTTAAAGCTCAATCACGTAAAAAAAAGTGTTTGATACACTACATCGCATAGGGAAAAAATTCCGTTTGATACAGTACATCGCATAAGAGAAGAAACTCCACTGCATCATCGATCTAATCAATTAAACTAACCATATAACACTAAAGAATACAAATACAATTATTATGTTATATATATGTAATACCCTCTTCGGTGCATGTGTTTAGAGAGAATTTGGAAGTCTAACGAGCGGATCTTTCACAATAGTTGACACATAAAAAAACTATATAATTTTAATTTTTTTATTTTAAAATACAATTTTATTTTGCTTTATTTTCCTACATTTTAAATTTTACTCACGGCTATAATATATATTTTTACTTTTTACTTTTAACATTTTTCTTAAACTAGTGTCAAAAAAATATGACATTTATTTTAATATGAAAAGAGTATTACTTTCTAATTTTTTGTAAATGTTTGAACTTAACAAATAAGAGTGATATATTACTCATATTTCCATTTCAAAATAACAAATTTTTTATTGGAATATCAGATAATAACATCAACACTTTAAAAAAATTACTCTTGTTTTTTTTATCAAATCTTGAAAGAACTTACTTTCACAAAAAAATAAAAACATTAAAGAATTTTCCATTTTCCTTTCAAAATTATCAAGAGAGTAAAAGTAAAATTTTATTTTAATGTAAAACAATTCTAATATTTATAAAAAAAAATGTAAATTGTCAATTAACGTGGAACACAAAAAAAAAAGTATCTAACAATTATGAAAATATGAAGAATTAAAAAAATAAATATGTGGAACACAATTTTATGTATAAAGTGCAATTGTGTGGTTGTTATTTTTTTTAATAATTAATTAAGTAGTCTAAAGTTAAAAAAAATTGAGATGTTTTAAAAAGAAAATAAAAAATTTATATAATTGAGTATATTTTAATAAGTTGAAGAGTGTAACAAATTAAATTACTGTAATTGTTCTTTTATGTCATTGTCGATTTTTTCTTTAATTTCTATCAAATTTGTAATTATTTTTTTTTAAAAAAAATTCTCACACAAAAGGCCATCAACGATTTTCCATATAAATGTGGTTCCTGGAGAGGGTAATAAGCATCTCATTATTCACGCGCTTTCCACTATCACTCACTCCCCGGCTTCGTCCAGCACCAAATAACCCCCACGCGCGGCGCAACATGACGAACGCCAACCCCACCCTCAACGGCGGATCCACCGGCAAGCACCCGCCGCCGCACGCGGCGGATCCCGAAGAGGCGCTGGCGAGCTCCCGCCACGAATTCGGCGAGCACGGCGGCGTCAACGCGTCCATCGAGCCCTCCGTCACCTTCACCGTCATGGAGCCCGACATGCTCCGGCGGATCAATTCCGGCGAGCTCGGCCCGGACGGCGGCTACTACATCTACAGCCGGCAGTGCAACCCGACGGTGCTGAACCTGAGCCGGCGCATGGCCGCCCTGGAAGGCACGGAGGCCGCCTACTGCACCGCCTCGGGGATGTCGGCGATCTCGTCGGTGCTGATCCAGCTGTGCAGCTCCGGCGACCGCGTGGTGGCGTCGCGCACGCTCTACGGCGGGACCCACGCGCTCCTGAAGGATCTGCTGCCGCGCGCGTGCAACGTGGTGACGTCGTTCGTGGACATCGCGGACCTGGAGGCGGTGGGGAGAGAGATCGTCGGAGGGAAGACAAAGGTGCTGTACTTCGAGACCATGTCGAACCCTGTGCTGGCGGTGGCTAACGTGCGCGAGCTGTGCAGGATAGCGCACGATAAGGGGGTCACTGTGGTCGTCGACAACACGTTCGCGCCCATGGTGGTGTCGCCCGCTAGGCTCGGGGTTGACGTGGTTATACAAAGCGTCACCAAGTTCATTAGCGGTGGAGCAGATATCACTGCAGGTTAATTTATACTTTCTCAATTTTTATTCATTATTATTCAATTTTTTTTAGAAGTGTCACATAGTTACGTGTTCATTTTTTAAAAAAGAATTTAAATATAAATTTTAACTTAAAAATAAATATTAAGATTTTTTTAAGAAAACATTTTCTTATTTTTTCTGCACATATAATAGAAATGAAAAGAATAATTTCTTTAATTTGTTCAATTAATTTTTTGTTAGTTTGTTAATTGTTTATCAAGTAAAACAATCTCCAATCATTCTCGTATAATTTGGACTGAATACAGCTCAACTTATTGAAGTGAAAAGTTAATTATTTTGGGATTGAAAATAGTTGAACTTATTGAAGCAACTTTTTTTCTAAATTGAATTGAATTTTTCCTAAAAATAATAATACTGGAGTAATTTTTATACATTGTTAAAAATTTTAAAACAATTTATGAATAATATTTATATTATTAATTAAATTTTATACTTAGAAATTATTAATTTTAATTGTTTTTTATTTCATTCATTTTAAGTTATTTTAAAAATACTGTATACTTAATGAACGTGAACTATGAACTGAACTCAAGAGAAATTAAGTAAAAAAAAAAAAACAAGGCCTTCTATGAGGTTAAAGCCTAGTCAACATTTTTTCTTCAAAATTAGGCCTACAAAGTACAGTATGTTTTAATTATTGTATCAAAATCGAAATTGAACTCGTAATGTTGTAAACAGGAGCCGTGTGTGGGCCAGCGAAGCTGTTGAATTCGATGATGGAACTTCAGGGGACCCTGATGCTGCTGGGCCCAGTCCTGAACCCCAAGGTCGCTTTCGAACTCTCGGAAAGGCTCCCTCACTTGGGCCTGAGGATGAAGGAGCATTGCCGACGGGCTTTGGAGTACGCGACGAGGATGAAGAAGCTGGGCCTGAAAGTGATCTACCCGGGCCTCGAAGATCACCCGAATCACGCCCTCCTCAAGTCCATGGCGAATAACGAGTACGGTTACGGCGGAATGCTTTGCCTCGACATGGGAACAGAGGAGAAGGCTTATCGCTTGATCGAGCTTCTGCAGAACCACAGCCAGTTCGGCCTTATTGCAGTCAGCTTGGGATACTACGACACGCTGATGTCATGCTCGGGTAGTAGCACGAGCAGTGAGCTGAGTGAAGAGGATAAAGCGTTTTCTGGAATTTCGCCGGGGCTTGTGAGGATGTCGATTGGGTATAGCGGCACGCTCGAGCAGAAGTGGAGCCAGTTCGAGAAGGCGTTGGCTCAGATGAAGGTTTGAACTTTGTTTGAATTTTGAATTGCAGGCCGAAATAAATTACCTGTTGTAGTAATATTGCAAGTGTGAAAACAATTTGTCTTGGAACGATTGTAATAAGTATTGAGTGATTCATCGGATTGGATTTGTTATCCGATCAACCGAGTATACAGAATTCTTGAATAACTAACCATCAAAAGCAGTATATATATTGTATATATCATACACATCAAGCATACACAATACGGAGTATATATTTGAGCAATAATTGAGCAACTCACAATTAAAGTAATCAACACAAATTAAACATGAATTGAAAATGAGAAAGCAAACAAATGCGACATCTAAAATTATAGTAGGTTTATCTTTAAATAAGCCACGTCAACTTTCGCTGCCATGGTTTTCACTAGATAATCGAGACTCGAGATTATTAGGAATTCCAATAATTTTCTTTCCAAAATTCTAAGTCTAACTCACTCTCTTTGAGTCTTCATACTCTAGCTCATCCAACAAGAAAAATCAAGAATATACAATCGAGTCTCTCTAAGCAAATTTATCTTAATATTTCTCTCTCTATGGTGGCTACAAACGGTAAAATATTTGGATAACCTCTAGATCGAGTAATCAAATCGATATTCCTGATCAATACTTCGGTTTTCAAGACTTCCTGTTAACACGTAGTCAACATAGCAACCTTTATATTGTTTTTCAATTGTTACAAACAATTACAAATTAACATAAAAAAGATCAATTAACACCTCTCTCTCTCTCTCTCTCTTTCTCTCTCTCTCTCTCTCATATATTGCTCTATTCAAGAAATTCATTTGGAGTGCAACAAAACTGCAAGGGGTTTGCGTAATACAACAAAAAAAAAATCGAAATTCAAGGTGTTTGTTGTGCAATAGTACACCATAAGTGAGCATGGAGAGTGAGTTGATTAATTGACATTTTATACACATCTTATTAATATGAGTGTATGTGTTTTGGTTTTTTGTCGGCGAAGAATCTTCGGAAAAAAAAAAAACAATTCGTCCAACTGTAACATAACTTTGGGTATCCCCACTTTTTCCTACTTTTCAACTACTCCACATATATATGCACCTTTTTTGTTTAAAGAATCACAACACGCTTTAATTAACAACCTAATTTATTTATTTATTTACTTTATTACTTGAGTAATGAGTTGTGCATGATTAACTATGAAATTAGTCCAAAAGATTATAAATGTCATTTTTATATAATTATAAATAATCACTTTAGTTTTGTAGGGATAAAATAGAAAATAATACAAGCACACATTCATGACCAAACAAATCATCAATTCAAATAGTGTCACCATATTTTGATTGTAGATTTCAAAGGGCGGTGATACTATTTTTGAAATAATAGTAGGCTTTCATATATTAAGTAGAACCAAAATTCAAGGTCAAATATGTTACTAGTAAACAGTAAAAGTAGATGATTTGACTGGGTCTTCGTGTGATACTGATCGACAAGCATTATAATTCGTTTGCGACACAACGTACGTAAATTTCTTTTGTGTCAAGTAACAATACAAATAAAGATTGAAATCGGCAAAATAATGAAAATTATTCAACCTTCATAAACTCTATGATGCCGGCCACCATTTAATTTATACAATCAGTATATATATTTCTAAATGAATCAATATTAAAAAAATAATTCACACGAGAATGAATATATAATATAGTACACTAATGAATTGAAGAATGGGACTTTAAATTTATGACTTTGTTTGTCCTTTTTCATACACCATTCATCTCACTATTTAATTTCTTTCTCACACCCATATAGTATCATATCTTCATTTCTTTCTTTCTTCTTCTCCTTTCTCAAAACCTAGTTTGATCTTGTAGGATATGGGAAGCTTAGTTTTTGCGGGGAATGTTGTCCGGCTCGAGGCCCTTAACAAGATATATGCATGTACGTATAAGCATTAACGACCTCGGACCAGGCTTCATTCCCCACAATTTCTTGCTCGATCCCTTACAACTTCATGCCACATTAATTTCTCGTGTGTGGAATATTATTGAAGTTTGAGTTGAGCTATAGATCATTTGCCATGCAAGAAACAGATCACTGCAATTATTGTATTTCAGTTTGTTGATGACTTTCTGTTTTCATCATGACATCAAGAATCTGCCTTGTCTCTTCTTGTTTCTCCTATGATCGATCACAGGAATTTGTTCATGATTAAGTATTTTATTTTTATTGTTTCCCAAGTTAAAAAATGTTTGAAGATCTTGTTTGATTAATATATATATATATATATATATATATATATATATATATATATAAAAGTGATTGGTTATTTATGTTCAAAATCACTTTTGTAAATTGATGATTCAGGACAACCGCGCAATAAGAGAATCAACGTTGGTGAATGGGTCTTCGATCGAAATGTCAATGTCCCATGAAGAACAAATATATCATTAGAAATTCATTGATTTCAAAATATAAATGAGGTGTCACTAGCAGGGGGAGTATGTGGTAATTTTATCAATAATTAAAATCTATTTTTGTATTTATTTTTAATTCATTCGGTCAGTTCATTTTCATTTTTTTCAGTTTTATTCTACTGTATAATGCGTGTTTATTCCTATTATTTCTCAATTTTTTTTTAACCCTATTTATTTTAATAAATTTGGATATAGGTATTATAAAGATTAAAAAAAAATACTAATAAAATTAAAAAAAGAAAAATTAAACATTATTGACCGTAGGGGTAAAAAAGAACTACGAAATTGAAAACCAATCGGACTAAACTCACATCTCTGAAACTGAAGGAAAAATGGGTTATGTGCTACGAGTGAGATTTGCGTCGTTCTTCACCGGCGCCGCCCTAGCCTCCGCCGCCGGCATCTATTTCCTCCAAAAGGATTACAAGATTGCCCACCACGCCATTTCTCAACAGGTTCCTTTTTTCTGTTTACTGCGAATTCTTTTTGACTCGATTTATGCTTTAGAAATGAAAATTTTGGGCGTGTCTGAAGTTCCCGTGTAATCTCAATTGATTAAGACGGCGAGGTTCAGTAGTTTTACGATCCAGATATTGCTGTGTTACTCGATTGAATCTGTGGGCAGCGGATCATAATTAGGGCTCACTCGGCTAATTAAATATGACATGAGTAATGAATGTGCTGAAATTTGTGAAAATGTGAGAATTCTAGTGAGCCTGTGTTTTTCACGATTCGGGATGTTGTATCATCTCGGCATGTTTGGACTATCTCTCTTTGGGCCTATAGGATTTAGAGTTTTGTAATAGACTAATAGTTCGAATCTCTGGTTGTTATGTGATTGGGAGTCGAAGCGTGTTTAACAGTGGACGATGTCGTATGATATTGATGTTAGTTGTATCGAATGATGGCTAGTTTTTCTGTCTATTGAGAATTTTGAGTAGGGGCACAAACAGATGTTGAGGTTCTTGAATCCCGAATCATACGTTGAATGATAATAGCACAAACATCATAGTATTCATCTCCTTGAAATTGATAAAACTTTTACTTAGGACTTAATTATAGAGATATGAATTTGTTATGTACTTATATGGGAAAAGATATCTAGAAAATGCACAAGGTGTTGAGCACATGCCTTAAGGCTTATCTTCTGGAGTTTTCCGACATTGCTACTGAAAACTTTACAGTTTTATGTTAGATTTTCTATTATATTTCACACTTTAAATTTTGTCTGTTTCCGAAGGCATGCCTTTTCCTATGAAATTTCACGCGAGCCCTTCGTTTCCTAAAACTTTTGGCCATTCATACAGTGGGTTTGGGCTTTTCCCCAGACAAGCCTCTACTGAAGCAAGTAACACATTCTCAAGGAAGTCGCTTGTTTGATTCAACTGTAATATTGTAGGGTGCATTCAATAGTATGAAGAATCAACTTAGAATCTCATGGGCCATGGCAGATAGTTTCTAGGACACTTGCATGATTTGGTGACTAAACGATTAACGAAAAAGGTTATCAGAAGGTGAAATCTTAATTCATGCTGATTTATGGGATAATTGGGATTGGTTAATTCTGATGACATTTATGCAGCTTAGTGGTGACACACGGTAAATGGTGTTAGAGATGGATTTATGTGTTTCTATTTAAATGAGTATTATTGTATTGGATATGACATTAAGCTGGGCAGGAAATTCTCCCAAGTTGAAGTTTGTGTCCTTTTATTAATTTTCTGCGTTAATAACATTACTTGATACTCCATATATTAATTCTTTTTTTTTTTCATGTGTATAGATGAATACCATTTACGAAACTCTGGAGGGGCGTGTATCGGCATTGGAGAAGTTGAAAGAAGCCGAGGTTGCGGCAAAGCATGTGGACACTAGTGCTGCTGAATAGAATAATGGCTTTTGGGAGCTGTTGTATACCCTCATTTTCTGTTTGAATGTGATTAGGTCTTGCTGTTTGAGATGGTTGTTCCTAGTGTGGAATAAATTGTGATTATGCACAACTTATGATGTTCTATGCTAAAGATTTTTTCGCGGCATTGTCATCGAAGTTAGAATTTTTGCTTGAGTGATGTTTCATTCACACATAATTGTGTATATTCACATCAATACTAGCACTATATGGTTACACAATTTTAAGGGTAAATTTGTCATTTTGAGGGTGATTAGACTAAATTTAAAGGTAATTTTTGTGAATACTCCTAAAATATAAATATCCTAAAAAATAAATTAATAATGACAATTAAAATAATTGAAATTATTTAAATTTGCTGGCTATGGGGTTCGAACCCATGCGCACTTATGTGCAGAAGATCTTAAGTCTTCCCCCTTAACCTCTCGGGCAAACCAGCTTCATGAAAAGGAAATGAAGTATTATTATAATTATTCTTAATTAAATGTACAAATTTCACAAACTTATTTCAACAATAATAATAATAGCAAAACGACGACGTTTGAGCAACACGAGACTTCTTCCCCGACCCTTTTGGTCATCCTCTTCACTCGCCCGCAAGGCTGCAACCAACCCGAGAGAGAGAGAGAGAGATCCAACTCGACCATGTCGCTCCCTCTCCGTTTGTTGATCGTACTCTCCGTCGCCTCACTATCCGTCGCCGAGATCCGATTCTCCGAGACCCGATCCGATGACAGAGCCATAATCCCCTACGACGAGTTTGGATTCACACACCGCGGCCAGATGGAGCTCAACGTCACCAAGCTCTCCCTATCGGGGCCCACCACCGACCTCTCGGCGCTCTCCAACGTCGGGTTCTTCCTCTGCACCCGCGACGCCTGGGCTCGCGTGCTCCAGCAGATTGAGGACGCCGAGATCAACTGCGTCCTCGAATCCAACGCCGTTCACAAGGTCTACACCTTCGATCGCCTCCCATCTGTCACCGCTTCCGAATTCAATTTCCTCTACGCCGAGACAGCCGCCGACCAATACACCCTTGTCCTCGCCAACTGCATCCCGCAGCTCAAGGTGTCGATGAACGTCCGCTCGGCGATGTACAACCTGGAAGACGGGAAGGCCAATCGCCGCGATTATCTCTCCGCCGGTAAAACCATTCTTCCTAGGGTTTACTTCCTGTTCTCAATTATCTATTTCTCCATGGCCGCGCTGTGGATCACCGTCTTGATCAAGAAGTGGTCCACCGTCTACGGGATCCACTTCTTCATGCTCTCCGTGGTCCTTCTGAAAGCCTCCAATCTCCTGTGCGAGGCCGAGGACAAATCGTACATCAAGCGCACGGGGTCTGCCCATGGATGGGATGTGCTGTTTTACATTTTCAGTTTCTTGAAGGGGATCAGTCTCTTCACCCTGATCGTCTTGATCGGGACCGGGTGGTCCTTCCTGAAACCCTACTTGCAGGATAAGGAGAAGAAGGTATTGATGATCGTGATCCCCCTTCAGGTGGTTGCCAATATAGCCCAGGTTGCTATCGATGAAACCGGGCCTTTTGGCCACGATTGGGTCACTTGGAAACAGATTTTCTTGCTTGTGGATGTCGTTTGTTGCTGTGCTGTGCTTTTCCCGATCGTTTGGTCTATCAAGAACTTGAGGGAGGCGGCCAAGACCGATGGGAAGGCTGCTGTGAATTTGATGAAGTTGACTCTGTTCAGGCAGTATTATATAGTTGTTATATGCTACATTTACTTTACCCGTGTTGTTGTTTATGCGCTGGAGACTATTACTATTTACAAGTACCTATGGACTAGCGTAGTAGCAGGGGAGTTGGCTACACTTGCGTTCTATGTATTCACGGGGTTGAAGTTCAAGCCCGAGCCACATAACCCGTATTTTGTTATTGACGATGAAGAGGAGGAGGCTGCAGCTGTGCAATTGAAGCTTGAAGATGAGTTTGAGTTGTGAGGTGGCACCTGTTGCTGGAGAGAAGAATGAGGTATATGTTCTTCTTTGTGCCTTTTTTCTTTCTTTTGGGATTTTTGAATTATACTATATACTTGAACTAGCTGTGTAGTTTCAGAAACTTGGATTCCTGTCAATTTTGTTGAACAAAATCGATTGTTGAGAACTCCGGAGAATAATGTAGGTGGTTAATATCCTTGTTGATCGTTCTTGCTATATATGTCTTAATGCTTCGTATTGCCTTTTGGTTCATAAGTCTTTTGAGCAGAAACTCTGTTTGATGAACATATTGAATATTCATCCTCACACTGAAATGCGTATGATAGTTGCCTGTTTTTTGTTAACAAGTCACGCGTTTGCTATTGTTCTGTACTCTGATCGGCATAGAACTATGAAGCACATACACTTCAAATCGGAATAGGTACGTGCTTCCTGGAACATATAGACATTTGAGGTTTTGATGGTTTAGGAACAAACACACCAATTCGATTGTCGCGTGTACGGTGCAATTTCTCTACACTCAATGCATATGCATGTTCTGAATCACTATGGTAAGTGTTTGACTGATAAGCCAAAATGCGAATCTAAACCCATCTTTTTCTTATTGATTTCACACCTTCCTCCTCAATTTATTGACCTTCATCTTCATAGCATACTGCAATTTCAATTCTATTATTGTTATAGATTCATCGTTGTCTGGTAAAGTGGTAATGGCATTTTCAAGTAGTTAACATTTCTAGCTGTTTTTTTGTCCCATTTTAGTTTGAAAATATTACTACTTGTGTAATTGTTGGTTGTGTTGATAATTGATAAAATTTCGATTGCATCATTTTCTTTGTTGTAGCAATTTTATTATACTGTCTTATTTAGAATTACTGTATTTAATATTGAAAGTGCAACTAATTGATACGAGGGTTTGTTGGTAGATGAAAATTTAATGCACAAGGCAAGAATAAAATCAAATACTCCTTGATGATATCCTTCAAATTTGTCTTGGTACTACTGTCTCCCCTTTATCACAAGAATATATTTTTATTTTTTTGGGCATGTAAATTTAGAAAAATGTTACTCCTAGTTAGTAAATAGTGAAGATGTATGAGATAGAGATAGTTAGCATTAAAAAATAATACTCATTTTTTCTAGGACTTCAAAATTTTAGATAATTTTTGAAAATAAGTATTATAGTTTTTTATTTTAAAAAGTGTATTTATTATTAGTGACAGAACATATTCTTATGTTTCACATTTATAAATTATAATCACACTATGTAATGTAATTGACAAAGAAAGTTTTTCTTCCAATTTCAACTCTATAGTCGCTATTTTTATAATTTACAAAAGAAGGTGGCTATAAGTTTGGAATAAAGTGAATATTACTCTTGATGTTGAAATGTAAATTTTAGAATTGTATCGAAGTATTATATAAAAATGAACAAGTAATATTAATCATTTAATTGTGGATGTATTTATCAAAAAGAAAATATATTCGTCATTAAACTACACAAACTCAATACTGATCAAGTCATTGAGTTTGTTCATCAATTTTTTTATTTTTTAAAGTCAACATTATGTAGGCATACTAAAATCCAAAAATGATGCCCCTCCAATTTCATAATAAAGTGTATAGAAATGATGTTTTTTCCTGGGTAATTTTGGACATATTATTAAGAAAACTGAATCGCAAGTAAATGAAAGAAATAAGGCGCGTGGGGCCCGCACGATGGAAGAATCGAATCGGACACCCTCCTCAAACGGTCCCCTACACCGTCCATCAGGTGGGCCTCCGACAAATCACGACTTCCGATGCGCAAACGGCGTGCAGGACGATAGAAAGTGACGCCAGAAAAAATATCGGTTTGGCATATTTGTTTTATTTTTGTGTGTGTTCAAATTAAATGAATAATTAGAGGACGTAATTAAATTTTGGTACTGTTTCGGCTGCTTTTTGTACAGTGAGAATTTACTGCTAATGTGGGCTCGTGATGTTAAAAGTCAAAAACCAGAGAGAGGTTTCGTTGTACTTTAATTCTTGTAATCATATCACCTTCACCTACTCTATTTATTCATTTGAATTTAAACATCTTCTCGATTAAGAGTCTGCCCAACTTTTTATTGTTTTTTTAAGTCAACTTAATTGTTGAATGAATAAAAAAAATTAAAAAATTATACTTAGATACTCAAATCCTCTCATAAAAATTTTTTAACACTTTATTTTTTAAAGTGTCCCACAATAATTGATCACAAAAAAAAAAATCTTAAATTTTCACTTTAAAATACTACTTTACCCCTACTTTATCCACCAACTTTTTAAACTTCACTAACAACTACTTTATTTTTCATTTTTTTTTTGTTTTGATAAGGAGGAAAGACGAGAAATTCCACCCACCCGATCGGAGGTCTCTCGATCGGGTAGGATGTAAATCGAGGAATGTGTTCGAGTAGCAGACACCTGTACGAGAGAGCCAACAAGTCGAACCCTAGGACAAACCTTCATAATATTGCACCCGAGATTCGAACCCTGCGTCGCCGGAGAATTACACACACATCATCACAGGCCTTACCATTCGACTATGCTCCTGGGAACCTTTATTTTTCAACTTAAAAATATATTTTTACCCTTTACATTTTAATAAAAAATTCAAAAATTAACATTTTTTTTAATCTATTGTGAATTAGAGGGAATACACAATTGAAGAGTTAGGTACAATTCATGTGGAAAAAAAGAAGTATCAAAGTGTTGATACTAGGTACAAATTCAATTGTGGACCCAATTGATCATTTTTTTTTATTTTTTTTAATGTAAATAAAATAAAAATGTGTATAATACTAAAAACTACAAAAGTAAAAAATTGTACTTTGCATTGCTAATTTTTTTTTGATGTCACAAATAGAGTTGGAAATGAACCGAGCAGCCTGCTGCTCGAATCAATGATCGGCTCAAGTTAGGTCAAACTCGAGCTCGAGCCGAGCATTGTTCTTTACGAGTCGAGCTCGAGCCCAATTTGGAAGAATCGAGCTGCTCGCGAGCCGCTCGTATATATAAAATTTTAATTAAATATTATTAATATGTGTATATATATCGAGTTGAGTCGAACTCGAGCAATACTAGGAGAGTCACTAAAACAAGTTGAAATTTAATTAATCGAGCGAGCAAAATTCGAGCGACTCGGTCGA
The DNA here is from genome assembly GCA_954870475.1 of Euphrasia confusa. Lineage (NCBI taxonomy): Eukaryota > Viridiplantae > Streptophyta > Magnoliopsida > Lamiales > Orobanchaceae > Euphrasia > Euphrasia confusa. The sequence continues at coordinate 4,132,646 of OX940960.1, read as the reverse complement.
GCTGCTCGATTGAGTCGAGCTTGAGCATGAAAAAGAATTCGCGAGCTGAGCTTGAGCACCCTCCCATGCGGCTCGTCGAGCTCGAGCCTGCTATTTTTTTTTTTTTTTTTGAACCGATTCGATAAGCTCAAAATTCGACTTGACTCGACTCGTTTCAGCCCTAGTCACAAATTTATACTTAAGAAGAGATACACCATTTTTAAATGTTATTTGTGTTATTTTAGATAAATTATTAATTTATTAAATATTAATTTATAGAAATTTTAATTTATTAATGTAATGGGCAAATGGAATCACGCAGATGTCACGTGCGAAGTCGCATGATGGATGAGGCGAATGTTTGAAGCATGGGAAGCAAAAAAACTTAAAAAATACCGAAAACGCCCCTGACTTCAAAAATGGCGGCACCGTAATCACCACCTTCTTCAACAAATACTGAACACCCCCTTCACTCAGTCTCTCTATACCTTTTCTGCGAAAGAATACTGAATATTATATTCCAAAATATGATTACTGGAAACGAAAGAAAATCGCCGTCGCCGTCACCGGATTGTGATGTTGGGTTGGGGTTGAAGATGCAGAAGTTGCACCCCACCGAATCTTACCTCTGTAATTAATTTATTAAATAAAGACAATATACTTATATACACCACCAACAACAATGATATGAAATGGGTTATCCCAATCTTTAATTTGCAGGTGATGTTGGCGGTGGTGGGCCCCTCTTCAGTTACTCGAGCAGCCGCGTGTCCGACTGCGCGCCAGCTCATTTCAACCGGACTTCCGATAACACCACCACCCTTTTCCTTCCTGGGATTTTTCAAAATTCCCCTTTAGGAGCTTCTGGTAATCAAGTATTTTTTTTGTCCATTTTGATTTTTGATTAATTAATTAGTGTTGTTTTTTTGCAGCAGGTGGAATCAATATGAGTGGTAAAGCTCTGTTCACAGATTCCCAATGGCGAGAATTGGAGCGGCAAAACACGATACACAGATACATACTCGCCTCCATCCCCGTCCCACCTCATCTCCTCCCGGGTTCGGATTTGAGGTACGGGTCGTCGGATCCGGAGCCGTGGCGGTGCAAGAGAACCGACGGCAAGAAATGGAGGTGCTCCAGGGACGTCGCGCCGGACCTCAAGTACTGCGAGCGCCACGCCCACAAGACCAAACCCCGTTCAAGAAAGCATGTGGAAATCTCGCCGTCGCCGTCGCCGTCTCTTCCGATAGCTCGTCCGCCGCCGCCGTCATACGACCAAACCAGGTGAGGCTATTTGTTGTTTCTTGTTGGGTCTCTGTTTCCATGCCTGCAAGGTGTTTGTTTATTTGTTTTTCAAACACATTGACTGAAATACCCCTTCTCCGAAAAGGTCCATCGAGTGGTTCGTAAGAGGCGGCAATAGTAAGCAGCAACAGCAGCAGCTTATGATGCAAACACCGTCGCTAAGAACCGAACCCGACAGAGACGACAATCGGAACCAGTCTTCATACTACGACAACAACGAGAGACGAGGCTGCTACGTTCCGGACACTTCTACCCTCCAGCAGATGGACTCTTCTCCACAAACAGCGACGACAAGGCATTTCTTCATAGACGCCTGGGAGAAGGATGATATGGGGATAAGTAGCAAAATCAAGAAGCTATCCCCGTCGTCTTCTTCGTCTCTTAGTCTGTCCATGTCTGGAAATTGGAATCATGACTCCAGCGGTTGTGGGCTAAGTTACGATGAAGATGATCATAGGATATTTTCTGGGATTGGAATGATGATGAACTCGTCTTCTTGGATATCACCACCAGGCGGCCCGTTGGGGGAGGCCTTGTGCCATGCTGGCAGGAATACGAATACTAATACTAATTGTAGTAAAAGCTCATGTGAAGATGGGCACTAGATTTCATCTCTCCATTAAATGTTGTTGCCAATTAAAGGGTTGAACTTGAGCCCATAGATGTGCAGCAAATGTGACCTTGTTGCTTTTGTTTTTTGGAATTTTGGTTGGTGTCTTTAATACTACAATCCATATTTATTCTTTTTGTGTTTGCTAAATCCTTTCTGCTTGGTGTTTTTTTAGGGTTCTATATGTATTTGTTGTTATAGAAAAATCGAATCACTCTCTCTATTCGGGTGCATGGAATTGCACACAAGAACCGAGCCGCGAACCAGAAGAATCTGAATCAGGCATTGCATTCATTCGTTGACATTGCATATCAATCACGGTATAACGCATGGTCCGGCTGCCATTGAGCAAAGAAATCACAATCATATTTCCTACAAACTTCAAGAAACAAAATCCGCCACAAAGAGGGTGATAAATGCAATCAAGTATGCAGTAAGATTGGCTCGATCAGGAGCTGTTATTGGGCTCGACACCGATTACTCCCGTTTGATTGGACGGCAAAGATCCTGCCGCGCCACCCTTTATTCCGGCTCCTACATAAATCCATAATGGGAAAACTCACGAGTAAGTTAATAAAGGAGTAAGTTATTAAATGACAAAATGAAGGTCATCACAAAAAAAGTCTTATGTTTCTTGAATGTTACCTGTTAATATCTGTAAATAGGATGTAATTGTAAGTTGAAAAGAAAAGGTATTCACATTCACACTTAACTTATACTGTACTACAAGCATCTATCAAAGTTCAGATACATATGCCTAGGGGCATAGCCGAGTCGCTCGATTGATTAGGTTTGTGGTGACGTGGGTGTAATCCCCCGAGTGATTAAGTCAGTAGTGATGTGGGTGTAATTCCCTGACAACGAAGGGATCGAACCTTAAGTAAAACAAATTTTCATTGAAACATTATGAAATTTGTGACTGATTTTTTAATATTTTTAGTTCGTTAGAGTTTCGATTTTAGTGCACGTGCTACAACAATGAAGACAAAAGTTTGGTACACCTCTTTATGTTGATCATTGTAAGAAGTTTGGTATACTTCTAGTGAAATGTGTTTAAACATGTTTCTAGAAAATAAATTCATGTATGCATGATATGTTTAAACATATTTCTAGAGAATTTATGTATGCGTTCACATAACTTATACACTATATAAGTGATCACTCATACCATATCTATCTATATTTAAAAATTGTTTGCATCATTCAAAATATATGATTTAAATTGAGGCTTTAAATAAAGTATTAAAGTTTAGTGATATATGAAAAGTTCAGTACAAGTAATTTATACTTTAGTTACCGTATTTAAAAAAATATATAAAAATAATCCAATCAGTCTATACATGTTTAATTAGAAATTAATTTAAATATTAAAATTTTGTATACGGATGCAACTTCATTAATTAATTAATTTGATTCCCACAAATATTTTTATTCACTTCTCTATATTTAATTAAATTTATCTCTATATTTAATTAAATTTATATAACAAATATATTAGACTTAAATTTCAATTTACTTCATGAAGTGGAGTATATTTTATTAATTTAAGAAAACTAATTTAATTTAATTTAGAGCCTATTTGGATGATATTTTTATTCACTTCTCTATATTTAATTAAATTTATATAACAAATATATTAGACTTAAATTTCAATTTACTTCATGAAGTGTATATTTTATTAATTTAAGAAAACTAATTTAATTTAATTTAGAGCCTATTTGGACGAGCTTATTTAAAAGAACTTATAAGATGTTATGTCTTATAAGTTGTTTTAAGAGGTTGTTATATCTTATTTAAAAAATCGTTTGGATAAAAACTAAATATAAACTTATAAGCTGTTAATTTGTTTGGTAATTTTAGATCTTATATTACTAATTTTATCAAAAATTAAATAATATGAATGAAAAAAAAAATTAAAAAAAATTGTGTGAATAAAATAATAAATTTGGAATTATTTAATATATATGTTATTTAATAATTTTAAGGGTAATTTGATCTTTTGTTGTTAAAATAATAATAACTTATAAGGTGTTTAAAAAAAAAATACTTCACTTTACTTGTTTTTAAACAACTTATTTTTAAGTTTTAGAAGATTTTATTTAAATTTTTTACCAAACAAATTGTAAGAGCTTACGGCTTATAAGACTTAGAAGCTCTCAAACATGTTCTTAGTAAATAAGAAAACCCACTTAATTTTACTATTTTTAATACCAAGTTATTTAAAAATAAATAAATAGGAAAGTGGTCGGGTTGACAAATTTCAAGTGTGTATAATACACAAACTTTTTTTTAACTTATATAGTAAAACAAACCGTATATCGATCATCATCTGATCTCATCATCATCATGCATGTATGATGTGTGGTGTGTGGTGTGTGTATCTATGCATATACTATGTTTTCACAACCGGTGGTGGTGGTGGTGAAGTCCACGTTAGATGGAAAAACGAGAAAGTGGGTCCGACGACGATAGTGACGACTGGCCAAAGTGATCCAAGAGAGACGAGTTCGGGACGTCATGGAGGTGATCGTAATCGGATGATGAGTTCATCATCATCATCATCATCATAGTGTCATGTAGCAGTCTTGCCTCGTCGTTGGTGGGCTGCCCATTGAGCTGGGAGGCCACAAGCCGGTCCACCGCGGCCCAATCGGAACAAGGCCCAATCTCCGAGATCAGCAAGCCCTCGTCCGGACATTCAAGGCCCGGAAGGTGCATGAAATTACCCGCATAGTGTGTAGTTGATGGAATTAGATTATTAGAGAACATGAGAGGAGTACTGTTGTTGTTGAATTCGTCGTTTTCTTGCTTGCAAGAGGAAGACGAAGAATTAGACGAGGTGAGTATGTGGTCGAGCATCATGTTTCCTTCTTCTTTTGATCTTGAGGTGATCATGGATAGGCGGCTATGATGATCCGTGGACTTTTTGTGGTAGTTTTTCTTCTTGAAAACTCTGCAGACAACCCATCCTTGGTCCGATTGATCACCGGAGTAGTGACTAGATGAATTAGGATTAGTAATAGTAATAGCAATATTACTCATGTTGTTTTCCTTTTCGTTGTTGTGTATGAGCCTGTACTCGTGCATGATCCAGTCGGATTTGAGGCCGTGTGGGGCCCTTCCCCTGTAGAAGACGAGAGTCTTTCGCATCCCAATTCGACTGAAGCTGCAGTTGTGGATGACCTTGTCGCGGCCGGTGGCCTTCCAGAATCCGGCAGCGGTGGCTCGATTGGTGCGGGTCCCGGTCGGATACTTCTTGTCCTTGTGGCTAAACAAGTACCACTCGTTCTGGGGGGTCGAGCTCGACCCTATCTTGCACGTCTCTTTATTGATAATTATCATGAAATTAATTACTACACAATATAATTATAGTAAATGATCAACAAGTAAGTACGTACGTACGTAAGACGTACCTTGAATATCCCATGGCTCGAGTTTGTTAAGGTCGATTTCGCGTATGACATCGAGGTCGATCTTCTGTGAAGCGACTTTCTTCGTGAGGTAGTAGTGGAGAAGTTCCTCCTCGGTGGGATGGAAACGAAAGCCCGGAGGAACCTTCGACTGCCCGTTCACGGTCACCGATAAGTTGTTCACGTCCTCTAACATTTGGAAATTAATTGGAGATATGATATGATTGATGAATTGTTGAGATGGTGGTGTGATGATTTTATATCAAAGCTAATTATTATTAAGTGGTTGGCCCAAAAATGCATGGAAAAAAAAGTTTTGGTAAACATGATGATGATGATTGAGATGTGCTCAACCTAAGTACGTAGGGCCGCCTTTGCCTTCTAACTAAAAGAGATTACCAACCACCTTAATCCAGACAAAAGGGTGGGCCCGGCCGTCTCCGGTTCGATCGTCGCTCTGGTTCATACGTACGTACATTGATGGTCAGTTTTTCGTTCTATTGTTTCAATCCTTGATCGCAAATTTCAGCTAAGACGAGATCGAGAATCAACTGTATAATAATTCTATCTCAAATTAATAGGTCACATTTCTTTTCAAACTCATTCTCAATGATGATCAGATTGAGCGAGGGTGTATGGTGTAGCCCCATTCATTTATGCGTAGTAAGTATTTTTAAATTATAATTGAAAATATGTTAGTTATATATATTTTAAATAAAATGAAATAACAGAGACTGCATGCCCAACTTTACATAAATGACTACATGATAGGGATATAAATTTGACCATGACACCAAACTATAGTCTATAAACGGAAAATTAAACCATACTTGTATATATATGCAACGTACATGTAATTAGATAAAACGTGACATTTTATAATATGTGCATCACAAAAGACTTATTTTAAATAATTAATTGTTGTCACTTTATTCAATTGAAATTAAAATTTACTACACGAATATTTATGGAGTTAATCTCATAAATATTTTCACTTTTTTTTCTATTAAAATGATAATTTTTACCTTTTTATTTTATTTTTTAAAGTGTATTTACAATTATGTACTTCACTTATAATTTGATCACTTTAAAAATAATTTTTATTATTACCTTTATTATCGACATGGTAAGAAAAATCAACTTTTCATATTATGTACAAACAAAAGTTACACAAATAATTGTGGATGATTTTAAATTAAAATACTTATTTATTATTCATAAATACATTTAACTTTAAGTTTGGGTGATACATAAACCAAATTATTTTGTAGTGTGATAATAGAAGAAATATTGGATTGGACTTGGTTAATTAATTAACTAAACGATAATATGAATTAATTGGATTAGGATTAATTAACTTACTAATAGTTAGTTGTTATCAATTATCTTGTGTTGTTGATCTCATCTCTCTATATCAATATGGAAAATATTGTGATCATTTCCTTTTTCTACTCTCCCCAACTTATTTTGGTTTTTTTCTTTACTTTATAATTTATTTTTTACTTATACTTAATAATACTCTTGGGGCATAGGAACTAAGTATATTATTTCAAGTTGTTTTTATTAGTTTTTGATTAAATAACAAAACTAATGAGCGATTTATTTTATTTTACACACAATTTTGAATTAATATATTATACTATATAACATATGTAATAATATATATATATATATATATATATATATATATATATATATATATCACAATATATATTTGTTTAAGATAAATTAAATTACTATTTTTTAAATCGACAATTAGTAGTCAAAATAAAGTAGAATTTTAAATAAAAAAATTAAGTCAAAATTTTGTTGGAATGGACGAAATTTTGAACATAGTGTCAGATTTTGGTGGAATAACTTATTCTTAATTTTTGTAACGAAATTAAAATTGTGACAATTTATGGATACAACGAATTTAATGGGAGTGTTTGATTTCTGATTTGGAACATCACTGATTGATAGCTAGTGGTGGCGATGGTTGCAAGTGGTAGATTGTTCGGTTGTTAGCTAAAATTAGGATCGAAAATTAAAATAATTTAGGGTTACTATAGTCAAATTAACCCAATTGAAGGGGTCTAGAATAATTAATTACAGTAATTAATATTGATGCTCATGCTAAACTGCAATTACTGTAATTAACACTGACGTGAAATCACTCAATAATTTATTTTTAATTTCTTTATTGTGGTGGTGTTGGTGAAGGCAAGATATATGTAAATGGAGTTGCAATAATTAATTAGTAGTGAATAACAAATAAAATCACTAATTAATTAATTGCCGTTAGAAGGTCATTCATCTGGATCGTCCGTCTTAATACAGATGATTATATATATAATCCCTTTCCCAAATTCCCAACTTCAATTATCATTTTATCCAACAATTGACAAAACAACCACCTCTCTCCTTAATTTTACTCACACCACCACTCTAGAAAAACATTTTTTACTTTCAATTTTGTTTATTGTTTAAATATTTTTCATTTTTTAATGTAATTCATCATTTTTTTATTTTTTATTTTATGGCATCCATTGTGCACTGACACGACATGTGTTGCTAATATAAATTTAATCGAACAATATATAATTGTCGATGAGGAATTGGATATCAACTGTCCTAAAATAAACTAAAAAAATAAGCAAATAAAGCAAAAATGAAACAACAGTAAACATGGAAACATTAAAAAATCATGAAAAGAGATCAAGAACTTTAATTATAATCACAATTGCAGCAATTTTGAAAATTGCTTTCAATATCACAATGTTTTAAGATCTAATGCATCATAAACACTATTAGAAAAAAGAATTTTTGCGATCACACCTTTTGCGACCACAGGGTGTGGTCGCTATTATGGGTTTTTCGCGACCACACGCGGTCGCAAACATAGGCGGTCGCTATTTGTTCAGGAAAAAAAGACCGTCATCTTCCCGCGTACATATTAGCGACCACATACGTGGTCGCTATTAACTATTGCGGTCGCTAAAGGTATTCGCGACCACAGACGTGGTCGCGAAAAAACTATTTCAGAAACTTGATTTTTCACAGTGGAAAATAGGTTTAAGTGGCTGCCACGTGGAAGGCATTTGCGACTACGCGTGGTCGCAAATACCGTGGTCGCGAAAGAGTTACAGATAATAGCGGGGGCAGAGGGTTTTTCACTACAAAAAAACCAAGGAATCCCTACGGGAATTCCCTACGGCTTTTTTCCCGTAGGGGAATCCCTACGGCATTCCCTACGAGAAATATATTTTGACATCCCCTACGGCAATCCCTACCCCCAGCCGTAGGGGTAAACCCCGTAGGGGATCCCCGTAGGGGACTGCGCCTCCAAAATCCCCTACGGGATCCCCTACGGCTAGCCGTAGGAAAAATCCCCTACGGGCAAATCCCGTAGGGGAATAATAAATCCCCTACGGCAACTTTTCCCGTAGGGGTCCCCTACGGCTATTTCCCGTAGGGGAGTATTAAATGTATTCCCTACGGCAGTTGCCGTAGGGAAAATGTTTTTTTTTTTTTTTTTTTTAAACATTAATTTATATAATTATAAATTATTAAATGTTATCATAAAAATTTTAAATTGTTATAAATGTTTTTGTTAAACTACTATTTTACTAAATAATAAAATTACGATTAAAGTTTTTTTAACCGTTTACGCTCTACCAATTACAATTATGCAACTACGCAATTACAATTTTATAAAAATAATTAATTATAAAAATCACGCAATTACGCAAAAAATTACACAATTTTATAAAAATAATTAATTATAAAAAATATCGCAATTACGCAAAAATTACGGAAAAATAATAAAAATGTATTATAGTCTAAACAAATTTCAAAAACTACTACTAAATAATATTTAAATCTACGTAAAACTTGTAAACGCAAAAAAGTTAAAAAATAAGAGACCTTAAATATTAATAAAAAAATATTGAGAGTTCTATTTAATTTAATATATTTAAATTCCCTTTTATTTAAAAGGTAATATTAGGGAATGGGGCAGATTGGATTTTAATATTATTTCCAACACCCATTGTTTTTTCACCTCATTTGTAGGAGTTATATATTTTTTAATTGTTTGTTTATTAGGGTATTTGTATTTTTTAAATACTAAGTAGGGGCATTTTTTAAAATGTATAAAGTCATAAATATCCCTACAATAATATTACAGTAATATATATTAATTTATTTTAATATTCACTAATATTAAACACGCTACTAATATATATTTATATATTTGCGCTAAATATATTTGGTAAAATATATTTGCGCTGAGATTACATTAATATCAAAATATATTACGCAAACAAAATATATTTGCATTATATATTTATAATTATATATAAATATAATTATATATTTTGGATGAGCGAAGAGATGCGTGTTTTATGAGATGCGTATGTGGAACATTCTTTGTGTAATGTTTTTACATATTTTTTGCATCTATAATAGATTTTAGTTTAGTTTGTAAATATCTATAATAGATTTATGATTTACATTTCTAGTTTAGTTTGTAAATATCTATAATAGATTTATGATTTACGTATGTGATTTTATGAATTCTTTGATATCTATGATAGATTTCAATTTTTTTTTTCATATCTATAATAGATATATCAATATTATTATACGAATTATCTATGACAAATTTTTGAATTCAAGTGATTTTATATCTATGATATAAGTGTTGATTTTATATCAATGAGCTAGAAGAGTTATCTATCGGAACAATACTCTTATCGAAGATGAAAGATTTTGGAATGTCTTTGACGAAATGTGTAGTCAATGAGGAACTATTGAACGTAGGATAGTTTAGATTTTTGCGTAATTTTATATATCAATTAATTTTGATTTTATATCAATGAGCCGAAAGATTTTTTAATGTATTTGACGAAACTTCAATATATGTGTAGTCGAATGAGGAACTATTGAATGTAGGATGATAGTTTAGATTTTTTGCGTAATTTTATATATCAATTAATTTCTTAATTTTTTTTAATGAAAAAGGATAAAATGGGCAGAGTGCCCTGTATAATACTAAGAGAAAAAATTGGGTACTATAAATAATAATCATCTTAGAAGTGATCTCGTTCGTGATTACCCCTATTTAAAATTACCTTAATTTTAAACCATATATATATATATATATATATTGTATTTTATATTATACTTACATAATAAATATAAGTTAATATCTTTTAAGAATTGGACATATAACTCAGATAGCCTAGCGGTTATCATCCTCTTCTTCATTCATAAGGTCAAGGGTTCAAACTTTGGACTATGCAATATACATGAATAATTATTACAAAGCCCTCAATTGAGGGCTGGGCTTGTGTCGGGCCTCGGATCGTGGGTCGGGCTGGTGGCTCGAGCCGCTTGGGGCTCCTTACGGCGTGATTCTCGTAGGGGATGCCGTAGGGAACCCTGTTCCCTACGGATTTTTTGTAGTGTTTCTTCCTCACAATTTTAATTCGCGTTTTCAGAACTCCATAGAGGCGATTACCGGCGAGGCGATTTCCGTTGAGGCGATTTCCGGCGAGGCGACGACGTGAAGCTTGTGGTCCAGGCGACGCCGTGAAGCTTCTGGTCCAGGTATACTTCGATTTCGTTTCTTTGATTAATTAGGGTTTTCGATTTTCAATTAAAAAATGGATTTAGGGTTTTCGATTTTCAACTAAAAATAGATTCAGGGTTTTCAACCCTCTGTTACCCCCTTCTAATTGCAATAAAAATTTCTATTTTTGTGTTATGCCATTTGAGGCGGACGAGTTGATTGAGGTCCGAAGGCGATTTCTCAGACCAAGGCGATTTCCGGAGAGGCATTTTCCGGCGGCGGCGACAACGTGAAGCTGGTTCAGGTATGCTTCCTATTCCCTTCGTCTTTATTTATTTCGATTTATTTCTTAGATTATGGTTTGTTTTTTTTCAATTTTGGGGACAAAAATTGTGCAATTTTTATTTTCATCTCCTGGACCGTGAAATTTAGGACAAAATTCATATTTTCTCATATTTATCTATATATCCATTTACTTTGGCAAAAACTCTATCATTCTTCCCTCCAAATTTTTATCCCCTCATTTTATCACTGTGGCAAAGAAAATATGAATTTTGCACTGAAAAATGTCCACTGTCAATGTGTGTTAGTGTGGGTAAGTGTGTGAAAAAATTGAATCTTGCTCACAACATTGTCCTGCTATGCGACTTGCTCGTGTTTCTTATTTAATTGATGATGATTAATGAACTTGAACATTGGTACTTTGATGCTCCTGTTGTACGACAAGAGAATGACTGACATGCTCTTCTGGAACCAGCAAATGGCTAGAATGTTTCCTGATCTTCGACCTCCTTCCATGTCAGGTGCAGGTGGTTCGACTACTACTCCTGGTTCTCCAGCTCGTGATTTGACCCGTGACTCACCGTAGATTATTTTTAGTTTGATTACGGATTGTACTATTTGTCTATTCTATTAGGATGGTGTTGATGAACTTGAATAGTTGTTTTGATGATTTTGGATTGTATTTGTATTTGAACTGTATTTTGGATTCGGTTTGTATTGCGATTGGGATTGATTTGCAGGTCGGAAATTGCAATTTTAAAATATATTTTTTTTCAGAAAAATAGGTATTTGCGACCATGCGTGGTCGCTAATACTAAGGAGCTGTCTTTAAAAACATGTGTATTTGCGACCACGCGTGGTCGCTAATTCTTTCAGACCGAAAGTTTGACCATCAGTATTTGCGACCACGCGTGGTCGCTAATAATCTGACACGTCACCGCTCAGTGCCACATCAGCATGGAACATTAGCGACCACATACGTGGTCGCTAATAACAAGCGTGGTCGCAAATGTATTCGCGACTGCGCTGTTGTCGCCAAAAAAACATTTGGGACCAACTATTAGCGGCCACTCATTAGCGACCACGCGTGGTCGCAAATACCACTTTTGCGACCACATTTCGTTTTTTGCGACCACATTGTGTGGTCGCAAAAACCCATTTTTTTGTAGTGAAAGTGTGTGTAATAAACAAGTCGATCTTATGCTTTGTTTTTTAGACATAATTTCAGTCAATTTCAGTTTAGTTCATTTCATTTCAATTCAATTCAGTTCCGTTCGTTTCAGTTCAACTCGATTTTGTTCGTTTCGAAAAAAATAAAAAAAATTAATAATTTTAGATATATAATCTACTTAGTGTTAATTAAAAAATATTTAACAATTTATAAAAAAATATTATTATTTTTATAAAATAATCAATTTAAAAAAATATTTAACAATTTGTAAAACAAATATTATTATTTTTTTAAAAAATCAATTCAATTTTACTTAGTTCAGATCATTCAATTAAGTTAAGTCGATTTTAATGCAAAATCAATAAATAACGTCTAAGTAAAATATACTAGTATACTGTAATGTGTTTTTTTTTATTGAAGTGGAGTGGTTATTTAACTTGTTTTTATTCTTGTAAAGCTAAAGTTCAAATGTTCAACTCATAATCTCTATAATATTGTGTTTACTACGTACTAATGTATTAATAATAAATAAATAAATGTTTTAAATTTTTAATATTTACATAAATTTAATAGAATAAAAACATTTTATTATTATATACCGAGTATATTTTTAAATTTTAAGTATTTATATAAATATATATATTAATATTATTATAACTTATAACTAATTTTCACGTATTAATTCTCTTTTTGAATTAATACTATCGAGTTGTAATGAGTATTCACTTTATACTCACCAAAATATGGAAGTATACACATCTAATGATATAAGACAATGATAACGAACATCAATTAATGTGAATATGTGATCACCCATTGGCCATTACCTTCAAGTTTGAATCATGCATGGACACAAGTCACAACAATCAGAATTCTAATATCATGGGTAGTATTGTATTTTTCACATTATGTGGAATGACGTCATATACTCGGGAGTGTCTTTTTCTCTCTTCTTGTTTTTTTTCCCTTAAGAATAGTAAATACTAGTTGTACTAAACTATTTTCCCGTTTTGCATGAGAAGGCAAACTTCCAAATTACATCTCTAACCTCAATTAGTTATAGTGGACACATCAAAGCCTTCGAGATCCATTGGACCGTGACATGCTAAATTATCACTTTACCCTCCCAACCCCAAACCAGCAAAAATACAAATCATACCCTTTGATTTTTTGCCCATATACTTTTGGAAAATATTATTTTGCCCTCAACTTGAGAAAATATGGTTTCAACATTTAACACCCTACTTTATTTCACCACATCTTCTCTCTTTCACCTAATCATTCAACATCAATTTAATTTTTACACCCTACAATAATTTTGTTTAATAAAATTTAACACTCTACCCCACCACTTATATTTCATTTTCTTTATTTCTTGTGGGCCTAATCCCTTTTGTTTCATTTCTTTTTTTCCCCATGTGTCTCATCTTTTTTTAGCCGTGTATCAAAATGGGCCCATTTCTTTTGTTTCAACCGGTTGAAACAATTCAACCACATTTTATCCATGTTGGCTTCAACTAGGGTTGTCAAAAGTTTGGTTAAACCGACAAAATCGAACTAAACCGACACTGTTTGGTTAAACCAAACCGAACCAAACTAATTTGGTTTGATTTTCGGTTTTGATTTTTTTAATTTTTTGGTTTTCGGTTTGGTTTGGTTTTTAACCGATTAAAACGATTAAAACCAAACCAAACCGAATAAAAGTAAAATAAAAAATAATTAATATATATATATATATATATATTATTTTAAATGTAAATAATAATAATTTATATATATATATATATTTATATTTTTTAATAATAATATTTTATTTTTAATTAAAATTAATTTTTTTCATTTTTTATATTTTGTTTTAATTATTTTAATAAAAAATAAAAATTATTTTTAAATGAAAATATTTTAAATTTTTTTTTTTTATTTTTAATTAAAATTTGGTTAAAACCAAATCAAACCGAAATTATTCGGTTAAAACCGAACCAAACCATTTCTTAAACGGTTTGGTTTTCGGTTCTTAAAAATAAGTCTTATTTGGTTCGGTTAACCGAAATTTCGGTTCGGTTTGGTTTGGTTTAACCAATTAATACCCTAAACCCATTTTCAACATCCCATTGCAATGATTAAACAGTTGAAAAAATAAATTCAACGTCCCGTTGTAAGTAGTCTTACTGAAATATTTATAAATAATTCCAAAAATATAATGAGTCGAACAAATTTTGAAATATTTTATAGGCCCATATAATTCCATAGATCGGCCCAAAATTAAAATCATATTCAACAAAGTTACTATTCAGCCCAAATTTTGATTGTGACAAATCAAGAAAAAATATCTTCAATCCATGTACAATTTAAATTGGGCCACTGACACAAATGTCAAATACGGAGTACTATTTAATTCTATGTCCTACTTGCATTTTTATTTTATTTCTTTAATTTATCTCGGTTCAACTGCCCTTATTAAGCCCCGGGTGGAACACCAAAAATTCATACACGAATCGTGTTATATATTGAGAAGAAGTGGGGAAAAGTTACAAAGAACTCGTGATCTCAGCCAATGATGAAATGCCAAGTGTCAATCCACACATAAGTTAATAGTTTTTGTTTCCCATAGTACATAAGCCTACTTTGTGATTAGAACACAATAACAATAAATCCTTGATTTAATATACTTGTTGAATTAATGACTCGAATTGAAGGGAAAAAAAAAAGGAAGAGACCGGAGATAATTTGGGTGGATCACGTGATGTTTATTGATGACGTCATCAATCATATCATATGTGTGCTGTGTGATACGTAACTATTCAAGCAGACCGGCTTCAGTGATGGATTTTTACTTGCGGAGTTGTGGGCCTGTGGCCCGTTGCTTCTTTTTATTTGTTTATTTGTTTAGTCAAAAAATAAAATTATATTTAATTTTTACAAAATTCAAAGTTATACTCCATTTGACTAGTAATAATAGGCAGTAATAACAGACACATGTGGGTTGACTTTTTTTATCCGTCCAAGGTATACAAAATAATAAAAAAATAACTAAAATAAAATTATTAAGAAAATATTTTTATTCATAAGTGATAATATATACTACCCGTATAATTAATATAATGTTTCAAATACCATTTCAATCGGTTCTAAATTGATTTAATTAGTAAAAGAGTTTTAGAAATCTAATAAAAAAGTCGGAGATCAAATATGTGTCATGAACCCAAAAATGTTATAATTAATTCGCTCTCCGGACAATATTTTCGGTCACCGAAAAACATATTTGGTCCTCAGTATTTTTATTCAGTTCTCAAACGACAATATTTTCGTTCACCGGACAACATATTTGGTGCTCAGCATTTTTATTCAGTTCTCAAACTCGCTTAATTACAAAATAAATTATTTTTTAACAAATGAAAAAAGTATTTGAAGCATTTTATAAATTATATGAGTATAAAACACATGAAAAATTATTTCAATACATATATATTTAAATTTTTCTCAATTATATTGTTGATCAAATATATTTATTTTCCTCCGTAATTTTCCTTGATTTTGAATTTTCACGTAAAGAGTGCGTTCGTTGGTTCATCTTTGGTTTATGGTATAGTATTTTTTTTTTGTCATATTTCATATATTCGAGTGCAATGATTTAAAATAATCCAAAATCACAACAATACTACTATCATATTCATGATATAATGACTAAAGAGCCCCTGTGTATTGCCCTTAGCCTATAAATGTATGGAGGTTTTAATTTATTGTACACAACGCAATACTCACACACATAAACCTACAAATTAAAACACAAATAAAAGAAACGTAAGAAATGGGTAGCGTGGGAGGCTACGACTCGATTTCAAACGAGACCGTCGGAAAAGTCATAACATGCAAAGGTAATCCGATCGAGAAGATTATTGATCGATCCATTAATCATACATCCATCTATCAACGTAAATATTACAAATTAAATGAATTATATATATATATTTGTGTGTAAATTACAGCGGCGGTGGCGTATGGTCCGGGGCAGCCTCTAGTGGTGGAGGAGGTGCTAGTCGACCCGCCTCAGAGAATGGAGGTCCGGATCCGAGTTCTTTTCACTTCAATTTGCCATACCGATCTAAGTGCTTGGAAAGGCGAGGTACGTATATATATATATATATATATATATTGATTATTCATTCCATTAATTATTAATTATATAAATTTTGGATGTTAAAGAATGAAGCTCAACGAGTGTACCCTCGGATTTTCGGACATGAAGCTTCTGGGTAAGATATGATCCGTTTTAATTATTTTATTATGAATGAATTAAGATCCCTGTTTCTCGGGGATTAAGATCCATGAAAGTCAACTTAGAAAAGAAAAAGAAAAATAATTAATAGGTTAGGCATTAGGTAGGGCATGCATTTCTTTATGGCACTTATAAGAGTTGTGACGTACATTAATTAATTTTCTGGTAAATATAAAATCAAAATGGGTTGGAGGTCACATGAAATTATGAATTAAAAAAAAAAAATGTTTGGATGTTTTTTGGAACTACTTTGTAAATATTGTGACAATTAAATTTGAAATTTTAAAGTATTGAAGGGAGATTTAAGAAAAATTAATTAATAAAAATTCAAAACAATATTTAAATTATAAAAAATTAAAAGGACATGTAATTTAAATTGAAAATAGTACAGTATTAATACTACTTTATTTCAGAAACAATGGTCACATGACCAGACACAAATATTTTTAAAAAAATGTTTTATTGACTTTTTACTATAAAATTAGATGATAAAAACATATCTTTTAATTAATAAATAAATTACTTAAAAATGAAAAATAAAAAATTATTTTTATTTTAAATAAGAAGTGACAATTAATTTGAAAAATTGAAACACAATAAAAAAAACAGTTAAAATATGAAATTGTAGGGTGGTGGAGAGCGTGGGAGAAGGGGTGAGCGACATGGGCATTGGGGACCACGTGGTTCCGATTTTCAACGGCGAGTGCCAGCACTGCAAACACTGCAAGTCGGGTCGGACCAACCTGTGCGGCAAGTTCCGGGTCAACCCGTTTAAGAGCACCATGACCAACGACGGCAAGTGCCGGTTCCGGACCAAAAACGGGTCGGACCCTATCTACCACTTTCTCAACACGTCCACTTTCACCGAGTACACCGTCGTTGACTCCGCCTGCGTGGTCAAAATTGACCCCACTGCCCCCCTCCACAAAATGACGCTTCTAAGCTGTGGACTTTCTACCGGTACTACGTAATTACTGCAATTTAATTAATCAATCAATCTATCTTCTTTTGTTTTCATAATTAAATATCATTGTCAAATGTTAATTATTTAATTTGGACGGTTGGACATGTTAAATTATTTATTTATGAAACTACATACTAATACTACTAGTAGTAGTAGTAATAGTAATTAACTAAGCAACTATCTTAGTCTTGACTAATTAACTTATTATGATGTTTTACGTACTTAGGTCTCGGGGCAGTGTGGAACACGGCTAATGTGCAGTCGGGAGAAACGGTCGCTGTTTTTGGACTCGGGGGCGTTGGACTCGCGGTAAGTACGAACGGGTCATTCTCAGTCGAGTCAAGTTGAGTCGAGTCACTGATCGAGTTCGTTCCTATCATATTTATTGGTGATGGTTGATATTTTGTTTGTATTTTTGTCTTATAGCTATATATATCTCTACCTGTACGTAATTAATAATAGACCGTTAGACCAACTCATAATAATTTCCTTTTTTTATTTTGGGTCATTTATTACTATTATGAGTAGTATTTAATTCACATAATCCAAATTAAGTGTCTATTCCTCTCTTGTTTTGATATGCATCCTTACTTATACTTTCCACTATATAGTTAAAACATATTAAAATACTATAATTTTATTTTTATTTTCAATTATATTTTAAAATTTTTACTTTTAACTAATTTATTTTAATTTAAAGTTTTATTTTTATTTTTTAATAAAAAAATTAAAATATATTTCAAATTTTTGTTTCCGAACATATATAAGTATTATTTTTATTTGCCAAATTATCTATGATGATTTATAAAGATTGATTAAATGTCACTCCTATTTAATGAAGGTGGTTGAAGGAGCAAGATCCAGAGGTGCATCAAGAATTATTGGAGTTGACATCAACAAACATAAACAAATCAAAGGTACTCCTTTTTCTCTACGTAAAATGTCTACGAAAACTTTACGACGGGAGGCTAGTTTTAATTATTTAATGATCTTTGTAAATAATCAGAAGAAAAAAAAAACAAGACTGACTAAAAAGAACAATATTTTTTTTCTACTAAAATTTATACTAATATTTATTTTGAGTTACTTTAAAAGGGGAAGCATTTGGAATCACGGACTTCATTAATACCAATGATCTGGATAAGCCAGTACACGAGGTCAGCAAATTTTGATTAATTAATTAACTGCAATTATTTAGCTAGCTTATAATTTTAATCAATTAATTAATTGCAATTATATAGCCTATGATTTAATTTATTTATTTATGAAAATTCAGAAAATAAGGGAAATGACAGAGGGAGGTGTGGATTATAGCTTCGAATGTGCAGGAAACTTGGACGTTCTCCGAGAGGCATTTTTATCGACTCATGACGTAAGCTCTTAAAAATATATCGAACTACAAATCATACTCATGAATTCGAGACAATCACGACTATTTAATAAAAAACAACTAAGTTATTACGATTGTACTCCATACTTTTTAAAATAATTTGTCTCGTTCTATATGTCGTATTTAAATTTACGAGTGACTGTAGGGATGGGGTTTTACTGTGGTTTTAGCCATTCACCCTACGCCGAGAATGCTCCCTCTCCATCCAATGGAGCTCTTTGATGGTAGGAGAATTGTGGGGTCCATTTTCGGCGACTTCAAAGGAAAATCGCAGTTGCCTCATTTTGTCGACCAATGCATCAAAGGGGTAAACATTATACTATACTACTTTCGTCTCGTATCAAGATTTATATTTTTATTTTAAAAGACAATTTAT
This sequence comes from Euphrasia confusa, assembly GCA_954870475.1. Classification (NCBI taxonomy): domain Eukaryota; kingdom Viridiplantae; phylum Streptophyta; class Magnoliopsida; order Lamiales; family Orobanchaceae; genus Euphrasia; species Euphrasia confusa. The sequence goes on along the minus strand of OX940960.1, from coordinate 4,113,329 downwards.
AGTAGTACTTTTTTGATGTATCAAAATCAGGAGGTAAAGTTGGATGAATTTATCACTCATGAAATGCCTTTCTCCAAGATTAATGAAGCTATGCAGTTACTCGGTGATGGAAAAGCCTTAAGATGTCTTCTTCACCTTTGAAATTTGATGTTTCATGAAAAAAATGCTTCGTTTTTTGTACAATAAATGCTTTTTTTTCTTCTTCCGATTTTCATGTTCGATTGTGTATCATATTTATCTTGGCGTGAGACATGATCTCTCCCCCTCCATGAGAATGTCGCAAACTCGTTCATGTATGTTTAATATATTATTATTTTTGTTCGGTATTACTCTTTAAGTCGATTTTGGATATACCAAACTCAATTTAATTTCTCGTATATATTTCCAATGACGACATTTGAAGCAATAACACCAATTCGACCGAGGGTCGACAATGGTACGGTAGCCTATTCCATCAACCATGGGCCATTCTATGTCACAATGGAGAGTAGTATTAGTACTACATTTTGAGGTGATTGAAATGACAATGGAAGGAAACATAATTTCTTGAATAATTTGGTGTTATTGCCGAATATTATAATGATTTGAAAGGTGGATTTGTTGTTATATTCTGCAAATAATATGCTATAGGGACAGAGACAAAAAAGAACACGATAGCACAAGATAAGATATAACTGATCAATGATCAATGATCAACTGAGCTGGGAACGTGACCAGACTCGATGATTGGAAGAAGAAAAAACAAAATCAGGGCTTGACCGAAAAAGAAGAAAAGCTATATAGATTAAACAACAAGTTGATACTTTTTATCATGCTAAACCTCAAATCCCAAATCCAGATGTACATTATAGGTCTGATCTCGGTTCTAGGTGGGGTGTGCTACTTGAAATTTGCAACAAACAATATGTACACGAAAGTTTATACCAAACAAACAAGTGTAGCAGCATGTTAAACCAAACTGGATCGATAATGCAACTTCAATAAGTTGACAGACGAGGCTCTTTGGGTCGAACAGGTGTCTTTGACGGGCTCACCCTAATAATGCACATTAAACAAACACAATAAAAACAAAATAAGCCCAAACAAAAGACCAAATAACATTCGACATGAATTTCAAATATTATGATATCAACAAGACGACAGCCCTCAAAATTCCGTGTTATATATTTATTTTATTTTATCTTATCATCAAAATTGGCCGAAGAGATAGGCTCAGAAGCTAACCTTATTGGCAGTGTACCCAAAATCACACCACTACAGTTGAGAGCCCCGATTGCACTTTCAGCCTGCATGATGTATTTACGACTCAAATCAAGAAAATAAATTAATTTTCAAATATGAATACGAATGGCATCATAGAACTACCCATGGATGATGGATACCTTCATAATAATCTCAACCAAACAAATCGTCATGTTATTATCACACACCAATTTAACAACTAAAGAAATTTAACATTGTTTTATCACCACAAAAAAAGGGTCAATTTTGATGGCAAACTTGAAAATGGTGCTTCGGATAGATTTCTACATTCCAGTCTACTACTGCTATCTTTACTGATAGCTCGTATACAGTCTTGATCAGACTGTAATAAAACAATAGCACCTGGATGAATTAGGCAAGGATTGCACGGGGATTAACCGATTTTCATTTTTTTTACATTTAATTAATAAATATTCTTAAAATAATTTAATATGGATATTTTGAAAAAAAATAAAAAAACGATCATGCAATTTATGTACGAATGAACAATTAACATTTAAATTTACAAACATTCTAATTTGCAAATATTTTCAAGTCCCAACGGAAAATAACGAGCAAATGTATGAATACATGTCATTTTCCCTCTAATATTTCTTTGGTATCATATTCAAACTCAAATTATATCTTAATACCATATATTTAGCCTCATTCACCTAGTGACCTAGGTGAATTGCCACCTTATGGGGGCCTGGACTCTGGAGTATAACATTGAGACGGTCGAGCTCAACCTTGAGCCTAGGTGGAGCTAGACATGGATTTTTGGGATAGTAAATAAAAGTCAAACTTATTCCTAATTTGAAAGTATCAGCTAGTATCACTTTTTTTTTTATCTGAAAACTAAGTCGTTCTGGCATCAAATACTTCGGCTCTATTCTTTTGAATTGAAACTAATTGAACTGAACTAACTTATTGGACCTGAAGTGGTTTTTTCAAATAATTTAAAAAAATTACTATCGTGCGATTTTGAAATATTTATTATTTAATTATGTAAACATATACGTATATTTTATGAAAAATATAAAAAAATAGAATATTGAAAGTGAGTGTATCGAGAACTGAACTGAATGAGTCTTACTGTTCTACTATATATCTATAGAGTATGAATATTATTCAATGTCCTAAAAATCACTGTCTAACAAATAGAGTAATGGAAAATACAACAAGGAGAAAATCACACCATTAAGACTAATGAACTGTACATCTAACAAAAACAGGAATGAAAACATATTATTCAGGTATTTAAATGTACTTAGTTAGTACTACACAAACTATATTGTATCTACTAATGCCGCCATCGATTGCATGACTGTTAAGAGTTCAAATAAAATAATACGGAGTACTCGTTTTACTTGCTCCAGAAGACATCACCACTAATTTATGAAAGCATACATGCAAAGCATAGACAAAACTCTATTCGGAAGAAAAAAGTGGTAGTTATATAAACAAATGTCTTCCTGTTTTGAAGTAAGAAATTGACAACAGTTTGAAAATTGCGTAATATTTCTCAGCAAAACGAGCGCCATTGCACATAATCAATGAGGAGTAACACAACATAACACAGATCTAAGCAGAATACAACAGTGAAAAAAAAAAGAAAGGCATGCGACGTATCAAAGCAGATTATCTGCTACATGAAAAGCATTACAAAAAATATATAAGTTAAAATAATGCAATTGAGTGTGAAATTTCATATGCATAGGCCTCACAATACACGATAACATAATCCATTCAAACTTTGGGAATATTGATTTAGATTAAACCTCAAACGTGAATAATTAGAATAATGATTTTGTACTATTTTGAACATATCAATAGACTTTGAGATACAATAATGTGATAATGTGAAATAGCTAGGAGCTTCCATTAGAAACGAGTTTTTGCAATTTCCATTATAATATTTCTAACCTAACCACATCAGCCATTGTTTGAAAACCAATTCACAATTATATCTTAAAATTTGTGATTTCTAATTTTAGAATTAAACATTTATATTCTGTAATACACGAACAAATAAAAAAACACTACATAGAATTACATTATCACAAACATGTAGAAAATGTTGAAATACTCATATTTATAAGAGAAATCAAATGCATCATTTATACGCAATAATAGTTGGGTATATAAAGTATGTAACACAGTTATAGAATGAGGAAACCACAGTAAATATAATCAAAGAGAAGAGCCTTTACCATTGCAAATTCCACAAAAGCAATATGCGTAGAATGGTGATAATCTCCAAGCAGCCTCAAACGATAAACCTCAATCAACAAAATTAGTTAAACAGTTAAAGCTATTGGTTCAAATATAATTTATTGCCCAAATGTCATAAATTCACAACCACATATACCTCTCCACATATAGTTTCAAAAAACAGTTTCACTTCCGCTTGAGAAACCTAAGCAAAACAAAGATAAATGATTTCATTCAGTAATATCATGTTACCTTTTTTCTCTTACCCTGTCCACCAACACAGTTAAAAACATTTGATTTACCTTCTTGTCAATATTAGCAACATACACTGTCCTCGCACACATCTCACGTTCATCTTCCGTCTGACCAAAAATTAAGGGAGAACAAAATCAATTCTTGCTTGTATAAACAAATACTCCCTAGTCAAACCGACAAGTCAACCCACCTGAGGCAAAAGTGTTGGATTAACAGGTGCAATGGCTGTCTTGGAAGGCAGCACCTTCACAGGGTAATATCCAAGCATGGTTCCTGATAGAGTAAGTGCAGCTCGTGCAGCCTCTGAGAAACCAACCGACATTAGGGAGCAAGAAAAATACTACAGTACTACTATTTTATAAATAAAAAAATCACTTGTAAAGATTACCCTCATCAGTGAACTCGACAAAAGCAAAACGAAGAACAGAGTTTGTGTCCCCACATACACGGCAGTCCACAACCTTCAGTTAAGAAAAAACCAACGGTAAGAAAGATCATTCACATTTTATTATTAGAACAATAAAGAGAACAAACAATCAATCACCTGCCCACAGCCAAGAAACAAGACCGCTAACTGTTCCTCCGTAATCTACTCACACAGATACAAGCGAACCGAACATCATATATTATTATTATAAACACTAATCAACACTTCGAGGTCAAAAGGAAGAAAAAAAAGGACTCCTACCTGATGATCAATGTCGGTAACATAAACAGTCCTTCGGATAACATCGTCGTGCTGAGCCATTCCGGTTCTGCTACTCATCCTTCTCCTGTTCTGATTATAATTATTATAAATACCCTTGTTCTGCACCAAACCACAACATATACCACACAATCAAAGGAAATAAAGAAATCGTTTTTGAGACCAAGTTACAACATTTACCACACAATCAATCGAACAGCAGAGAATCAAGAAAGCATTTTTGGTTGTTCAAGAAACAGAGAATACCCACCCCTCGTGTGGCGTTAGAAGGTCCATTGAAACGCATGAGATCAGCAGGTGGGCCCATGTCAGTGTAGGGTTTATTAGCCAGTGAAGGGGGCACGAATTCCCTGGCCATGGGGTTGAGCTTGGAGAATATCTCCTCCAGCTCCCTCATCTCCCTGTTAAAACCCTCTTCCTCCCCTGCGCTAACGTGCGCCTGGAAGTGGTGCAGCGAAACCATCCCGTTCGCCCCGCGCGGGGAACCACTCTCCACCACGGCCATCTCCGATATGAAACTAAAACAAGAAATGGTAAATGAAAATTGAAATGGATCAAGAATCCGAGCTCGAACAGAGACAGTGATGGAAATGGGTCTGAAATAATTATTAGTATTTATTTATTTAATTAATTTGTGTTGGTGAGGTTTGGTGAAATATTGATTGGTGTCGGTGTTAGACAATGGATCGGATAGAGACGGAACAGTGAGTATCGGATATTCGGATAAACTTCAGAACAATGAACCGATGTTGTATGTGTGAGCTTTTTTGTCTTTCTCTTTAATTTATTTATCACATTTTTACCTTTTTAGTTCACATTTAAAATAAACATACTTATTATCCTTTTAATCCATAAAATAGTGGACACACAGTATAAAGAAAATTAATTTTTATTTTTCATTCTAAATAAAAAATTAAACTTATTTTTTTTACTGAATTAATTAAAAAATATATTTATACATTTAATATTTTAATCAAATAATTTATAAAATTATTGTATTTTTTAATGCTATGCAAATAAATTGAAAACTAAATTATTTTGACCATTCGGATGGTGCGGACTGCGGATGATGTACCGGGTCGGGTCGTGATAATTAGGGCCCCCGCTAAAGTAACCCACAACAAAAACATCACGGACGCCACTTGATTCACAAACCCAATTTCACTACGCTCTCTGGGTTCCGCTTTCATCCTCCTCCCTCCCGAGCTTCAAAAAAACTCTGATAAAATCAACCACTTCTTTTTGTTGACTCAATTTATCGAGGTACGTATCCCTTTCGCATCTGATCCTAGGTTTTTAATTTGTGCTTCTTTTTTTATTTTATGAAAAAAGTCCGTCGGAGAAATTCGCCAGATTACAGAGGGGGATAAGTGTATGTCCGAGGAAATAAATTAGGGGTTTGGTTGAACAAATATTAGGTATTCGAGGTTTTCGAAGCCATGAAAAGCCGGTCCCATCGGCTTGCGGTTTCTGAACCCCGCCACGATGACTGGGTTGACGGGTCGTGGACGGTTGACTGCGTTTGCGGCGTCAATTACGATGACGGTGAGGAGATGGTGGATTGCGACGAGTGCGGGGTCTGGGTGCACACGCGCTGTTCGCGATACGTCAAGAGCGAGAAATCTTTTTCTTGTGATAAGTGCAAAAGCAAAAGCAGTGGCAGTGGCCTTGGGAACGATAGCGAGGAGGCAGAGGTGGCGGAGTTTTTGGTTGAGCTTCCCACCAAAACTATGAGGATGGATAATCCGAGCTCGGCCAGTGTGGCCCCACGCAGGCCGTTTAGGCTCTGGACTGATATTCCCATGGAGGAGAGGGTTCACGTGCAAGGGGTGCCTGGCGGGGAACCTGGGTTGTTTTCTGGGAGTGGAATGCCTTCGATTTTCGGTCCCAGTTTGTGGAAGTCTGCTGGTTATGTTCCAAAGAAGTTTAATTTTAGGTATAATGAGTTTCCAAGTTCGGATCATGGAACTTCTATAGAGAAAGAGAAGGAGTCGGCTAAGATGAGTGGTGAAGGAAATGCCGACGAAGCTGATAGTGGTGCTGGGGTCTTATTTTCTTTGATGAAAGAGAATGGTAATTCCATGCCTACTCCTGTAGCGGATTCTGTTCGTGTGAAAAGCCCTGTCGAAGGCAGTGGTTGTCATGAGTTATTATCTCGTAAAAAGAAGAAAAATGCAGGTGTTGAAAATCAAATTTTTTCATGCCCCGAGGATAGCAGGAAAAAGGAGTCTAGCTCAGTGCCTATTATGTTACACTTTGGAAAGCGCAAGAAAGAGGGTCATGAAATGTTGAAAGACCAAAGTGTAAAGAAAAGAACGAGGACTGTGGTTGAAGAAGGAGATGTTAAAAGGCAGGGCAATGCGTTTAAAGCAGGTGATTCGACACACTTTCTTTAAGTTATTGCCCATTTTCCAATACTGTATAGTGGTTGCATTTATCAATTTTCTCAATACTTTGATGGATGAATACTTGAATGCATTGTCTAACTAAAATGTTTCATGTGGATAACACTAGCTTCAACCTCTTCAAGTGATGCAAAACCCTTGGAATCTTCTCAAGACCGAGGCAACAAGGCTGTCAATATTACGTGCGGTCAAAATGTTCTTCGTGATCAACAAACAGTCAGTCTTGGTGAATGTGCTACTAACTTAGCTTCAAATGAGCATTGTTTGGAGACCACCCGTAAAATTGATATTACAAGTGATAAATTATCAAGGGGAGGAAACATAGAAGATCATGGTCCTGTACGATTCGAGAATCTCTCTAAAACCAACAATAGTAGGGCTTCATTAACAGAACTCAATGGTTCCTTGAGGCAGCATGTAAAACAAGAGGTGTGTATACACATGATAAGTGACTTATTTTCTTCAAATCATGACATTTGTTTTATAAAATGTCAGTTTATGTATGAGATGCCATTGACCTATTTATCTGTGCAATCCCGGGGTTGGTTATTCTATGCCTTTCTTAAGCTTGTTATCAAAACTACAAGTTTTCTAGACTACTTTATGCATAGTTTATTAGTTAGCCTTTCCTTGTTTCCATGTATAAATTTGAAGTCAAATATATTGTAGATAAATAACTAATTGAAGACTGAGACTGAGTTGGTTATTGGAGTCTTGTAGTCCATAGACAAGTTATATTCTTCCGCATTATTTCCCTCGTGCCTTTTTAATGAAATTAGTTACATAATGTTCATAGGTTGATGTCGTTTGTTCTTGTCACTTTTTTTACAAGTCCTACTTGGTCTTAGTATATCTTGTATCTCACGTTGCTAAATATAATATGTTACTAAGCTTCTTAATCATGGCAGAGGATTTGGTCTGGAATTTAAACCTAGCATCAGACATCCTCAGTCATAAGAAACTACCTTAAGGCTGATTCGATAAAAAAAACTTCTTAGAGCTAGAAGGATTTATTGAATCATTTTAATGACATCCCATTCTATAATCTAGAGCGATTAAGAGGTCGCCAGTTGTCTTGCATTACCCTTATCATGCTGACAGTATTCCTGTTCTGAAGCCCAGCACTTGATATAACCTTTTTCCAAAATTAGGTGAGAGTGATATTTGAATACAGGGCCGCAGCTCTGATATCTTAAAAAAGGTATTGAGATTAAATTCAGAAAGAAAAATCATTGACATAAATCCTTCTAGCTTCTCTTGCTGCAGTGTAGAGTGTCACACAGATATTTCTGAATGCCATTGAAATTGATGTTAAATCATGTTCTTGATTTATATTTATGTGAACTTGGGCATTTTTTGTTCATAAGTAATACTTCAAAAGGTTGCTTCTTTCATGTCAAGTACTATATGTTGCCTTTTCTTTACATCCTTACATAAGTATACATTAGTTAATAACAATCTATTTGAGTTTGTACAATAAGCAGAACATTTTGCTGTTGGATGGATTCCTTTAATTGTTAGACACTTAGGCCATCTTTCCCATTGTATAGCTATTTTCTTGAAGTTTCAACATCTTGAGATAATTATTATTCATAATATCTGGGTATTATGGTTCAATTAGGTCCCTAAAGGCACTCTTCATTGCCGTGGTGGTGTTGAAGGAGGTACTGAAAATGCAGAAACTGGATCGCATGACAAGGAATTTGTGGCTGTGGATGTGAAAATTATCAGTCCAGGTTCTAAAGAAAGGCTTCACGGACAAAGTTCAAACATTGATTTGTCCAACTCACCGCCGAATAAGAAATTGAAAGGCGAACTAGATGCTGATGTTCATCACCATCATCATGTTGTTGAACCTTTACCTCTAACTGATATGAAGTTACAGACTATGAAAGTCACAACTTCATGTCCCAATTTATGTGTTAATGTTGGCTCTGAAGAAGATAAAGCGATTGAAGCATCCGTTATAAGTTCAGAAGCAAGTAACCCAAAGTTGTTTGATGCAACAAGGAGCCCAATTGTTGGTAGTTCTAAAACTGATACATCTGATGAATCACCTCGTAATCCCTATAAGCGACAACCTACATTTGAGGGTCCAACTGGAGCAAAAAAACAATCTTTAGGAACTAAATATAGTTCTGCGGTGCCTGATGAATTGCATAAATCTCATGGCACTACCAAAAGTCATTCAACAGCTTCTTATCAGCGTAAAACAGTATCTCTGGTGAAATCCACATCAACTTTGAGCGGTAATATTTCAAAACCTTCAGACAATCATACGACCTCGACTAGTCAAAATCCTTCTCATAGTAGACAGACCGGATTATCTGAAAGCACTGTGGCAATTATGAAAGATAGTACTTCTGCTGATAAGGTTGATCATGAAGAAAGATTCGGGAGGCAAAAGAAGCTAGCAAAAGAACATTCGAGGCATCTTTTGAAAATCCCAGAGTCGACTGAACTGTTACTTACGCCTGATTCCAAGAAAGTATCTTCCGATTCCAAGGTTTCCAGCTTTCATTCTTCTAAAGTACCATTGGTGTCAAATGTGGCATTAAATCCTGTTTCGGGTGAGTGTAGTATCAGTCCACCAAAGATTGAGAGTTCATCAAATATGCAGATTAAAGCTGCAGCTGAAACTAGAAAAGTTGAAAAGCTGTCTCAGTCCGCTTCAGCTAAAGGAAATTCAGCTTCTGTGACGGCTCCAACATCTGCAAATGTTCCTGCAACCTTGAGAGATGAAGAGGTAGAAAACAATAGCACAAAGTTTGTCTTCCATGTATTATTTTTATCAACAATAATCTTATATCCTATGCCACCTGCAGCTTGCGTTACTTCTACACCAAGAACTCAATAGCTCTCCAAGAGTTCCTAGGGTGCCACGCATGCGCCATGCTGGGAGTTTACCTCAATTGACAGGTCCAAGTGCAACAAGTGTGTTGATCAAACGAACATCTAGTAGTGGAGGAAAAGAGCACATTGTGGTTAGACCTTTTTAATGTTTGCCGAGTAATTTTTGGCCTTTTTGATTTATCTTGTTATAATGAGGTGAGAAACTATTACTTATAGTATTGTATTGATGAATTGTTTAGGCTTCTAGAAGGAGGACCAAGGATTTTTCTGGAGAAGGTACCCACGGTTCTGTTGAGGTTGAGAATGAAGCTAAGAAAATGGAAGGAAAACCCACTTCACCAATTAACAGGAGGCGGGATTCTGGTCATAGTACGGACCGGCTTTCAAGTAGGGCAGGAGATTTTGGTCGCACTAAAAGCGTGCATCCTATAAAGAAAACGAATATGGGCAGCTCTCTATCCTCATCCCTTGATGCCAATGGACATAATTTACCATCTAGCCGGTCTTCATCAAGGGCTGTCTGTGATAATGATCATCGGATGGTTGGCCGTCTAACGAATCGTACTTTACCCAGTATGTGATCTTTCTACTATTAATTTCATCTTCTACTACTGGTTCTCCCCTCACTATTAGAGGTGCTATGTTTTGTAGGTTTGATTGCTGAGATTATGAAGGAGGGCAAACGAATCACTTATGAAGAACTGTGTAATTCGGTTCTTCCGGTATGTTTGCTTTGATAAATAAATGGCCGCTCAAGATATTACTTGCCAAATAAGTGAATTAGTGATTTAATCATTGTACTTAACTCGTTCAATTGAGTATGGTGTGCTGTGCCTTTTTTTCTACAGCATTGGCCTCACTTAAGGAAGCATAATGGAGAGCGTTATGCTTATTCAAGTCACAACCAAGCTGTACTGGATTGCCTGAGGAACCGAAGTGAATGGGCTCGCTTAGTTGATCGTGGTCCCAAGGTACTTTTTTTCCAATACATGAGTGTGCTTAGAATTAACGTGTTGACTGGCTGTATATGTATCCGAAATATTATATTTACTTCTAAATCATTTGGTAGATACTTTTGGCAACTGAGTCTCTGTTTTACGATCTCAATTAAATAAGTGTGCAAATTATGTCTGTAAGCTCCTGCTACCTTTTACGTGGTTTGGTCCTCTGATGGAATTGATATTTTTCTACAAAGACTTTGGCCAAAAATGGCTGGCCCACACAAAACTAGACCATTTATATGTTACCCCACACATACCACGCTATATACAGTGACTTTGATAGTTACACATTACTGAACCACTACACTATATCCTGATCTAGACGGAGTGAAATGGTATCAGGCTAGTCCAACAGTTCTCTCTCGTTCTCTCCCTCTGTGTGTGTGTGTGTGTGTGTGTGTGTGTGTTTGTGTGTGGTACGACGCTCTTTGATTGATTATTATATTAGTTTCCTTACCATAAATATGTGAGCTTTGCTGGCAACCATTGTACCAATTTACATTGTTTCTTGGTTGGGATCTACCATTCATTTTACCCTTAATTTTATGTCTGAATGCGAGTGTGAATAATTCCATTTTCAGACAACTTCAACAAGAAAGCGTCGCAAATTTGACGCCGATTCCATGAGTATGGATTCCGAGGATGATGAAGAGAACATGGTCAAAAACCCAAAGGATTCTGGGAGCAAGAGTTTTGAGTCTCACCATGACGACGTCCCCAAAGGAAAGCGCAAAGCCAGAAAGCGCAGGCGACTTGCTCTGCAAGGAGGAGGAATTATCAGGAGGAGGAGACGTAGGGTCGACGTTGTTAGTGATGATGAAAGCGAATCCTTCTCTAACTCCACGGAAGAAGACAACAGCACGTCCAGTGAAGAAGAAAAAGAAGAAACACAGGGTGGTGGGGCATCATCTGTCGGTGGGAGTGAGGCATCTGCTAGCTCCGATGAGGTTTCATAGATAAGTATGAGCAAGTGTGTGGGTTCGATTTTAGGAATTTCAACTTCAAAATGTCATATTTTTCGTTGTATTCCTGTTTTAACATAGTGCATTGTTTGATGCTAGTAGGAATGTCCATTTTGATGGACCAGCATTATTATTGTACATATTAGGTTGTTTCATAGTCTGATTTGGTGAGTGGTGATTTTGTAATTTTGTATGAGTAGATTTTAACAGTTACAGTGTAGTGTTGTGTAATTAGATTTGATTCTTCAACAGGGTATCTATTGAAGTGAAGTGAAGATTCATTTTGATGTATTATTTCATTTTTCTTATCTTGATATTCTTTGCTTGCTTTTGGATCCACTTTATTTTGGTGTGAAATAAGTTGGTTTGGTAGGTTGAAATCATTGAAATTACATGTGCCAATGTTGTGATAGGTTTAACTTTAGTAAAATAATTGCTGACAAGATATATTTGAAAAAGCAATCTATCTAAAATTAAAATTAATTTTGTTGGTCCCACAAATAATGTCTGAAATAAAAAATTCAGAATATTAAAATCGAAAGATGGATTACAACATTACATAGATGTGAATGAATCAAATATCTCCAACATCAATCATCATTCCCTACAATTACAAAAAAAAGCATTTAAACTAATAATAATATAATCCCTGAGATGTAATTAGTGATAACACTAATAATTACTTGAACCTTTTATTACCTCTCTCTGAAATGGGATTTGTATTCATAGAAAAAAGGGCAACTATAGCTGGAATGGAATCCCCACTTTTCTCTCTTCTGTTCCTGTCTTGTCCCCCACTCTTCTCATCAGATTCTTCTTTGTAATTCAAATTCAAATTTGTTTTTCAGTAGAAGAATAACATTACTAGTGTGCTAATAACCAACACCCATGAAAATGATAATGCCCCTTGGTAAGTAAGTCTCTCCTGTGATTCAAGAAAAACATAAATCAAATTAGAAACCCAACAACATAAATTGGTTGCTTTTGAATATCTTCACACTCTCAAAACATCACTGAATCATTTAAAACAGCTTTCAAGCTTGGAAAAGTTTGCCCAAGATCGAATCCATGATCTGGCTGATATATACTTAGATATTGATCCAACACTACGCGCAAAATCCATGCTTTACAAAACAACTTGTTGAATTAATTAACTAGCAAAATGTTCGGAGCTCGACTTTGATCTAACTACTCGACTTGTTTGCAGCTATACTCCCTGTGATGCTACTAATCCAATCCTAAACTGCTAAAGTATATGAAGTAAAATATTTCCTAATTTCCTGATAATTACTCGTTAGTTCTTAAAAAAAATCAGTAGAAAACAAATCAATGAACAAGGAGATAAGAGAAGCTACTGACTAACCGCGTCATCAGCTGTAATGGCCAAGTACCCATCGGAAGAGCTGCCCCCAGGCGGCGGCGAGGTCACATGGCCACCGGAGGAGTTTCCGCCGGAATTTGTCGTGTTCTTACTGAGCGCCGCCGTTGAATTGAACCCCAGATTGTACACCGGCGTCCCGTCTGGCATGAAAAGCCCGAAATTCCTCTCCGACGTCGGGCCGGGCTTCTGGTTCTCGTTAAACAGCGCGAAGAAGTAGACGTTGAGGTCCGTGTTGGGCCTCATCGGCGTACCTTTCTTCTGGGTGATCATCTTCATCAGGTTTCCGTTGTATCTCCGGGCGTTCTCCGGCGACGCGCCGGGCTCGTCGGCGTCCCCTTTCGACGGCCATCCCGTCTCGGAGATCTGGAGGTGCACGCTCTTGAACCCGAGCTTCTCGACGGCGGAGTAGGCCGCGTCGATCTGCGCGTGGAACATGTTGTCGTAGCGCAGGCCCGATTCGGGGTCGACCGACGCCGTGGAGCCCGGCCCGAAGAGGACGAAGTCGAGCGAGACCTGCTTGGGGTTGGCCTTGTAGGCGAAGTAGGGGTAGGCGTTGACCAGGAACGGAGACCCGACCTTGGAGTGGAAATCGAGGATGCAGGTGAGCTTCTGGGCCAGATCTCGCCGGAACGCGCCGGCGGAGGGCGGGTAGGAGACCTCGAGGACGGCGAGGTTGTGGGCGGTGGTGACGGAGATCTGCTTGTCGAGGGAGAGGGAGACGAGGGCGGTGTGGACGCTTTCCATGGCGGGGAGGAGGCTGGAGGACAAAACGGTGTCGTTTAGGGTTAGGACCTCGTTGCCGACGGCAATGGAGGTGATTTTGGTCGCCGGGAGGTGGGCCTGCACGTTCGTCTTCACCCAGGCCAGGGCTTGCTTCGGGTCGCGCATTCGGGCCAAGTACTCGTTTCCGAGCCCGACGATGAACTCGACGCCGGTGTTCGCGAAGGCCTTCAGGACGCGCGTGTCGGTGTCGTACAGCTTCAGCTGGGTGGCGCCGATGGATTTCACCAGCGGGACGACGTCCTCCGGCCGTGGGAGGTTGTTCGCGATCTGGCCGTAGTTCACGCCGAGGGAATGCGCCGCCGTGAACCACGCTTCATTAATTAATCAAATCAAATAGAAATTAGCTAAATTGATTTTTTAATTGAAAAAATTAATCAGTAAGTTACCTGAAAGTAGTAGGAGTAGTGGTAGAGAGAAATCCATGGTGTTTAGAAAGGTACAACAATCAATGGCGGTGTGAGGAGAGAAGGAGAGTGAGAGACCGTTGAACCCTGTCTGCTACTTCTCTCCTCTTTAAACCCTCTTTTTTTTTATTTACTCCATTTTTATAATTTTACTTTTTTCACTTTATATTTTACTTGCTAATGAAATTAAAATCTATACTTTACTTGTTTTCCCATACTAGTTAGAGTTTACTGTATTTCAATCTTGAGAATGTCACATTGATTTTGAACTTGTTTCCATACATTTTTTCGTGGAAAAACAATTTTCCATATTCATGTACTATCGATAATGTCATCTTCCTGCACGAAGAAATGTAAATTTACTCGTTTCATAAGAGTATACGATCGATAATGTAATCGAATTTTACAAGCGTTTGCCCCCCGTTTTCGCGAACCTTCTCGCGACCCCAAATATAACAGCCTTTGTAAGGAGCCCTTGATCAAGGGTACAAGCAAGGGCAATAGCTCCCCCCAAAACGAGCATCTTTGGTATGCATCGTCTCGATGATGATGATGGCGACTTGTTCTCTGCTGACACTACACCTTTCATCTCCAACATTTCTTCTTCTTCCTCCTCTAAATAGTCCACACTAACTTTGGTGTTAACTTGAGCCATGAAAGCACTGCGTGAAAGCAGTGGGGATGGTGATGATGATGACGACGAGGGTGCACGGTGCTTCTGGTAGGCCCGCAGTCCAGAGACAATCTTCTTGACAGCACCCCACATGCCTTGTCGAACACCGAGCTTCGCAATCTCCCAGGGAATGCCCATGTCTTCGTGATGGAAGAGTGTGACCTCGCAAGCAGTCAAACGCCCGTCTCTCTTTGACTCAGCTGCACGAATGCACCAACTCGAATAGTACAAATCAACTCGTCTCGGTTTGGTTCTACGCGGAACTGAGGTGCACGGGACACCCTATATCAACAAGTCATATTATTGCATAATTTATCAACTTACCAAATACTCCCAACACACCAAAATTAATTACCTTTGTGACGCAGTAAAACTTTCGTCCAGATTCCCAAATTCGACGGCCTATGATGTATTCCCTGTCACTACAAAAGAAGGGAAACTGCACCAACACAAGAGAACATTGTCAACTCGCGTACAAAAAACTATCAAAAGTCTCTTTGGATGGATGGGTTCGTTTTTCCCTACCTTACGAACCCACTGGACAACCATTGAACCGGTGTTGGGGCATTCCTCCAAAGTCTCGGCGTGTAAAAGCATATCGTCCCATTGAGTTCTAAACTCGTCGTCCCAGAAGAAATCCCTCAGCAGTTCCGGGGTGGCATCTTCGTAAATAGTTCTACTACGGTATTGGGGAGGTCCATTCTAAGAGGAGGGAAAAACAAATTCTTATCACCACATAGCAAGGATATGATTCGTAAACTAAAACTAATCGCTTAGTCGAGTGTCGAATGTACCTCGGGGTCTCGTCTCCAAGCTTGGTAGCTCATGTCAGAGGTGGACCTATCCATCATCTGGATCCAGGCAGGCCCACCGTCTTTCTCCTCGACTAAATTATGCAGACGCCTAAGGTCGTTTCCATTCACAACAACGCTCGATTCTCCTCCCTTCTCCGTCTTCTCCGACGAACTGAATCATAGGCAAATCAACTCATTATCCACAAACAAAAACTTTAACTTTTGGTTATAACTTGACCAACAGTCCAAACAATAAAATCACACACACCTGTAATCAGGGGAGTCTGAACTCGAAGCAGCGAAAACAGAAATCCAAGAGGGCACAAGCTGAGGAAACAGAAGCAGAGGTTTTTCAAGAAAGCCCAGTTTGAATCGGGCCCACTTGGGCTTCCAGGCCCAGCCCACCAAGATACCAACAAGAACAGCTACCCAGATGGGCATCACGTCTCCAGCTGCGGGCCTTCGCAAAATCTCAAGAAAATCAGAAACCGAAGCCATGGCCGACAAAAAGGAACGAACTTTAATCGGACAAAGACGATTAAATTAAACTCCCAGAGAGATTAAAGGTGGGCCCCGATTCTCCTTGGATTGAAATGGGTGTTGGGTTTTTTCTATTGGTGATTTCTGGTAAACTGCAAATCGAATGAGGACGTTGAAATGAAGATGATGATGATAAGCAACTGTTGCGGTATTGGTTTGGTGGCTATTTACAATATAGAATCCGGTCCGGTCTGGCCGACTCGATTTATTTTTTATATAGTTAGTTGTTTATAAGTATTAGGTTTGATGTGATTTGTTGTTGGTCTGTGGACGTGATGCAGGAGCTCTAGTGAAAACCGTTGATCTCTCAAATGAGATGCCGATGAACACAAACAAACGTCAAGAATAATTTCTTAACTAATATATTATTTCATAATTTCTTAATTGTCCTTCCAAATAACCCCTAATACATTATTAATAGCTAAACCATCCTTTAGAATTTTAAAAGACATTGTAATTAAATACTAAATTAATTAAATGTAACAACTCTTCATGCTCCAACTCTTCATGCTCCAACTTCATCTCCATCATTCTCACTTGGTTGAAAACGATTCGACCTCGAATCTCTTCTAACTTCATCTTCCATCGTATTTTCTCCGATATACGAAATAAGATGTTTGACATTAAAGACATCGGAAGTACGAATATGTTCTGGTAAACGAATTTGATAGGCTTTAGGATTGATCGTACTATTGCATAAAACTCCACGTCGTATGTAGAATATCGAACACAAGCTCCAGATGGTTTTTCACTGAAAAACGCAAAAAGTCGCGCTTCTTGACCAAGGACAGCCCCTATCGTGAGCTTTGACGCATCGCAACAGGCAACGACCTCAGGACTCAATGCCAGAGCATCGGCTGGAGGCAGTGGCGCCAGGGCAATAACATTCGGATGTGGGGCAAGGGAAACGTCATCAGGATTCAACATCAGGGCAGCGACTTGAGGCAACGACTCGTCGTCCCAGATCGGCTCGTCATCCCAGATTGGCTCGTCATCCCAGATTGTGGCTGGTTCGTCATCCCAAATTTGAGCAGTATATGGATTGAGTTCATCACCAAGACCAAGAGTGCGCCCAAGCACGGAGATTGGTTGGTGTTGAGCTTTCGGTAGAACATCTGCGAGAGCAAGTCGGATTTCTTCTAGTTCAGTCGTAAGGGCCGTTACCTGGCGACTCAAGGCGGCGACGTCGGCGCGGCGACGGGTTGCGGCCTCTGCGGCGGGGTCGATAATAGGCTGACGACGAGAAGACATCGTAGCAGGCTCTGATACCAAATGATGCAGGAGCTCTAGTGAAAACCGTTGATCTCTCAAATGAGATGCCGATGAACACAAACAAACGTCAAGAATAATTTCTTAACTAATATATTATTTCATAATTTCTTAATTGTCCTTCCAAATAACCCCTAATACATTATTAATAGCTAAACCATCCTTTAGAATTTTAAAAGACATTGTAATTAAATACTAAATTAATTAAATGTAACAACTCTTCATGCTCCAACTCTTCATGCTCCAACTTCATCTCCATCATTCTCATTTGGTTGAAAACGATTCGACCTCGAATCTCTTCCAACTTCATCTCCATCATTAATGATGCGGATGAAAGTTCATGAAGAGTCAAAAATGAAGAGTCATAATATAAATTTCAGTCCAATCTATATTTATTGTCCTTCAAACTCAAGAACAATTATTATGTTTGACCATCTCTTTGTAAACCTTTAAAAGAAAGGATATTGGCTTGTGAAGGAGGAGAAAAGAGAAATAAAAAAAGTAAGGTTTATCCTTAATCTTGTGTCTACCGGTATTTCATTCAAGAAATCAACGGTTTCTTTAGACGCTTCCTGCATCATCTGGTATCAGAGGTCCAGCCACCATCCTTAATATGCCGCCGCGTAATCAACAAAATCAAACAACCAAACAAGAGGTCGCCAACATCAATCGGCGAATGGATGATTTTCAGACTCAAATGGCTGAAATTCAACACAGTTTGGCACAACTTTTAGCGTCGCAAGAATCTCGACAACAACCACCGCTTACACCCAATGATCCACACGGTTTCAATGCCTCCTCCGAAGACGATGAAGAAACTCCTGAAAACCCCTTTGCTGCTCCAAATTCTCGTCAACAACCTCGATTCGATCGTAGTCACACAACATTTAAAACAGATCTTCCTGAATTTAAAGGATCTATGGATGCAGATACTTTTCTAGATTGGTTGTCGGCAGTTGAGGAGATCTTAACATACACAGAAATTCCCTCCGATCGTCGTGTACAACTAGTTGTAACTCGACTCCGTGGAAGAGCAGTCGCTTGGTGGCAGCAACTCAAGGCGTCACGTCTGCGTCTCGGTAAATCTCCCTTCTTATCTTGGGAAAAATTTATCAAATATTTGAGAGCAGAATTTGTCCCATTCAATTATGAACGAGTGTTATACCAAAAATTACAAAATCTTAGACAAGGTACTCGCACTGTTGAAGCTTATGCAGAAGAGTTCTACCAATTATTGGCAAGAGCTGATATTTTTGAATCACAAGATCAACTGGTGTCCCGTTTCATTGGAGGATTAAGACTCCAATTTCGTGATACGCTTAATTTATTCTCACCCATATCTGTCTCCGATGCCTATCAACGAGCGAGAATTTTGGAGCAACAGTTTAATTATCACGGAGGCTCTTTTCTTCCTTCAACCAATTTTCATAAGGATCATTCGACGTCGACCAGCAATTCACGTCCTTCACCAGCTCTCACACATAAGCTTGATACTCCTTCAACAAACACAGTACAATCTCGCCCTGGGGCGTGTTTTAAATGTGGGGAAAAAGGTCATCACATTTCAGCTTGTCCGCGGCGTAACAGGGGTCTCTTACTTGATGATTTACCTCCTACTGACCATGTCCTCGAAAATGAGGATGATCAGTACTCAACTCCTCCTATCTATGATGAGGAACCTATTTTTAATGATTCACATGAGTTATTACATGGAGATACTGGCAATGCTTTGGTCCTGCGCCGTACTTTTCTTCAACCCAAACAACAGTCCGACATGACGATGCGCAATGTCATCTTTGAATCTACTTGCACGATTAAAGGACGAGTTTGTCGCTTCATAATCGATTCAGGGTCTTGTGAGAACGTCATCGCAGCCGATGCCCTCACCAAACTAAACATTACGCCTGAAGCTCACCCGCACCCGTATAATTTAGCTTGGTTGCAACAGGGTCAACGAGTGGCTGTTAACAAGCGCGCCCTTATCTCTTTCTCGATTGGAACATCTTACTCGGATGAGGTCTGGTGTGATGTTGTTCCAATGGATGCATGTCATCTTCTTCTCGGCCGACCATGGCAGTTCGACCGTGACGTGCTTTATGAGGGACGACGCAATGCTTATTCGTTCACTGTGAGAGGCCAAAAATTCACACTGCTACCATCTATTCCAGCACCACCTATGAAAAATAGTGAAAAACCCATTATGCTACTGTCTCGACCAGATTTCTTGAAAGAGGCAAATAATGCCACTGCCATATTCTTGATTATACCTCAATTATTCACTGAACATTCCAACAATTCGCTCGCTCTCACCAAATTATTGAAAGAGTTTTCGGATATTTTTCCGGAGGAGTTACCTCCAGGTTTACCCCCGTTGCGAGATATACAACACCAAATTGATTTGATTCCAGGTGCTCCTTTACCCAACCGCCCTCACTATCGAATGAGTCCTAAAGAGCATGAGGAACTTCGTCGACAGGTCGAACAACTGCTGCAAAAAGGCCTTATACGACAAAGTATTAGCCCTTGTGCAGTCCCAGCTTTACTCATTCCAAAGAAGACAGGTGATTGGAGAATGTGTGTCGATAGCAGAGCCATTAATAAAATCACCATTCGCTATAGCTTCCCAATTCCTCGTTTAGAGGATCTACTTGATCAACTTGCCGGGGCTAGTGTGTTCAGCAAGCTCGATTTACGGAGTGGCTATCATCAAATTCGTGTCCGCCCCGGCGACGAATGGAAAACAGCTTTCAAAACTCGTGAAGGCCTATTTGAATGGATGGTGATTCCTTTTGGCCTCTCCAATGCACCTAGCACATTCATGAGAGTGATGAATCAAACTCTTCGACCCCTTATTGGCATTTGTGTGGTCGTATACTTTGACGATATCCTCGTCTATAGTAAATCAACGACAACACATCTTGAGCATCTTCGTGCAGTTTTTCTAATCCTACGAAATTCTCAACTCTATGCGGCTCCGAACAAGTGCAATTTTTTGGTGGATTCTCTAGTATTTTTGGGATATCGCATCTCTTCTAAAGGAATTCAAGTCGATGAATCAAAACTACAAGCTATTACAGATTGGCCCACCCCTACATCTATCACAACTGCACGGAGTTTTTACGGTCTGGCTTCATTCTATCGTCGCTTTATTCGTCATTTTTCCACAATTATGATGCCAATTACAAATGTCATGAAAGAGAAAGAATTTGTATGGACAACGGATGCAGCTAAGGCATTCAATATCATCAAGCAAAAGCTCACATCAGCTCCTCTTCTTATTCTACCTGACTTTGCTTCGCCGTTTGAACTAAATTGTGATGCTTCAAAGCTAGCAATAGGAGCTGTACTTAGCCAAGGGGGACGTCCCATTGCTTTTTATAGTGAAAAACTCTCTGGGGCACAAATTCGTTATTCTACGTACGATATCGAGTTCTATTCTATCGTGCGGGCCATTCAAAATTGGAGACACTATCTTTTCCATCGAGAATTTATTTTATTCTCGGATCACGAGGCTCTCAAACACCAATCGTCTCAAACGAACATATCTGCCCGACATGCTAAATGGTCGGCTTTTCTCCAGCAGTTCACGTTCGTGGTTCGCCACATATCAGGAAGCTCTAATCGTGTTGCTGATGCTTTAAGTCGTCGCTCATTTTTACTTCCGGAGCTTCGTATCGACATCCCAGGTTTTGATGACATAAGGAATTTGTACACAAGTGATCCATTTTTTGGTCCCATTTTTCAGAACCTCAAAGATGGCTCGGAAGGCAAATATCATTTACATGAAGGTTTTTTATTCAGGGGCCTGGCATTGTGCATTCCAAATTGTAGTTTGCGCTATAAATTGATTAGTGAGCTCCACTCGGCAGGACACGTGGGCAGAGACAAAACCATCGATCTGGTATTGCGACGTTATTTTTGGCCTTCAGCACGACGAGAAATTGCAAAATTTGTGTCTCGATGTCGCATATGCCAGATATCAAAAGGAGCGGCCTCCAATGCTGGACTATACAGTCCGTTACCAATTCCTTCAGTCCCATGGGTGGCCTTGAGCATGGACTTCGTGTTAGGACTTCCGCGTACTCAAAAAGGTTTCGATTCGATCTTTGTTGTTGTAGATCGTTTCTCGAAGATGTCACACTTTATTCCTTGTAAGAAAACCACGGACGCACTCCACGTCGCGCAACTCTTCTTTAAAGAAGTTTATCGCATTCATGGCCTCCCTACCTCTATTGTATCTGATCGGGATACACGATTCATGAGCCACTTTTGGCATTCGTTGTGGCGACTAACGAACACCACCCTCCTTTTTAGCAGCGCCTACCACCCGCAAACAGACGGCCAAACTGAGGTGGTTAATAGATCACTCGGAAATCTTCTTCGTTGTCTCGTTGGTGAAAAACCAAAATCTTGGGATGCAATAATTCCACAAGCAGAATTCGCCCACAATTCTTCCATTAATCGCAGCACACATTTATCCCCATTCCAGATTGTTTATGGAATTTTGCCAAGAGGACCAACAGATTTGCTACCTGTACCGTCTCAAGTTCCTACAGATCGAAGAGCCGAAGACCTCATCCATGACATTCAGCGTATTCATGGGCAAACCAAAACGCAACTCGAGTCTTCAACTGTCGAGTACAAAAGTCGTGCAGACTCAAAGCGACGCACCATGATATTCCAAGAAGGGGATTTGGTGTGGGCCATTTTAACTAAGGATCGTTTTCCTCAACATGAATATAACAAGCTTGCGTCTCGCAAGATCGGACCAGTTGAAGTCATCCAGGTCATCAATCCTAATGCATATCGTCTACGTTTACCAGATCACCTTCGCACTTCGGATGTCTTCAATGTCAAACACCTTGTTCCTTATACTGGGGAGAACATACCTAGCGACGCTACTACTAGCGATTCGAGGTCGAATCGTTTTCAACCGGGCCTGAATGATGCGGATGAAAGTTCATGAAGAGTCAAAAATGAAGAGTCATAATATAAATTTCAGTCCAATCTATATTTATTGTCCTTCAAACTCAAGAACAATTATTATGTTTGACCATCTCTTTGTAAACCTTTAAAAGAAAGGATATTGGCTTGTGAAGGAGGAGAAAAGAGAAATAAAAAAAGTAAGGTTTATCCTTAATCTTGTGTCTACCGGTATTTCATTCAAGAAATCAACGGTTTCTTTAGACGCTTCCTGCATCAGGACGTGTTCTCACTTTCACATTTTTCACGTTTGGAGACTGTCTTTGACTTCAAAGATCATTGCTTTACATTTGGAGTGGCCGGTTGATCGAAGTACGATTCATAGTAGTACTCTTTACCTATTCATTCATACATAGGTTCAAAAGTTGTCGTGTTGATAGTATCTAAATTCGTTCTACCAAACTTAAAATGTTGTTTTCAAGTGTTTAGTACGGAAAATTAATTTGCAAATTAAGAGAAAAAATGTTAGTAATTAATATATCGATAAATTAATATTTTATTAATTAAAAAAAAAAAGAATTTTCAAATTCACTAAATTTAAATATATTTATTTAAAATAATTGGATACATGTATCAACTTTCTAATTAATATATTCATGTATATTATTATAGATTCAATGTATAATGTTAAATATTATATTTATAAAAGCAAACTAATTTATAATACCAAAATATGTTTTCTCAGTACATTATCAAACACTCTAAATATTTATAATTGTAATATTTACAAATTATTAATTTAAAATTTTGATGGACTTCATACTTATAAAGGGTTTTTTCAAAAAAATATTATTATATTATCTTATCGAATTCGCTTATTTTTTACAAAGATGCAAGTCGAGACCGAAGAATTTTATTATTTTAGAGAAGTTATTAATTTATTGAGTATTAATTTATAGAAGTTTTACTATACTATTTTTATCCAAAAAGTAGTAAAATGTATTTTTAATTTGAAATATAAAATAGTACTACTAGTAAGTATAATCGTATATTATAATTACAAACCGCAAAATAAAGACGAAATGGAATGCATGATTAGTTCTTGATCATAGGAAATAACAATTTAGCGGGAAATACACTGCAATTGTGTTTTAATTGTGTTTATACAGCCAATAATGAGGCTTTTGGTTTTACTCAGTACCACTGATAATAAGATAACTCTTAATCAAAATGCAAAGAAAACCGAAAAACTACTAAATTAATGAGCCATTGAGCAGAGGTGTTAATAGAACCCACCAAGTAATCATTCAACGTTGGGTGAAGAGGGTTTTGACAATAATACCCATGGCCTCCAGATAACGATCAGTACACCTGGAGATGCAACTGCCCTCACTCCCGCTCAGACTACTGCCCGGTTTAGTGATACACTTTTCAAAGCACTTCCCTCGAATAGTCTGCATGCATCCCGAAACTAATCACAACACTCTCAAGTAGATTATAACTACATTATAAGCGTGTGTGTGTACGTCAATAGTGAAAGAACTCGATTAATATTCACATCATCTGTTTAATCAATCCTACAGGATCAACCATATCAACCAATGTCCATAAAAGGAACCAGGATTCGGCTAAAACACAGGCCAAGGCAGAAGTTTTGAGGGCAAGGATTATGAGAAAATAGATAAGATATAAAGTTGAGGTAAAAACAGTGTTGTTTAGTCTATACAATATGGGAGTATAGATAGAAAATGGGTTGTTCCTAATATAGTTTCAGAAAGCTTCTAAACAGAGCTCATGTGAAAATTCCCCCTTTTTTCACTGTCCTTTTCAGCCAGAACAAAGCAACATAAGCTCTCTCGATACCTTTACCAAACCTAAATCCCAGAAAAACTGAAGAAATTTTGAACACCCAAAGAAGTTCAAATTCAACCGAGTCATCATAGAAGCCGAGAAAAATCGATTTTTTTAACCTAATTATTCTTAATATTTCTTGTGTTTTCACCCCATTAATCCGCCCCTAATCCCCAAATAAAATTGACAAAAATAATAATTAAATACGAACAGCATTTCTATCGCCGATGCTCTCAAATATTAGTACAGAAACCGAATTATACAACACAAAGAGAGAATTGAAATTAAAATTACAAAAATAGTAGTACCTCGAGGAGTTCTTCAGCTTGAGCCTGAGCATTGTGAAGTTTAATCTGTTCGATCAAATCACCAGTTGAAGCGTTCTGAGATGTTCCGCTTGAAGGCGATGAGAACGAATCCATATTTGATTTTTCCCTTCCTCCTTTTTTTCGCTCTTGTTCTATAAACCCTAAATCTCAGAATTGTATAATTATATGGCAACTCCAAGGCTAAAAGCCTAAAACCCTTGCGCACGTTTTCTCTTTGGATTTTATTTTTTTTAATTATTTTTTAAAAGGAAAAAACAGCCATTATAAATTAATTAAGAAACCAACAAAATAATTACATTTAATTTTAATTTACGGTAGTACTTTGTTTAGCTCAAACTAAAAAAATAGTCAATTCAATTGTGTTTGGGGGTGTTCATAAATAGGACTGGACCGGAAACCGGATCGGAACTGAATCGGTTGGTCTGGTTCAGTGTGGACCGGTAAAATTCCGGTCCGATTTCAAGTCCATATAAAAATGAGATTCCGGTTTTCGGTCCGATTCCGGTTAAAAACCGGTAAAATCCGGTCGGACCGGAATTTAATTTATTATTAATATTATATATATAATATTATTTTTTAATAATATTAATTGTTATATTTTTAAAAAAATAAATAAATAAATTCATAAATTGTGTTTTTTATTTTAAAATTGTTCTATTTATTAATTTTTTTTTATTAATTAAAATATCACTATACATTAAATTATTGATATGTAATTTAATTACAATATAACAAAATAATTTAAAATTAATAAAAAATTATATATTTTTTAATATATCAAATATTTTATTTACTTTAAAATAATAATATTTCATATTTATTGAATAAATTTAAAATTTATAAATATAAAAATTAAATTAAATTATTATTTATATTTAATTTATTTAAAATTTTAATTATTTCGGTTTTATCCGGTCCAAAACCGGACCTGACCTAAATTTACCGGTCCGGTTCGGTCCGGTATTATTCCGGTCCGGTTTCCGGGTCATGCTTTTTCATGATTCCAATTCCGGTCTTATCCGGTTCCGATCCGATCTGGTTTTGAACCGATGAACATCCCTAATTGTGTTCATTTTTATTTTAATATTATATAGCTAAATTGCAAAACGAAATTAAATTCGAAAAAATACAACTTAAAAAATGGAAAATTTCAAAGTCTAACTTTGGCAAAATTAGATTGAGATAAATTGAAATTAAGCTCAAAAATATAAGCTGTGTAGCATTTTTTATATAAATAAATGTCCAAATTTGTAATCTTCATCATCACCAAAGAAGCTTACTGCAGTAATAGTATTGTTAATGAAAACAAAAAAAATATATAATAAATGATACGCATTGTTATTACAAAGTAATACAGCCTCGCCAGTCACACACCCCTTCTCCCATGTTGGAAAACACATAATAACCCCTTTTCGCATATGATCATCAAAGTAGACTAACGAAAATAGGATGGCCATCGACAACTAGACTTGGAGAAATCTGTCCAAAGCATAAGTATCAATAGCTTGAAACTCTCTCACGGCAGAAAGAACGACAAGACCGAGCTTCACAGCTTCTTCATGGCTTGGTGCCTGCGAGATTTGTAATACCAGATGATTTTTGTTTTCCAGGTTTTTTCATGCATTAAAAGATCATACTACTAATAAGACAAATAGTAGGAAGGTATCCAAAGAGACGAACCTCGATGTTAAGGGGCAAAACAGGGTCATGAAGTGAGAGTCTCAAGAGGAACCATCCACCATAGCCAGACACCCTTACCTGAATCATAACGGAAATAAACAAAGCAGGGTCCATGAATCACATGGAACATACTGTAGCATCTAAGAAAATAAATTAACATTTTTATTTTAAAATTACAAAAAAGGCCCTGTGGTATTGCGAATACCCCATTCATGTTGTTTTTCATTTTCACATATCACCCACTGAAATGGGTTGCATTTTGAAACAAAATTAGCACCAAGGGCAATATTTGTGATTATCACTGCGACTCAGACAAAATTCTTTCATGGATATCAGTATAACATGTTTCTTGTGAATAATTGCTCGAATAACACAGGCATAGCCAGGTATGGTGTCCTGATGTTCAAAGACGATAACAAGAATATAGTTCCTTCAAGACAAGCCAAGTAAGAAACACTATAAGCTACTAAGCATTTGAAATGAAGACGCATCAATTATCTGAAGCATTCAGGTCTATATTTTGTACCAAACTGAGATTGTCCACCCAATTACACAACTTACCCCTTCGTAGTTAACAGGGGCTTTTGCAAGTTTTGGATCAGAAGCAGTGATGCTACCCAAATGCTGCAGCACAGCCTCTCCATACTCACGGAAAGTTCTGGAGCGAAAAAATGGGATCAGCATCCAATTCCAATGAACCACAAGATTTACATCATTAGGCAGCAGGGTAAAATAAAGATTACCCTCCTTTAAGATCGGCGTGATTTTGGTCAATTTTAAGTCTCAGTTCAACAGCAAAACCTGGTTCCTCTAGGCCATCCACCATATCAGTCAGAACCTTACTGCCTTGACCTATCCCCGAAGCCTTAGCTGATGCAAGTTTATTTAAAAGCTTGACCTATGAGTAATGTTAACTAGATAAGCAAAGAAGACTACATGATAATGGAATTCACAAGAAGCTCAAAAGTAAAGAAAACGTAAGGAAATAAAAGCACATGGTGACTTAAGGAATATATATACATGACCGTTAATCTTAGAAAAATTTGCAACATTTATAGAATAAGGATGAAAATAGAAGCGTACCATGAGATATGCACCATCATCAAGCCAATGATTCTCCTTTAGAGCTCCATGGCCACTGGTTTCAATAGCTAAATGTGATTCCACTCCAACAGAGTTCTGTGAGAATTCAATCAGGTGGATAGCATTTTTATATACTATGTTTATTTTTTGAAGGAAAAGCCTTTTTAATTGTTTTAACATTAGGAAATAGCCATTAATATTTATTTCGGATTGTGTAGACCCACAAGCCATAAATAAAGTTATTATCTGCTGCTATGCACAACCCCTCTTCCCCCTGTTGCCTACTCACTTACATCAATCCTTAAGTAATAGTCACCTAATTAGGAGTAGTTAATTTTTCCACTAGTCAACAATTGTTTCTCATCTTCCGTCTAGACTTTTTCTTATTCAGACGACTGACTACAAAATGGATATAAAAGATAATGTGATTGAAGGAGAATAAATCACAATACATAAGAAAGATGACCAGAAATTAATTTAAAATGAGCATTACCAGACGAATAGCTTCATCAATCACATTTTTGTAGCCTCGTTTGAATCTATGATGTCTTCCACCTGTTAACATTAACTTGGCCTTAGATACTCATTGTGGCCTTAGATACTCATTGTAGACCCACAAGCCATAAATAAAGTTATTATCTGCTGCTATGCACAACCCCTCTTCCCCCTGTTGCCTACTCACTTAGATACTCATTCAATGACTGCATAACTTACCCAACTTTTCTTCGATAAATGTAGTCAAACCATCAGATGTCACACTATCTGTCACTATAGTAGTTCCAGGGTGCTGGTTGGAGAAAACAAGATGGGAAACATTTCAGGTTTAGGCAAAAAATACAATTGTATGAAAAGAGCTAATAAGTTAAAACATACTTCATCTAAGACAATAGCAGAAGCAAGTGCTATCAAACGATTCCTGTTGAACTCATGGCCACTGGAGTCCACTGCAGCAGATCTTTAAAAATAAAAATAAAAATAAAAATTAGAAAATCTCACATCTAGTTGGTGAACAAGGAATTCAAGAAAAGCAATCAAACTGCAACCTATCAACATCAGTATCGAAAATGATGCCCAAATCTGCTTTATTGTCAAGCACGGCTTGAGTGATAGCTTTCATGGCTTCCTTGTCTTCTGGGTTAGGGATATGATTGGGAAAAAGTCCTGGAAAAGACACAATGCTTTCCGAGTCAGATCTAAAATAATTTAAAATATAATTGAATAATAAATAGTCTGGATTAGGTTTACCATCTGGCTCTAGAAATTGACTTCCAGAAGTAATAGCTCCTAGAGGCTCAAGTACCTTTCCCTGAACACCATTCAAACCAACTATTTATTAGCTTAACTAATCCAAGAATCTTGGATAAGGAAATAAATGATAAGGATTCATTGTACATGAAAGCTACATATACAGTATACATAAATAAACTAAAAAGAAAAAAGAAAAAACTCACGGCGCTCCACAATGACATTGAAGATAGATTGGCAAAAATATTAGACAAGGGCAAAACCAGTAGTTGATCTTGATAATGAACACCTTAAATAAAAAAGTGACTGCATATTTTCCAAGGGATCTTCAAGAACTTTCAAGGCCATAGACTGTATTATAAACTTAATCCGCTCAAATGTTGCTACTTCTTTACCGTGAAATGTCAATTATTGCATTCTCCTAAATTCTTATTTTAAATTTTGTTAGCATGTTCAAGAGAACAATAGAGGAATGTACAGTCTAAACTTACAGCAAAGAATCCTCCAGCTCCGTTCCCTGCATCAACAACTATATGGAATCCCTCCAGCGGCTTCTCTGAATAGATAAGAAGAAGAAAAATATATACATATATATATATAAGGATGAGAAAGCAAAACTGTACCGAGAGAAATAATTTCATCAACAGATAAATCATAAGTCATACTCTTTATCTTTATTGTAAAAGAAAAATAGAGTAAAAGAATACTCAGACTAAGATTAGTAATACTCAGACAGTCAAACTCACTATTTCCATATGAAACTCAATTACATACAATCTCCACATGAACGAGCATAAAAAGGTATACCTATGTTCCCTGCAGCTTTCCGAACGGCCTCTACAAGACCAGATGTATAAATAGACATATAATCTACTTTTTTAACACATTGTGCTGCTCTTCTTTCGGACTGCCTCATACCCTCATCTGTGAAGTTTTTGTGTATATCAGCAGCTCGCTCCAATATATCTTTGATATCCACTTTCCCAAGACCGCCAGTATCCGTAAAGAACTTGAACCCATTTCGGTTGAAGGGAAGATGGCTTGCTGTTATCACAAAAAAAACTTCCTTGAAAAGCTTGAATAAACTCTTAAAAGATTTTCAAGTAAATAAATGCATAAGAATCACTTGAACTCGGATACCAAAAGATGGAATTGCTTATGCTATCACAGTCCTGTTAAGATAAATCTAATAACAAAAATGCAAATAGAGTTTTACCCAAAAAAATTATGATGAAAGAAGAGATGCATACCTGTTATCATTATAGATCCATCCACTGGACACGAGAATTCTTCACTTCTAGTGAGAGTGCTATTGAACATTGCTGGTGTGGAGGCCAATCTATAAAGAACAACCGCTGTAACTAGCATAGTTTGATTGTATAGTGGCTCAGCTCAATAGTAATGGCAAGCATTGGAAGAACAACAATACATAAATATGAAGAGAAACATCATTTGTAATCTTTGGATTACATAGAAACGATTTGCCAATTTCCACACGTGCCCTAAACATTTCATGCCTGGGTATCTACAATGGTTTAACAAAATTTATTTTGTGTGTTATTGGGACCTGGCGGGTGGGGGTGGGGTGTTGCACATGCCTTATTCCCATGTTTATCACTATAGCGCACTATCAACTCATCTATAAGTATCTTATAGTAGCATTAAGTAAATACTCATATTTTTTTATAAAATTTTAAACTATTACTATCATTCTAAATTATTTTATTTTATTTTTGCAAAAGGAATTGGTAAACATTTATTTATCTTATTCTGCTTTTCTTCTTTTTGAAAGCCAGCTTTACAATCAAAACAAAGGCAATTGAAAAATAATCATTGGCTTTCCATAACCAAAATTAATGTAAAATAATGGTCATAATGTAAGGGAAAAAATATTAAATACAAAAAAATTAAGGGCGTAGGCCTTTGAATCTTGATCATTGAAAATTAGTGAGGTAATAATATAAATGAAAAATTCGGCATACAATTTTATCAGGTACTTATAAGAGCTTCACATACCCGTATTGAATCACATCAACGCCAGCACCAGCTAAACCTCGCGATACAGCATCCTGACATTTAATTAAAGCACAATCTTCTTACTAAATAGAATTGAAGGCAATCCAACTACAAAGGTACTTGATGCAACATACTACATTCACTACACTCTTAACAATGGTAAAAAAAATGACAGGACAAATCAGAGAAAAACATATTTCTTTTTACAGGCCAATACTGAAGTGTCCATTTTTAAACCTAAGCCTTAGATACAATATAAGCATGATAAGCTTATTAAAATGAAAGCATTGCCGTAAATCAGCAGAAGTGCCATTATTTATATAATTATACAGGACTACAATCCTATGGTTTATCCTACCGTATACAAAAAAATAAAAAAGCAGTTTTCTCAAAAAATCAAAAATCATATAGTTCAATGGAAATGCAAATGCAAGTGTACCCACTTCTAGTTCAACAATCAGTCCAGTGATGGGTATTTATACCCACTTGTCACCCATATACTCTTTTAGAGGAGAGTGAGGGGGAGAGAGATATTTGGAGTCACGACAATTCTTACCATACAGCAAAACAACTAAATTAGGAACATGGCATAATAGAAGAAATGGCATCAATTTCAGATTGATGTCAAGATTAGTCCACCATCAAGTAATACCTGTAAATTTTGTGCAGATATGCGTGAATCGTGACCTATTGAAACTTTCAACCGTCTTGAAGCATCAGGTTTCTTTCTATTCAGCAACCATGCAGCAAAAGCAGCTGCAATTGCTTCTGTAACTGGTTCGTTAAGGCTAACAGGTTCACCCTTAACACCATCAACAGCAACACCTCGAATATCACTGTTCCAAAAAGATGACAGTAAAGAACACCAACAAAATGTGTGTGTGTGTGTGTGTGTGTTGAAGATAACCTACGTACAAATCCCATAACTGATTATTTTGCATAACGATTACGAAGTATTGCTACTTCAAAAATGATTTAAACTTAACACAGTAGCATCTTTAACTCTTACCCAGCCAAATAAAATATGGATATTCCCACTGTAAGAAAAAATTTTAAACAAAAAGCAACTCCAAATGATAATTAGGAGATTGAGAAGTTTAGAAATAGGGCTACGACACAGAAACGCATGAAAGTTCAAGACATCTCAAAAATAAAACTGGAACCATGTATTTGGTGCGATCCAAATAAAATTTGCCCCACACCTTCACAGTCCCCATGCACAGAAAAAAACTAAAAAAATGAAGCAAATATTCTGATCAATGGCTGAGCGACTGCTTTGATGTATATGCATATTTACAATCCTAAGATGCATTTTAGAATTTTATTTCAAAACAAAAAACGGCCTGACCTCCCATTTTGAAGCTTGAGAAAAGCACCCTTATCAACAGGTTGAATGATGGTAGCTGATGGGGTCGCTGCAATGAGAAGATATTCACATACATGAACATAATGTTTGTAGATGACAAACAAATAATAACGCTAGATAGAACATGTATATAAATGCAAATAAAAAACAGTATAATATAAAAAGGGACTACAGATGCACAAATTCAATGGCTATATCACTAAAGCATTCCAAATGTCAGGTCTAAAACCGAATATAGACCTGAAATAATGAGATTCTAGAACAGACCATTGCAGTAAACAATTCCTCGGTTAAATTTTGAGGGTGTGCTCAATTGCATGGTGGAGATTTGAATCCATCCTAACTTCCTCCTTAGGAAGTTGTGCCTATAAGGGGTACAGCAGTCCTTTTTGTATTGAATGCTTAACTGTCTATCCTGCTGGCAGCTATGTGCTACCAGGACATGTTGGACAACCTTCCCTGATATTGCTGCATGACAATTGAAAATTTGCACCATTATTATGTTGTTACCGACAAGATCGTAATTATAAAAAATGAAATCTCTCAGTTTTTGGAAACTGATACGGTAGTTACACAAGCCCAACAGTTTATGTAACTTTGAAAACCTCCGACCTGAATTCTTCTCCTTGGAGAGAAGGAAAGTGTGAATATGAATTGAGTTAACTAACTTCAAGTATTAAGATTGTGGTAGAATGTTGGTTAATATCTTATAAATTGAACTCCTCTATTCCTCTGAAATTCAAGTAACACTCGTGAAACATTTTTCAAATGTGCTATAAATAAATGAAGAATAATCAGTAATTAATAAATATGAAATAGAGAGTTGATGAACTATCAAGCCAGATTTAATCTTCAAAGGAAAAAAAAAGGTGTAAAATCAGTGGAGCAGCATGAGTTGATATTATGCAATAAGGAGAAACACAACAAAATTTCAAACTCTTCACGGGATAATGTTAGAATTCACACACTAACTCTCATTTTGAAATTATTAAATAGTACAGAATGAGAACGGTCAATCCCATAGTACAGTGTGTTCAAATGTAGCTAAAATTAAATAATCCCACCAATCTCGATTAACAGTGCTCATCAACAACTAAGCAACATTATTTGTCAAGGTTAAACTTATACAGCAGGGTACTTAAATAAAAATGACATCTCGTTTCGGGTTTCCCCAAGATATGGACATCCTCACGTGACATGTTTCATGAAAATACACAACTCATGAATGAAAATCCATTTACTGAACATTTGTGGAGGATAGGAAACATGTCATTTCACATGAGAAACAAACTCGAAAGAACGAGGTTCGATAATTACATTAAAGGACATCCCTCTCTCCATTATGTCTGCTTAATTTACTTCTTTCTTTCTCAAATCATCCATTCAATGTCATCACAACGAAACACAAACCAAAATTCACTGATTCAAACACCTCACATAACAAAATAGATACAAATAAAATCAAACCAAAATTATTACAATCTCCAGCACGTTTCTGAACTAATCAATGAACCAAACTAAAATTCGAATAGTATTCAAAGTATTACATGGCCGATGACGAACAGAAATAAATAAATTTAAATGAATATATAACTCAATTTACCTGCCATTTACTGATCGGGAATCAAATGAATCGAGCGAAAATCGGTCGCAGAAAGAGTGACGAAGAGTATGGAACGGAAAAAGGCTTCAAGTGATGCTGGTGAGAATGTGTGAGATGACGAAGCCAGAAAATGCGACATATATATGTGTTGTTTTCTCACCTAACACGACTACAGTAATATACAGCAAGTGCCTGGGTTAAACACGCTTTTAATTTTATTTTTTTTATTTAGTATTTTTTAAATAAAATACTTTGTGGATATTCCATGTACCATTTTGCTAAAGTTTTTGAACAAGAAATTCAAGATTTTTATTCAAGATTTTTAAAACGCTTCTGTTCAACCAGTATTCCGCATTTCGGCCTCATCGTTAGTCGTCTGAGTCGACATCATCCATCGATGTTTTCTCGACAATCATATATGTATTCTAGTTTCAATGAACAACAAACAACACAACTCAAACTAACAGCCAACTCCAAATCACTACAACAAATCAACTGCAAAAAGAATTTCTACAAAGAACAAACAAAAAAAAAAGCAACACATGACTCGAACTAACACCCGACCCCCGACTCCCTACAACAAACGCCGACGAAGAGTGCTCATCCATAACGACACGATACTGTCCCTGAAAGCTACATGTAAGTTCTTAGGATCTAAGCTTCACCTTCTAATCTTCCTACACTCTTCTCCCACTCCCTTTATAAAAATCTTCCTATAATGCCCCCCATATTACACTTTGTACAAAGAACCAAAGAAATTTTAAACGGTAACAACCAATACCATAAAAAAACAGAATTCCGACAACACGAAACCTTTACTACTACAATTTCAAGCATTCGGTACAACCTCTAAATCCTTGCTTCCGGGCCCGACTTTGCTCCTCATCTCGACAACTTTCTTGTGCGAGTTCGAGTGCAGGGATGGGACAAAAGTCGGGCTTGCAGCGGGCCGATACTCAGGGAACAGACGGCCCGACTTGAAGCGGACCCCGCAGGCATTGCACAGGGTCTTCGGGCCCAACGGCCCGCCCCTCCACTGTGGGGTCTTGGTTATCCCACAGTGAAGGCATTTCTGGATAGGTGAGCCGTCCTGGGGGAGTGGTGGTTGCTCAACGGGGAATGTCTTCTTGATTTTCTTGTTCTTCTTCTTGCATTCTTCTTCTCCTGTTCGATTCTTCTTGATCTTATTCTTCTTGAGAGGTGTTGACTCTGCAAAACTACAAAAAGGGTGTGGGGTATTTCGGACGGAGGAGGATGAATGGGAGGCGAGCTGGATTGCAGGCCGAGGATTGAAGGTTGCGGGCCGGGGGCGCTTGCTCCGGGCCCGTTGAGGGCCGAGAGGCGGCATTGTTTTCCCGCCGGAGGAGGAGGAGGAGCTGGTGGTGGTGGTGCTTTCCAGAACGGAAAGGGGGCTCGAGGTTTGGAATTGGTTGGCCGAGGGCGGCTCCTTTTTCGAGCAAAAGTTGTCGACTTTTCCGAGGGTCAACCCTGCGCTCGAAAACGAGTCCTCGACGAAAGTCGAAAGCCATTCCAGCTGCACGATGTCCTCGTACTGAAAAGGAAAATAAAAATCACGACTTTAGTTCGGAAGAATATGATCAAGATTAATGCGGCTGTTATACGTGTCATATCAAAACTGATACTCTTTTAATTCAAGTCTGATTTCCATTTTAAGCGAATGCATGATCATTGTCCGCTTGAGTCGATAACGATGTTCCTCATACAAGACAAACTCGGAACAAATTCGAATTTTGAAACCAACACACTTGCCCCCACCGTTTTTTTCAAATTTTTTCGATTAAGTACAAAAAATGGTCCCTACTATTTCAACAAATTATGTCCCACAGGCACCCAGAAGCAGGATCAATTATGAGAGATTTGAATTGCCTAATAAGTTAATAATTACAAACACCACCCCTGAGGTTTTAGAAATTACCATTTATTCCCTCATCACACTAAGGTAGTTTAATCATGCCTAAAACACTCTTTGCACAACTAAACAGAAAAATGGATACAAACACTAAACATAAGAAAGGAACTCACCGGCACAGAGAGCTCGGCGGAGAGGCCAGAGGCGGAATTGACATGTCCGCTCGATGAGAAAGGATCACAATCCGTCAAGGCATCGTTCCAAGTCGGAAAATCCTGACCTTCGATCGAACTAATTACCAATTTACCATCGTCGTCTCCACCACCACCACCACCACACTCGTTGTCGTCGAGGGGGAAATCCATCAAGTCGTCGATTTGGTCAAACAGGTTTCCACAGTCGATTTCTTCCACAATGTTGAGCCCCATCACTTCTCTAACACTACAGAACACAGGGAAAAAATAATGTGAATGAGTTGGTACAAAAGAACAATACAGTGTGAAATTTTGGAAGCGGTTTAAATTGTAGCGAGTGAGGATGAGGTGTGGGGCCCCCACAAGGGCTGGTGTGATGACATCATGATTCATGACAATGCTTGCCAGCTTAAAGAGAGCTGGGATTTAGTGGGGGCATCTTATTATTCAGCACAAAATTTCTAAAAAAATAAAAATAAAAATAAAAATGGAATCTTGTTTAAAAGTGCTGAAAATCTTCAGTTAAAGGAAGCATTTTTTTCCTTGTGAAAATCTCATCCGAAACGGAAGGTAATCAATTATCGAATTAAAAGCAAATGCGAGGAAGGATGTGAGAGTTTCTCGAAGGCCCGAATGCAGGATTTCAAGAAACGAACCTTTCAAACCTTTTGCTCTGTTTTTCGAAGGCAAACAAAAAAAAACAGAGAGAAATTTACTCTGTTTTTTTTTTCAACAAGAAAATCAATAAAGATCACATTTTTCAAGAATGGTGAATAAATTAAAAGGCTAAAAATGCGAAGAAATCAACCTCTGAATTTAAGGCCCCAAATTTCTTGCTTGAAACAAGAAAACTCCCTCAGTGTGTGTGAAACTTGAATATTATTAGTTCTGAGGAAACTGGAAAAAAGGGGAGAGAGAATTAATGATGAGGAGAAATGGAAAAAGGGTTTATACAATAAATAAAGAAAAAGAAGAAGGAAGAAAATGAATAAATGGTAGGTGAAATTTCTTGGTTCATTGCAAGCTGTCTTTAACACATACACTCACACTCACTCGCCCTTTCACAGTCGTGATGTTTAAGTATCCTTCAATGCCTCGCCGGGTCCCACGGTTACTACCGCCACTGTTCAGTATTCTCCACCGCGGAGGATTCGGCCCCTTTTTTTTGTTCGGACAAACCCACGATTTTGAATTCATTATGAATTTCTTTTAATTAATAATTTGGCAGGTTAATGTTTAATTGGAATAAAATACAATTAAAATAATTAAATAAATGTGTCTATTTAAAACCATTAAAAAAATATTGGATGGATAAAAAAGAGGAAACATTATTTTTTAATGATTTTTAAATTTTATGCTATCTGCCTATCTCTATCTGGATATTTTTTGTCGAAGAGACATTAAAGTAACTAAGTAAAAATAAAATTGATAAATTAGTGATATAGGTGTAATTTGTAAATAAATACTCTTATAGTCTTATCTATTATTTTGTCCAAAAACAATAATTTTTCATAAATAACAAAGAAAATGTGACCATGAAAATGAACAGTATTGAATATTATGAAAATGTGACCATTAAAAAATAAATTTACCAAAAATGCTTTTTAACATGCAAATAATAATAATGAAACAAAAAAAAAAAATGTTTTTGAATAATGAATTAACTAACTCTTTTTGTTCCATCAGTGTTCGTTATTTGTAAATTTAAATAGAAGTTGAAAAATATTGGTGAAACATAAGTAGTATCACTTATACTAGAAAAAAATCTTATTTTCATAAGCTCAATATTAAGATGAAATGACATTAATTAATATTATGATTAATTTTGGACATTCATTGCCCAATTATATATGTAAATAAATTGTTTTTATGTGAAATTAGTGAAGGGCACATGCCGCGCATAGAGCAGGGGAGGGGGGTGTAGGCCGACATTCCATGAGGGTCTGAGACCATCATCACGTCTCATCTTATCTTATCTGCTCTCTATTTAATTTCACTACATTTTTAAACCGATCATATTTACATGTTACATGTACATAGGATTTAATAACAAAATTGCATATACGTACAATTCTTATCATTTCATTTAGTCTCATCGTGTTTTATTTTTGGTATTTCCTTGATCGCGCGCTCATTGTTTGACGTCTAACGTTTTAGGGACGATCATCTCGAATCATCGCAACTGCAATCAAGATGTATGATATTATTTGTGTTGTTTTGAACTTTAATTATCGATTTTTTTTTTTTGAGATATTGTAGTCAAATGGAGGTATTCAAAGTA
This sequence comes from Euphrasia confusa, assembly GCA_954870475.1. Taxonomy (NCBI): domain Eukaryota; kingdom Viridiplantae; phylum Streptophyta; class Magnoliopsida; order Lamiales; family Orobanchaceae; genus Euphrasia; species Euphrasia confusa. The sequence continues at coordinate 4,075,406 of OX940960.1, read as the reverse complement.
ATAATATAAAAAAGAAAGCTCGTATCTGCAAAAGCTAAATATTCGTATTGAGGTACACTCTTGTCATTATATGATGAAATGATTGTGGAGCCAAAATAATTAATTAAGAAATTAAAAGATTTTCTTTTTCTTTTTTTTAAAGGGGTAGAGAAATTACTTGAGATGTACTCTTTGAATAATTTCCTTCTAAAATACTTCTCCTTTTCTAACACGTGAATGTCAAGGATTGCTGCAAGAAACTATGATGATGCATGGAACGGACGATGCTGCAAATTTTTCTTCCATTATCAACCATTCTTTTCAACAAAATTGCAAAATAAAAATAAAATAAAAACTTTGTTATGCTACGAGAATTGAGTTATTTAATTTTGTTAAATTTATTTTTAATTCTTTTCTTATTTTTCACTTCAGTTTTTTTCTTTTAAGAATTAAATACTTGTAACGCCCGACATAGATATTTCAAAAATACTGCTCTGAAAGAAATGCATGCTATATAGTGTATATGCTAACTGGTTATATATCGATCTTATCGTATATTGGTCCAACAAACTCAACACACCTTCTTAATATAATCATGATTTTTATATCCCTATCTAATTTTTTTCTTTTGTTTTCTTCGAGTACACTCTTCAGTGTTATTTACCAATTTTTATTTAATTCACGTCGATGATGTCTTGATGGCAATGAATTTATATTATGACAATCGTTTGACTCAAATTTTACTAAATCAAAATGTCTGAATTGAAAGTATTTGCGAACAATAAATTAAGTGAATTTTGGATCGTTGACCTTTGTATTTTCATTGTCGAAGATTTTTCCATGACAATTTTGTTTTCTCTTGTTGAGGTGTTACAAATAATGCATGAAGCATGAAGATTGAAGAAATGAGCTGCAGTATTTGTTTTGTTAGTTCAGGAGACTTATTTGCAATTAATAAAGTCTTGTGGACTTGGTTGTTATTTTGTAATTAGTATATAGTGGACCTTGTCTTTGTAATTGGCTAATTCAAGCTGAATGAATTTTAATTTTCTCCCGCTACTCTTTTTCCCCAAATCTCTCTCTGCACATTTGTTCATCAATGGAGTTTTGAGTTTATTTCTTCTACATGGTATCAGAGCGCCGCATTCGCGGTTGATTTGTTGTTCAGCTGTTCGATCTTCCTCTGTTCTTCCTCTACTCTTTTTCTGTGTTTCAAAATGAGTTCATCGAGCTCGAATCCTAGATCTGCAATTGGAGAAGCTGCAAATCCGTATTACCTGCATAATGGCGATAATCCGAATACGGTGCTGGTGTCACCGTTACTGGATAATCACAACTATTTCTCATGGCGTCGTTCCATGGAGATTGCGCTCGGATCTAAAAGGAAAATGAGCTTCGTCAATGGTCGGTTGCCTCGACCCGATGAATCAGATCCAACCTATGAAGATTGGATGCAGTGCGACCTGATGATTTCTTCGTGGATTATCAACTCGTGCAGTACTCAGATAGCACCAGTCGTTCGATATGCATCTGATGCAGCTGAAATGTGGAGAGTGTTAGAGCTTCGATATGCTAAGTGTAATGCGCCTCGTCTCTATGAGCTTCAAACCACCATCAGTTCACTTCGTCAAGGTAGCCTTTCAGTCACTGAGTATTATAATAAACTTGATGGTTTATGGCATGAATGGGATCAGTTTATTAGGGATACTCCTTGTAATTGTGTCAGCTATGAATTCTTGAATGGAAAGTATAGAATCATACAGTTCCTCATGGGTTTGAATGAGAATTTTGCTGCCATTAGGGGTCAAGTTTTAGCTATGACACCACTGCCTGATTTACATCAAGTTTTTAGCTATGTGTTGCAAGAAGAAACACATAAGTCAGTGATTCACAGTGTTTCTGAGATCTCAGCATTGAATGTTAGTAGAGGAAAGGATTCTACTCCTGTTACTGAATCTGTAAATGGAGGTCAGGGTGATGCTAGTGCTCAATATGCTAATCAAGGGAATAGGAACACCACTCATAAGTGGAATGCTTCAGGAAAACCTATATGCAGCCACTGTAAAATTGAAGGACATTTGAAAGAGAAATGCTACAGGCTACATGGTTTCCCACCTAATTTCAAATTCAGAAATCAACAGGGCAGTTCTGGAGGGAACAGTAATAGTGGAAATGGTTCTGGTTTCTCTCAACCCTCAGCTCAACTAGCTTCTGGTTCAGTCAATACTGAAGGCTCTTATGTTGTGAGTAAAGAGCAGTATGGTACACTTATGCAGTTTCTGGGGAATTTGAGGCCTTCTCCTAGTCCTCAACCACCATCAAACAACTACAATGGGATTCTGCCAACACCTGCCTCACCATCTTCTTCATCCTCAAGTTGTATGGCCTCTGGAGGTAATCACTACACATTTACCAGCTCCTTACATCACTCATTCACAGTTGATTCTTCACCTGTGTGGATTATGGATACTGGAGCAACAGATCATATGATCAGTTCTGTGTCCATGTACACTCACAATGTTGTTCCCTTTTATCTTCCTATCAATCTACCAAATGGTCAAACTACTCATACTAGTCACAAAGGTTCTGTCACCATTAATTCTAAGTTGACTCTTGATAATGTGTTGTGTGTCCCACAATTCCATGTCAATCTGCTGTCTGTTAGTACCTTACTCAGAACCACATCCTATCAGGTTTTGTTTTCTGAGTCTCATTGTCTTATACAGGATTCTCTCACTCACCAAGTGATTGGCATGGGTAGATATAACCATGGTCTATATTTACTTTCATCATCCTCTTCACAAGCTTTGACAGCATCTCCATGTAAAAGTCTTTGGCATTCCAGGTTAGGTCATCCATCTCCATCTAGAATGTCTCTTTTAAAACCTTTTATTTCTGATATTATGTCTTTTGAGAATGGAGCTTGTTCCATATGTCCTTTAGCCAAGCAACATAAGCTTCCATTTAATAAAAGTATCACAGTTTCTTCTGCTGCATTTGAGCTTATTCTTTGTGATCTTTGTGGTCTTTTTTCTGAACCTACTTTTGATGGATATAACTACTTTCTCACCATTGTTGATGACTTTACCAAATATACATGGATTTGCCTCTTAACCCATAAATCTGATGTTAAAACAAAAATCCAAACATTTCATACAATGGTCAAAACTCAATTCCAGTCCACTATTAAGATCATAAGAACAGATAGAGGATCTGAATATCTTTTACATGATTACTATACTGCCACTGGAATTATACATCAAACCACATGTCCTTATACCCCACAACAAAATGGCATTGTTGAGAGAAGGCAACAAACCATTTTTACCATTGCTAGAGCACTCAAATTCCAATCTGGTTTACCTCTTTCTTTTTGGGGTTACTGTGTGTCCACAGCAGTTCATTTACTGAATAGAGTGCCATCTCCAAATCTTAATAACACATCTCCTCATCAATTATTATTCCAATCACCTCCTTCTTATGACCACTTGAGAGTTTTTGGTTGTTTAGCCTTCATGTCCAATCCTTTACCACATAAAAAGAAGTTTGATCCAAGAGCCATTAAATGTGTGTTTATTGGTTACCCTTCTTTCACAAAAGGATATGTTCTATATGACCTTTCTTCTCACACTGTCCATGTTTCAAGAAATGTATCTTTCCATGAGTCAGAATTTCCTTTCCTCAACTCTGTTTCTGATTCTGATCCTTCACCAACTTTCATTAATACTGGACATGATTTTCCTTATAACCCTTTCCCTCCTGTTGATAATGATCTTCCACCACCTGTGGATAATTCTCCACCTCCTATTCATTCTCCACCATCACCAGATATCCCATCTCCAGATACACCTCCTTCTCCATTACCCACAACTGATATTTCTTCCCCTCCACAGCCTATGAGAATTCCTAGACTCAGAAAACCACCATCTCATCTCAATGATTTCCACTGTTACTCTACTACTCTTTCACCTCCCCTTCATGAACCTTCTAGTTACAAAGAAGCCTCTGTTTTTCCTCAATGGCAGAAGGCCATAGAGGCTGAACTGCAAGCCCTTGATTTCAATAACACATGGGTTATTACTGAGCTCCCTCCTGATAAAGTTGTTGGGATATGTCCTTCGATCCTACGTGTGCAATCGATAAAGTCATAAGGTCGTCTATGGATGTTAAATGATTAGTCGATAATATTAATTGTTGGGAACAATATAATATTGATCGATAATCAAACCTACAGGGTCACACACGGACTCGATATTGATATACGTTGCTTGATAATAATATTGATTTAGAATCAATATTTACGTGGATTTTCACATGCATGGGATGCATGGCTTGCATGGAATGCATGTCACATAGTGTGACATGGCATGCCACACAAGCCAATGGGACCACATATCATGATTTGGCATGATTATGTGGAGGTGACCTTTGAACTTCACCATAACACCCCATTATGTGTGGTTATGACACACACATCATGGTGGGGGTTACATGTGAAGTAAAAGAGGTATAATGAGCATGAAAATCAGATTTTCATGTCTCATTCTAACACCATCATCATCAGCCACGAAATTCACACCAAAAGGAGAGAATAGAGAGTGTTCTTGGAGAACCACTTCAAGCAAGCAAGGTATTCATCATCCGGGTTCGTGTGCAACACGTAGAGGCCGGGCCATTTGTGCGGCTTCCACATCCGGACGATCTAAAGGAGTGACGAGGTCATTCACAAGGAGAGCTTCGAGAGACTGATCCATTTGAGGTGGTTCAATCGACTCAACACCACCTCAACGACGTCAACGAATCACTTCGTCACCAAAAGTAAGATTTCGTTGATATCTCTCTATATATATATATTGGATGTATATATATATATAAATATATGTGTGTCTATACATATTTGTGTGCACTAAGATCATAGCATAGTAGATCTATTGCTTTACACGCTTCCGCACACACGGTATATCGATCGGATCGGAATACCGAAAACCTACAATTGGTATCAGAGACTAGGGCTCGTGCACACTTTTGTGTTGGACACAATATGTTTAAATCAACATAAATGGCTTAATTGTGATTATGTTATTATGTGTTTAGATATAAGGCCGACCACCGTTAGTGGTCGGGTGAATGAAATTGTCGTTTTTTACGTACGATTGGCCATAGTTTTGGAGGGCTGCGTCCCTTGGAATCTTTTGTAATAGATAAGTTTTTTCTATTCAAAAATGTATTGTTCAATGTGTAAACAATGGATTGAATCCATGGATCGACATTGGATATCGGCTCTCCGGCGAAAACGAGAAGAAACGAAGCAAAACGAAGCGAAACGGGCAAAAACCGGGCTGCTGGAGCAAAACGGCGGGCGCCGTTTGTGCTCCGGCGGGCGCCGAATGGATTCGGCGGGCGCCGTTTTGGAAACGGCGACCGCCGAAAGGCTGATTTAGGTTCTGCCCCCTTCTGTACCCTTTTGGCGGGCGCCGTTTTGGAAACGGCGACCGCCGGAGGTGTTCGGCGACCGCCGTTTGTGAAACGGCGGGCGCCGTTCGTGGTTTTTGGGGTACGGACTAAGGTTGACCTAAATCGGCGGGCGCGGAACTGAAACGGCGGGCGTGGACCAGTCCAGAAGATGTTCAAGGCCTATTTTAATGCTTTTAATCTTTTCGTTTGAGAGTTGTGAGGTTCTAGGGGCCTTTCGATTACGTATTTAATTGCTTTGCTAGTTATAGGATGTTTTATGTTATAAATGTTCAACTTACATATAAACACCTATGCATGCAAGTTCCCAAAATAATGAGTATAATGTCTTGTCCAAAAACATCACACTCATGAAGCCCTCGATCATAAGTTGGTAGGTCCGCCTCAGCGGGGTACTACTTGTTATCTTGGGATAAGTGGGAGTAAAGGTTAGACCTTTACATGTGAGTTTGGTTTTCTCATCGATAGATCCACTGCAGGCGTGGCTATCGAGACATGAGATGAGAATGGGACTCTCATCGACCGAGAGTGACATTAGATGTCATTGACATGGAATGTCTACCTATCTTGGACTTCTTAAGTGCGGACTCAGTCGGCTTAAGAATTTGCAAGATGAGGGTCTTGGGATTGTTTTGTTCAAGGGAACAAAGATATTAGATATCGATTGAACAAAATGGAATAAATAAGTAGCTTGTTAGACAACCTTATTTGTTTACCGCTTTGTGAATGTTTACATACTTTATTTATCTTTCTTTTGTAGTTTATCATGTTAATTTCAACTCGATTCAAGTTTGGTTCAATTCTTGATTATGAAAAATTGAACAACATAAATTTTCTTGATTCACAACGTAATTTGAGAATGGTCCTCAAATACGAAGACAATGAAAATGTGTTAAATGACCACATCCTAAGATATCATTGAACAACTCAATAGCATGTTCGGGGAATATGCTAAGATTGAGCGGTTCGGTATGACCAGGGTAATCGCTTCAGCTAGGCTGGAAAAATGGAAATCTATGGAATCACATGTGCAACAAATGATTGGATTATTTGCTTCAAGTGACCGCCTAGATTTTTCCTATGATGATTATTTGGCAACCGATTTCATACTTCAATCTCATGATGGTTATAATGCCTTTAGGCTAAAATTTCCACATGAATGATTTGAAGAAATCGCTTCGTGAGCTCCAAGGGATGCTCAAGGCTGCTGAGCCGGCGATAGATAAGGACCCTAAGAGGGAAATTCTTATGATAGAGGATATGGTATTCAAAAGAGTATGGGCAAGAAGGCTACTAGGGTTCCTAGGGAATCTCAATGCGTCTACTGCAAAAGTGTTGGACACTACTTGCAAACATATAAAAAATTCATATTTTATTCAATTTCAAAACAAATGCCTAATTTGTCTTTCATTTGATGGATTATAAGGTTAGGATTATTTACACCTCGGGGAGTGATTTAATCCAAAAACACTTAAGTTCATCAATGACACAAATTAAAGACTTTCGAGCCATTGGATGGCGTGAAACGATTGTCTGGTTGGCTCCCTCATATTTTATGAGAGATAGGGCTTCAATTGCATGATAATATCGCTGGTTAGAAAACTTCGATTTTTCACTTACGATTTATCACGTTTTGACATTGTATTAATTTTGAATGGGAAATTTGAATGAGAATCAATTATTGGGAATAATTGAATTTGCCCAAAGTTCAAAGAAGATGTGAAGAACGGGGTTGCTTCATCTTCAAGTATTAATGATATAGACATTAAACTTCACAAATTCTACTTCTTGGGTATTGGATGCCAAATGTGGTTCTCACATTTTTATGTGGAGGAACTACATAGAAGTATAAGTTTGGTGAATAGAGATGTCGATCTACGAGCAAGAAATGGAGCGAAGGTCGCTGCATTAGCCGTATGATCATATGATGTTGTTTTGCCTTAGGGCCTTGTTTTAGTATTATAACTATGTAATTTCGTACCTTCAATAAACAATGAATATTGGTTCAGTATTAGATACTGATGGATTAGTTTTTTCACTATTAAATAGTTTGGTAACTATTTTAATTGTGAATTATTCTTTGTTTTGGTACGATTATTATATTGTTTATGTATACTTTTAACTTGACAAATCATATATATCATTAAGACCAAAGGCCAAATCGAATAAGTATCGATGAGACATAACTGAAACATTGTTGATTAGATCAAATCAAAATCTAAACATGTAACGAAGCTTCTTTTAGAAGGAATTTTAGAATCATTTGACTTGGAGTCATTTGATACATGTGAATGATGTGTGATTGAAAAGATAACAATGTCATCTTTCTTGGAGAAAGGAGAACATGTGAGTAATTAGGGATGATCCATACTGATGTATGTGGAACCTAGTAGTTCACAAGCACATGAAAGTTATGTTTCGGAAAAGAGAAAACAAACTATATTAGATATAGTTCGACCATTCGATGAGAGGTCTAAATGAACTACTGGTCTCTTTTGGGAACACACAATTCTAGACTTCAACTTATACACTGAATAGGACGCTGTCAAAAGCTGTTGATAAGACACCATACTAGGTATGGAAAGGGAGGGTCCCTAAATTGTTTTCATCAAGATTTGAGGTTCTAAAAGCTTCTCTGACGAGATTTATCTCTATAAAGCTTGAACTCAAATGGGATAAAAGTTTCCTTATGGTATGTCCATAAGAAACTCGAGGGTACAACTTCTACGATCTATTTGAGAACAATATTTTGTTGCTCGAGATAGTGATTTTCTTGAAAAGAGTTATCTTTCCTAGAAATTCAGTGGGAGCTCGGTTATCTTGAACGAGGTTCAAGTGAAACAACCAATGATGAATACTCAAGATTGGGTTGAGAGTATTCTTATGGTTTTGGAAGCCATACCAACCCTCGTAGGTCCGGAAGGCATAGATCTATCTCTATTATTCAAATACTTAGATATTGTGACCAATGAGAGATATGAATCCATGCTTTTGGAAAGCGATGAACCTTCAACCTATATTCAAGCTATGACGAATCCAGCTACTTAAAATTGGCATGGTGCCATGAAATCTGAGATGATATCAATATCTGATAATCAAGTTTTGAACTTGATATATTTGCATCACGGGGTTAGACCCAATGAATGCTAATAGATCTTTAAGATCTAAACAGACAGATGGAAAACCTAGGGTTTTCAAAGCAAGGTTGATGGTAAAAGTTTTATTCACGAGGTGGATTATGGAAAAACTTTCACCAGTTGCTTTGATTAAATCATTCAGATTATCTTAGCCATTGCTACTCATCTTGATAATGAGTTATGGTAATATTGGATGCTAAAACTAACTTCTTGAATTGGATTCTAGAAGAGAATGTGTTTTGACACAGCCAAAGAGTTTTATCGATCCTAATAAGGCTGAGAAATTATGCAATCTTATAATTCCATTATGGAATAAAGCAAAGCATATCGGAGTAGCAGTCTTCAGTTCAATGAATCCATACTGGGTTTTGGATTTCAGAGGAACTCGTAATTGTTTTACAAGAAGAACAGTGGGAGTTACGTTGCATACGTTGTGTTGTATGTCGATGACATACTCCTTATTGGAAACAATGTTTCTATGCTTAATTCTATTAAAGAATGGCTTGGAAATTGTTTTCAATAAAGGATCTTGGAGATGCACAGTACATATTGGGCATCAAGATCTGTTGGAACAGATCGAAAATGATGTTTGGACTTAGTCAAGTGACCTATATTGATAAGGTACTTGATAAGTTCAGAATGAAAGACGCCAAAAAGGGTCTCATTCCAATGAGTCATGGCACATCTCTTAGCAAGATGCAAGGCCCTACGGGACTTGATGAGCAAAAGAGGATGGAAAACATTCCTTATGCTTCGGCAATAGGGTCTATAATGTACGCCATGATATGTACACGACCGGACGTATCGTATGCTTTGAGCATGACGAGTCAGTTTCAAGGAAATCCAGGTGAGGCGCATTAGACTGCGGCCAATAATATTCTTATGTACCTTAGATGGACTAAAGAATATTTTGTTGTCTTTGGAAGACAAAAAGAGTTGATATTAACAAGCTGTTTTAATGCTAACTTCAAAACAGACTAAGATAATTTCCGATTTTAATCTGGTTATATCTTTTGTCTGGTTAGAGGTGAAATTTGCTGGAATAGTTTCATGCAATGCAATATAGCTGATTAAACTACAGAAGCTGAGCACAGTATTGCATTAGATGCAATAATGTTGGCAGTTAAGATTTGAAAGTTCTTGAATGGCCTAAGTGGCGTAACTAGCTCAGCCCATCCGATAGTTCTCTATTTATAGTAGAGTTATCGCGCAAGCCAATGAGCTAGGAAGCACAGCAAGTCTAAAACTGGTGCTCAAGAAGTTCCACATTATCTGGGAGATAGTTTTGTGGAGACATCAAGATAATAAAGTTGCAACTTTTGGTAAGGTTGCAAACCCGTTTTCTAAACCTCTCTAGCAGTTTAAGCTTGAGGCTTTCACGACTGCAATAGAGATCAGACATCTTAGAGATGGGTTGTGATTTCTATTACTGTATTAGATACTTTTGGAGATTTGGTAAACATTTACTCATATGTATAATACATATTTCTTCATATAAATATGGTTTAATTTATATGAATTGTCCAAATGATTAAGTGATATCAATTGGGTTATGAGGTCGACTTACCGCATAATGAAGTCCCAATAGTTGAACTGATATACTTGAATCATATGATTGTTCCTGGTTCGTATCATCGAGTACGGACAAACCGATAATACAATGAACTAGATTGCAATGTGTACTATAGCGCCACTTCATGGGCTAGTGACGTGGGACGTCAAGTACAGTTGCATAGATATTAGTTGGGATCTAATGATCGAACAGACCCGACTGAAATAGTATTTGAGATTTCGAGTCATAATACTATTTCATTGACTGTCGCGCAATTTCCTCTGACCTGAGTAGTCCAGAGTGATTCCATTGTGAAATGGTGTACTTTGATGCAAGTAAACGCCTTTCGTAAAAGGAGGTTATAAAACTTGTTATTAGGTATATCAGGAAGCAAGTGGGAGAGCTTGGATTGACAAGATGGGATTGTCCTCCATTTTATAATGGGATACATGTCTTACCGGCCACTTGGAGAGTCGAGACTGTGGAAAATACGTGGCCACGTCCAGATTCGTATCATAGTGATAAATCTGGTTTTACAGTCTGACTCATAGTCCAAGAAAGGTTTGAACCGATTGAGGATGACTCAAGTCTTGCCTCAAGTTTAAACTTAGACATAAAGTGACAACAGGAAATTGGCAGCACACTGGCTCTGAAGGCCAAGTGGGAGATTGTTGGGATATGTCCTTCGATCCTACGTGTGCAATCGATAAAGTCATAAGGTCGTCTATGGATGTTAAATGATTAGTCGATAATATTAATTGTTGGGAACAATATAATATTGATCGATAATCAAACCTACAGGGTCACACACGGACTCGATATTGATATACGTTGCTTGATAATAATATTGATTTAGAATCAATATTTACGTGGATTTTCACATGCATGGGATGCATGGCTTGCATGGAATGCATGTCACATAGTGTGACATGGCATGCCACACAAGCCAATGGGACCACATATCATGATTTGGCATGATTATGTGGAGGTGACCTTTGAACTTCACCATAACACCCCATTATGTGTGGTTATGACACACACATCATGGTGGGGGTTACATGTGAAGTAAAAGAGGTATAATGAGCATGAAAATCAGATTTTCATGTCTCATTCTAACACCATCATCATCAGCCACGAAATTCACACCAAAAGGAGAGAATAGAGAGTGTTCTTGGAGAACCACTTCAAGCAAGCAAGGTATTCATCATCCGGGTTCGTGTGCAACACGTAGAGGCCGGGCCATTTGTGCGGCTTCCACATCCGGACGATCTAAAGGAGTGACGAGGTCATTCACAAGGAGAGCTTCGAGAGACTGATCCATTTGAGGTGGTTCAATCGACTCAACACCACCTCAACGACGTCAACGAATCACTTCGTCACCAAAAGTAAGATTTCGTTGATATCTCTATATATATATATATTGGATGTATATATATATATAAATATATGTGTGTCTATACATATTTGTGTGCACTAAGATCATAGCATAGTAGATCTATTGCTTTACACGCTTCCGCACACACGGTATATCGATCGGATCGGAATACCGAAAACCTACAAAAGTTCCCATTGGTTGTAAATGGGTGTTCAAAATTAAGCACAAGGCAGATGGCAGTGTTGAAAGATACAAGGCCAGGCTTGTGGCTAAGGGTTACACTCAACAGGAAGGTTTGGATTATGAGGATACCTTTGCCCCTGTTATTAAGATGACTACAGTGAGAGCTTTGCTAGCTTTAGCTGCTGTTCATGGTTGGTCTCTCTCTCAGTTAGACATCAATAATGCTTTTCTACATGGGGATCTTGAAGAGGAGGTTTACATGTCTATACCAGATGGCCTTGCAAAACAGGGGGAGAATAAGGTGTGTAAACTTCTCAAAAGCCTTTATGGTTTAAAACAGGCTAGTAGGCAATGGTTTTGCAAGCTATCTGGAGCATTATTGGATTTTGGTTTCACCTTGAACACAGAGGGTCAGGTTCTCATCTTGCTAGTATATGTTGATGACTTGGTTATTGCTAGTAATAATACTCAGAAGGTGAATGAGGTTAAGAAATTCCTTGATACTGTTTTTCACATCAAAGATCTTGGTAAACTAAGTTTCTTCTTGGGACTTGAAGTTGTTCAAAATTCAGATGGAATTAGTGTGGGACAGCAGAAGTATGTTAAAGAGTTGCTAAAAGAATATGGCTACTCAGATTGTAAATCCACTGCAATTCCTATGGATACCAAGGCAAGGTTCAGTTGTTATGATGAAAACATACTTGGTGATCCAAGTGAATACAGGAAATTGGTGGGAAAATTGTTGTATCTAACAATTACAAGACCTGACATCACATTTGCTATACATGTGTTAACTCAGTTTATGCATCAACCATCACAGAGTCATATGGGTGCAGCTCACAGGGTATTGAGATACTTGAGAGGAACCACAACACAAGGAGTGTTTTACTCAAGATTTGCTGAGATAAAACTCAATGCCTTTTGTGATGCAGACTGGGCAACCTGTGTAGATACCAGGAGGTCAGTTACTGGATTTGCAATTTTTCTTGGTGATTCCTTGATATGTTGGAGATCCAAGAAGCAAACTGTTGTTGCTAGAAGCTCTGCAGAGGCAGAGTATAGAGCCCTTGCACTTACAGTTTGTGAGTTAATGTGGTTAAGGCAGATATTCAAGGACTTTGGGTTTGTGTTGCCTACAATGAACATTTTCTGTGACAGCAAGGCTGCACTTGCTCTTGCAGCCAATCCTATTCATCACAGCCGCACCAAACATGTTGATGTTGACTGCCACTTCATCAGGGAGAAGATATTGGATAAAACAGTGCACGCATTATTTATCCCAACTCATTTGCAGGTTGCAGATGTATTTACCAAAGCTCTAAGAGCTGATCTCTTCCAGAAGATGATATGCAAGTTGGGTATGCATAGTAGGGGCATTCCAACTTGAGGGGGAGTGTTGAGGTGTTACAAATAATGCATGGAGCATGAAGATTGAAGAAATGAGCTACAGTATTTGTTTTGTTAGTTCAGGGGACTTATTTGCAATTAATAAAGTCTTGTGAACTTGGTTGTTATTTTGTAATTAGTATATAGTGGACCCTGTCTTTGTAATTGGCTAATTCAAGCTGAATGAATTTTAATTTTCTCCCGCTACTCTTTTTCCCCAAATCTCTCTCTGCACATTTGTTCATCAATGGAGTTTTGAGTTTATTTCTTCTACATCTCTTATACCGTATCATTTTACGTACCTGGAAGAATAATGTTTAATCTCCATTTGATTTTCATGTTAACAGCTGAATTCCAGGCATATCATCATATCATGCAACTATTTTTCAAAGTCAACACTTTTTTTTATAAGTAGTGACTACTCACTCCTTAATACTATGTGTATAAATCAGACAAGATGGTTGACAAATCCTATTTTATGGTTGTAAGCCACGTGCAGAGTTCATTCTTTGCATGTTCATCGTTCTTCCTTTTTTAAATTTTAAATTGTAAATATGGAATAAACGACTTTGCTCAAAATTCAAAATGTTGTTAATTAACAAACACACAGTCACATATATCTATATCTATATCTATATCTCTCTCTATTTTATAGTGGAGTATTAAGTTAAAAAAAATAAATGAAAAAATACAATATCTAGGTGATTTATGCACACCATAATCTAAATTAAAAATAAAAGTTACATTTTGACTAAAAGGTACTCCTCTTTCATAACAACAGAATCTTTCCCTTCACAAAATACAAAGAACATGGTAAATAATATAAATGTATTTTTAATAAAATAATTATGATTAATATTTAAAAAGTAAGTACAAAAAATAAAAGTAAAAATTGAATTTTAAATTGAAAATTTAAAGTAATATTTTTTTAAAATTTCATAATTAGTTGGTATATCCAAAAAAAATGTGGATGCTTATATAAGAATGAGGTAGTACACAAATATACTAGTATACAAACATTGTTCAAATAAAATATTAAATTATAAAAAATTACTACTATCAAGGTCAAGGCCACCCTTAATTTCAACCCTAATATAAACTCACAATTTAAAAATACTAATTTTATTTTTGTATTTTTTATTTTAGAAAATACAGTACAGTACAATTTTATTTTTAAATTTGTAAAACAAAAATGTAAATATTATTTTTAGTGAGAGTTCATTTAAAAGACAAATACCACGCAGACCCATTATTGTCTAGCGGTGCAAATCACCGTAAAAGAAATAGAGCTGCGTCAGCTGCCGACACTAATTCCCACCGACACACGGGAGTCTAACGGTAATGTTAAATGCACGTATCAACTCTTCTTGATACTCTTCTAAGTTCTAACCAATTTTCATTTTTGAGTGATAGAAACAGTTGCATTTAGGGACGTACCTACTTGGTTCCGAAAGAGTGGATCGAACCCCTCATCTTTAAAAAAAATATATTTTTATATTTTAATTTTTATATATTAATGTAATTAATTATAATTTATTTAAATATAATTAAAATTTAATTAAGATTTTGTTGAAATATTGAGACGTTTTATCTAAAAAATAAGATAATAAATTATTTATTAATAAAATATTAGTTCTAAAATACTAATTTATCACGCTTAAAAAAATACTGATCAATTATTAAATCACATACTAATTTATCAAGTTTTACAAAATAAAATAAAATTAGAATATGAATCAATTATTAACTCCGCATATTTCTATCATAGAAAAATCAATAAAATTATGATTTAATTTTACAATTTTACATTCTCTTCAAAAGTTCTCTTTTAATTTGACATTTATATGTAATATTTCGATTAAATTTACAGATGTCTAGTTCTTCACAAATATTCTTATTTTTTGATTTTAAAATACAATTTTACCTTTATTTTATTTTATTTTTTCAAATCTACTCACAATATTTTACATTTTAACTTAAAAAATACATTTATACTTTTCACTTTTTCTCAAAAAATAAAAAAATAACATTTTTCTTAATCTTTATCCTTTATTTTTTTTTTTAAATTTACTCACAATTAATTTACTTTTTAACTTAAAAAATACATTTATACCCTTCACTTTTTTTCTCAAAAAATAAAAAAAAAATAACATTTTTCTTAATCTTTATCCTTTATTTTTTTTTAAAATTTACTCACAATTAATTTACTTTTTAATTTAAAAAAATACATTTATACCTTTCGATTTTTGCTCGAAAAATTAAAAAGTAATATTTTTCTTAATATACGAAAAAATGGTCTTATATTTATGAAATCATGTAGGGAGTATTTTTTTTTTCAAATTTGCACCCGTGATTAGTATTTCTGGATACATCACTAATTGCATTTGTTTGCAAATTTTATTTTTTTAATTAATCCATAATTAATGTTTGTATACCTTAAAATAAAATTTGTTTATTAATTTTATTTTTACAATACATAGTTATTTACTAGTATCACTATTTTTTAACTAAATTTTTTATTCAATTAAAAATCAATACATATTATACTTTTATTTTATATTATTCAAATAAAAAATGTTTTTTAAACTACTTGAAAATTTTCCTTACCAAACATTGTCCAAAGGAAAAGAATATTTATTTTTTCAGTAAATATATTAATTAACTAATTCTAAAACATAAAATAACTATCTCCAAAAGTACACGTGTACTCTATTATTGCCTAACCTCATTCGCTCATTAATCATTATAGAGTTGTTCAAAATTAATTTAAGCATTATGTTCTCTATAATTTTCCTATTAGTTTTTATAAACCTCCGGTGAGAAAAAAAAAAGCAATTAAAGTTCAATTTAAGCAAAAACATTGTGCTAGTATTTTTGCTTTTGTTCTACACGAGCATACAAATTGTTCTATTTGTCTCCTACTTATACATATAGTACTATTTTTTTTATAATTACAAAGAAAATTTGACTATTAGTAAGGAAAATAGATACACTCATACACCCTCTTAAATCAGTTGTCCCTTTCTTTTGTTATTTAATCTTTTTCTCTATTGAGCAATTCAAATATAGTAATTCAAAATAGTAAATGGATCATCCCCAAGATTGTCTAGGTAGATTGACTCACAACCTAATAACTAAAAACATATTTAAATACAACATACAAATTAAAATGTCAAACAATCTCCCCTAAAATCAAGGAGAATTTAAAAATATATTGGAAATTTAAATTTTTATAGTTGTCACCCAAAATGAAGTAAACCTAACTCAAGAAATTAAGGTTTATTTTTGTATTATTTGATTATTTCGTCTCCTATTTAAAAATAAAAAATAAAATTGGTTGTGCAATTATTTTTTGGATTCCTGCCACATAATACTCTCTAAACATGTGACTATGTGAGGTGGTTTGGAGAATTGGGGTTTACTAGTCACGTGATTCGACACGTGCGGGCGCGACCGACAATTTCACTTGCTGTATTTTACATCACTAATTTTACTTATATTATTTCTATTATAAATATTATATAAGTGATGGTGATGTGGAAAATAATTAATTCAGATGGCGACTACCGATTCAGGCGCCGCATTGTACGGGAATATCCATGTGAGATTTTTAGGTGAAAGCCCATTCAAATGCCCACTGGGCTATTGCATATCGGTCTCCCAAGGCCCAACAGGAAAATTACTCGTGGAAATAGTTGAATTAGCAAATAATTTTATTTAAAATTATTATATTTATCTATATTATTATTTTTTTTTAATTTTATCAAGATGCATGTTAAATAGAAAAGTAACCTTCACTAGAATCACTACAGTATATCATAAAAATTCGAATTCAAAAATAATTATCGAAGAATTTACCTTCGAAAATAATGAAAAAGAGTATATATCACTCAATATTTGTCACTTATGAGAACAAATATTTTACACATCTTACAAAAATAATGGTGAACAATATTTTACTATTTCCATCACTTTCAAAACTATATACCAATTCTACCCTTTTCCACAGAAGAAAAAAAAAACTATACATGAATCAATTTGAGGAGTTGTTCACAGTACTTTTGCAGCAATTTCCCCCCCTTCAGATGCTATTGATTGAATCAGTAGCAACTGACTTCGTCGCATCTAAATGGTTAAGCCGACACGTCCCGACAAGCACTTCCGGCAGCTCTTCTGCCGTGTTTCCCTGAGAAACGAAAACAATAAAACATAAACAAACAAGATCATCATACACTAGATTCGACAAAAAGCTCGATTATCTGGTTGGTTCTTACCTGTATGAGGAATGCCATTTCTATGACAAGGTTATTTAGGTATCCAAGAACAAGGCTGATGACTCCCCTGGCCACAGTCGAGGATCCAACGTCTATACCAATCTGAACAAGATTCCAAACTCTTTGTAAGGGCACGAATATTCTAAAAATTTTGTTCTGTGTATTTTTTTTTTTCCCATAGAAATCATACCTCCAAGTAGTTTTTCCCGCGGAAGTAGTTGATTTCGAGCGCCTGCCCAATCAAGCAAGCCTTCCTTCCGACACTTTGCTTAACGATCCAAGATCCCTGAAGAAAAAGGCGAGATGATTACAAGTACTGCTTTCTAGTGAAAGTGCACGGCTCGGTATAAGCTTGAACATACGAACCTGGGAAATGTACGGTATAAGCTTGAACCTCGAGTTTCTGAAAGCATCGTCTCCATTAACAAAACGCTCCAAGAGAGGCGTTTCTTCTATGGGACTTGTGAGCATGTAATATAGGGCCAAACTGTATGTTGTGGTGCCCGGAACCTGAAGGTTGATTACGAAGAAGAACTCAGGTCCTCCTTTATCCGCATATCTCTGCACAATGCCGCCATGCCTGCCTGAGATATCATCCTCTCGTTTATCGGACCTCAGCCAATCAGCTGCAACCATCTGCATCAACGTGCTTTTCGCCTTAACCTGACATTTAACTTGAATCAGATGATATTTTTTACCCGAGGGGCATCGTTGGAAGAAGTAAAGGTGCTACCTTTTTCTGGTCCCGTAAATAATTGTCACCGCGGATAAGGAAGGCGGAAGGATCAGAGGCTGCCCAGGTGCAGGGTGCGTTAAAGCTCGCATCTTTCGGAAGTGTGGACCCGTAACAGCCCGGCCCGCTTTCGTCACAACCCGCCCCTTGCAAGTCCATGCAACCCTTTCTCTGGGCTGGTAAGAAAACATAAAAAGATCATTTCTTGGAAGCATATACACGGTATCATCATCGTAAGTCGTTCGTGCACGAGGCTCACCTGCAATGCCCTGCATTTTCTTCACGAAATTGGCAGCCGGTGATAGTTTTTGTTTGTTCGTTTCCTGGGAGGTGTCTGATGACCACCCGCTCTCTAATTGATCGGAATCTAGAACGTCGAAGAACTCATCTGCTGCGTCGTTTAGTCCCGTTAGATTTGAATGATCCGAAGGTTTATCCGAAGACTCGTTTTTGTTTTCATTCTGTGCCTTTTTCACCTCCTCGTTTCCAGTGTTGTTAGCAGCCCCAACGTCTAACATGAGTTCCCCCGAGGAAAACTCGTGACTAGGAACTTCGACTCTTGTGCTGTAATACTCCCTCAAGGCTGCGACTCTTCCGAGCACGCGGATAGTAATAGATGTTGCAGATTCTGCTCTGAGATAGGATTGAAAGGACCTCCAATCGATCGAGAGCATGTGTTTAACGACACATTCTTTACCTTGCTTCATCGGAGTGATCACAAATCCACCACCTGAAAAAAAAAGGTGCATTCTTTAAAGGACTGATCAGATACACAACATTGTTTCCGAGTTTAAAGCACAGTACTTTTAACAGAGGCACGGACATATCCGTTCTGAGGCGGACACTTTTGGTGGACCACCGAGTGACAGAGAATCACTGCAAGCGAAAAAACATCACCAGATCATTGTGAGAAACTAATCAAATCAAAGCTGATATATTACAGCAAGCAAAAAATATCACCATATGTTCCGTCTTCTTCCCGTCTCCAATAACGTCTTAGCAGCAAGTCTCTTCTTTTCATTGACCTGTTTAGAAATAGGACAAAGTGTCGGGGGCTATTCGTAATTTTTCTGTAATTACAAAAGTAAGAAAGTGTTACCATGGGAGCCAATGGTTACAGAACTGAATGTGGATGATGTCGGTATGCCCGTCTAAGTGCTCGACAACGCTGCCCTTGTAGAAGCAAAAGTCCCATCTGCCCAGAAAACGGAATTTGAACGTGAAGAAGTTCTGAAAACGAGAAGAAAAATGGTGCAGAGGCGAAAAGACTTACTCTGCCCTCGAGGAACCGACATCCAGTAACGTACGGAAAACATCTTCGGAAGCTCCATTGACAACACCGACAGCCATTATAGCTGGGATATCATCCCAATGCTAAAAACGGAAACTAATAAGCATATAAACTCGAAAAGTATGAAACTAGGTTAAGTGAAATTATACCCTCCCGTTGGAATCTCTATCTTTCGCTTCTTTGAAAAGACGCAATCCTGAAGAGACACCGCGTAAACTCTCATCTCAAAAGTCAAAACCAAAACAGCAACATAAAAAATCTTTGAAAAAGGCGTTTAGTTACCATTCTGAGATCCGAGTATTTTCCATGTTGAAGGTGAAATCACATCAGATGTCATTGCATCCACGTGCACGGAAGAAGCTGAAGTCCAGTCGATAGACCTTCTTGCCATTCTTTTGGAAATGCTCAGGCTGGTGGTAGATTGAAAAGATAATACGAGATCAAAGCAAATTATCGAGCATCACATCTAGAATTAATTTTTTCAACTCACCTAAAAGGCTGATATTTCCTCTTAGAAAAAGAAGACAAGTCTTTAACTGGATTAACCGCAGAATCCTGTAAAGAACGAATCCACTCGGCGGCTTCTTCTGAGCTGGTTGTCCCAAGCTATAAGAATGGAAATTACATTATTGCCCCAGACGACACCATTCGTCACTAAATAAAGAAAAACAAAAATATTCATACCTTCAGCTGATCATTGTGATTAGAAGTATTGCACAATGTGAAAATGAAAAACAACTGCAAGTCACGATAAGATTCGCTTAAGCATTCGTCGTTTGCTTATATATTCATGCCGGAAAAATATCCTTTTTGTAATTACGAGCCGTGTACCTTCCTGTGGTGGCTTTCTCTTCCGTTGTCTATGACACGAACACAAGAGTCTATTATCGCACTCCGGGCGGGCTCCTGAAGCAAGAACGATCAATCAATACCAAACACATTCGTTAATAATTAGGCCACTACATATACCGAATTCATATCATCACATGAAAAAACACCATGAACTCATAATTGGATAATTCACGAGCCTCGTAAATTGGAAACGAAAGCACGTGTCAATGCGCATTACGCCTTGCGATAAACAAGAAACGAAATCGAGCAGCGAGATGGAATCGAACCTCTGTCTCTGAAGCTGGGATTGCTTTGAAGCTCTTGAGGTAGTGTTCTCCAAGAACGAAGTATCGTTTACGCGAATACTGAAGCCCGAAACGATTGAAACGGATCAAGTAAAGCCACCCCTCCATTTTCCCTTGAGCCATCACCATTTTAAAAATCTGTTTTTTTTTTCAAGAAATCAGAAAAACAGAAAAAATGGAATAAAAATTCAATCTTTATGCAGTTTTTTCACTCGAAATCAAAAGCCCTTTTAGGGAATGTTCCAAGATCTTCTTCTTCGTCGTCTTCTTCTTCTTCTTGCTTTTTCAATACAATGCAGACCCACAAATTTACAGGCACGAACAGAGAATTCGGAAATGATCCTCTGATTCCAGAAGCAAAGGAACCAGAGAATCAAATACTGAATCTCTATGATTTTCGTTTTTCACAGATTTCTGAATTCCTTTTATATATATATATATATTTATTTATGTAAATGAAAAATAAACTCTGGTTTTGCCGTTCCCTTGTTTTTGAAATAACTGATTTCTTGGTTATGGGAGGTCTGCAACTCGCCAAATCAACTGAATTTACCGAATTGCCCCCGTGCTTGGACCACGGAAATTGAAGGAGGTTTTGGCCCCTTGTCCCTTGACCCTTTTTTTCACCGTTGATTAATGTTTTGCAGAGAATAAATTATGGGGAATAAAATGAGGTTCACATAAAATTGGGCGAAATTTAAAATACTGAGATTGATTCATTTTTTTAAACACTCGCTTAATAATATTTTTTTAAAACACTGTTAATTATTAAAATATTAAAATATTTTTTAAAATATTAAAATATTAAAATACTGTTAATTATTAGGCCGATGTAAGAGCATCTTAAAAATTTTAGGGTAGAAAAACTTCTACAGAGAGATAAAAAATAATATTATTTTATTATTATTATCTACTATTATTTATTAACAAAATCAATATTTAATTTTTGAAATAGTTAAAATGTTAACGTTAAGAATTATTATCTACTATTATTTATTAACAAAATTAATATTTAATTTTTGAAATAGTTAAAATGTTAACGTTAAGAATTATTTTATATTTTAACGTTATTCTTTATTTTATAAAAAAATTAATATAAAATAAGAATTTTAAACTAATTAAAATTTTAATGTTATGAAATTTTAATTCTTTATTTTATATAAAATTAATAAAAAATAAGAATTTTAAACTAATTAAATTTTTAATGTTAGCGAATTTATTTTATATAAAAATTAATTAAAAATAAAAAGTTACGGATTATTTGTATTTTTATTTTATATAAAAATTAATTAAAAATAAAAATTTTGAAATAGTTAAAATTTTAACGTTAAATTTATTTTATATAAAAATTAATTAAAAATAAGAATTTTGAAATAGTTAAATTTTTAGCGAATTATTTTGTATTTATATAAAAATTAATTAAAATAAAAATTTTAAAATAATTAAATTTTAAAAGTCAATATATCCGTTAATAAATAAAACTTATTATTAAAAATAAGAATTTTAACTTTTTGTATTATTATTATTCTTATTATTATTTAAATATAAATAATAAATAAAAAGTATAAAATAAGTAAGTGGTGTGACCTATAAAATTTATTTTTTGGTAGAATTATTGGATGAGTTAAAAGTTTTTTTAGTAGAAGTAGAAAAAATATGAGTTAATCACATGTGTCATACTCAACTCTCAAAACTTAGAGATGCTCTTAAGATGTTAAAAAATAAAAGAACTTGGTTAATAAGGGAATTCCAATTATAATTTAAAACATTATATTATTTTTATATTGCAAATATTATATCATTACCATAAATTATGTGAGAAATCTTTAAATAAATCTCATGATTTCTTAACATAGTAAAATTTGGTAGGAAATATTTAATAAAATTTTAGGTGATTTTCTAATATAATTAAATTTGTTAAGAATAATTTAATTAATTATCATAAATTTAGAAACAAGAAATTTAGTAGAAATGATTCATAAAACGTAAATTTGATAGGGAAAATTAATTATTTAAATTTCTTAAAATTACAAAAAATAACTCCGTACTTTATAATTTCAGACTATAGAATTTTTAAAATTAATTATTCATACTATAGTATAATTATTTGATTATTTGTAAAAATTGTTTTTTTTTTTTTTACTTTAATGATTTATTATTTTTGTGTTTTTGTTTCTTACATGATCTGCAACAAAAGGTTGACACAGGAAAATTCCGAAGCTGAAATCACAATTCACACAATTAACAAGGACATATTTCAACCCTTATATTTTTTAGTAGAACCTGTCAACCTGGGTTAAAGAGATGGCAAGAAAACGAGGCTCGTGAACACAATTTCCTTAAAATAAAATTTCTTTTCTATTTGCTTCTTAGAATACAAAGTTTATTTAAAATAATCAATTCGATTGCTATCGGCAAACTAGAGATTTGCTTGAGTAATATTATCGGAGGGCCAAGGAAAAAAACGACATCGCGCGAAAGGAAATTAAAAGAAGATTCATTAAAAAAATTATTATCTCATGGGGTATATTAATAAACAACGAATGGCTAGTATCGTTTATGATTAGATTCATGCAAGTATGAAGCGTACGTATGTAAAAAGATCAAAAATATAATAAGTATAATGAAATTAAAATTATTAGTTAATACTAGTAAATAATATTTGCTCCGTCTAAGATCAATAAAACACATGCCTACGCCTTAAAAAAACATCAGAGAGATACTAAGGTAATAACAAAAGTTGGTAGAGTTCATAACGTTAAACCCTAAAGGATTAAGTTGCATGCATAGTTATTAAACGGCAGCTTCGGCATCGGCATCGGCATCAGCATTGGTATTGGATACGGTATCTTTGGCTTTGACCAGCTTGTTCATCCAACAATTGCAAGCACAAGCCGCCAACCCAACAACGACGACCAGTCCCACGACGAACAAAGCAAGTCCCATCGACCCATTGTGAAACGACGAAGACATCGATCGAGTTGATTTGAAGATGTAAGAAAGATTGAATTTTGCCCTCGAGTTAGGGTGATTTTTGTACTTACAATTATTGTGTTGGTCATGTTGCAATTTATAAAACAAGTTTGTTTTTTTAATTTAGAATATTATTTGTTTCCCTTTTTGTTTTAATAATTTTTTTAATTAAATTGTTGAATCCAACATTGTAGAAAGTATGTCTTTTGATCTTCCTTCCATATAATGTGCCAACAATTTAATTAAAAAACATTAATTATTAAAACAAAAAAATAAATATATACGATCGTATATATATTTTTAGTTAGTTTTCTATATTTAAAAAACCTACTTTTTTTTAATTACACCAATTAGTATATAAAACCATCAAAGTATGATCAGGGCCTAATCAATTCTTCTTAACTTCAAAGTAGTTTGAGTACAAAAAAAAAGATGTCGTCGTATGTAATTCCTATCATCGTCGTGGTTGTAGTCATTGGGCTTGGGGTTGCGTCTTATGTTCTGGGAAGGTTGTACTTGAAGGGAAAAGACAATGATTGCAATGCCGTGTGATAATCGATGCATGCATGCAAGTTTCAACGGCATATAATTAAGTTTTGGTATTATGTTTTAACGTTATGAATTCATTGCACAAAAAGTTTGTATTGTGACTTCATAACGTTTATATAATAATTCATATTTTTTTTTATAAATTGTTGGTTTTTCTATTACTGAAATATTTTATATTAATAAGATTGAATTTTTTCTTTTTATTTATAGACTTCGTACCAATATGCTTATTTTGTGCACAAAATTATGAAAAATAATTGTTTTATTGACATTTAAAAAATATCGTTTTATTGCAAAATACCCAAGACTAACCATCACCATCTATATGGGCGTAATAACTCAAATTTTCAGGGGTACATTTGCAAGCATATAACTATTTCACTTCATAAAAAAGCATTCACAGCCTTGCAAAATGTTCAATTATAGAAGCATGCCAAATCCAAAAGTTTAAAGTCTTGTGATAAATTTCATGTGACTGTAAAAATATTATTTCAATACCTAAAACAGGTAACAAAATAAGGTTCAATTTTTATTGATGTACAGACAGTACAGTATATGTTGGGCACTGACAAATTATAAAGTGTGAGAAGAAATGAACTAAACCAAATTCACTCTCAAGAGCCAAAATTAGAACACTTCAGTAAACTACATTTCAAGCTTTGCTATGTAAGATTAAACTTTGCAGCTTCATGTTGCTTCGTTGAGCTTCGGAATTTTCTTGTATTCGTAATCTTCTATGTCAACCTTTTGTTGCAGAGCCTGCAACGAACAAAACACAAGCATGAATAAAACTCATTGCATATTAGAATACATATCATCGGCCGGTGGTGATAGGTTACCTTAAGCTCTTCCTCCAGTGAGATATTTTTGGGCTTATAGGCATCCACGGGTCCTGTTCTCGATAGTGCCTTTCTTGTCTCGATGATCTCCCACTCTTGATCATCCTTCACTTTAGCTATATCCTTACTGTATAGGAATTTCGACTTCCATCGCATTAATATAACATGAACAAACCACATAAATGCAAAACCCCAATACTCTAATTCAATCTGAATTTGAATCAAACCTTCCCTGCAATAGATGTCCGAGCCCGAGAGCCCCGAGAACAGTGAGTGAGATCATTGGGAGACCATATCTAAGAAACGGGGACCTCCTTCCCCATCGTCTGAACTTTGAATCCAAATGCCGATACCTGGTACTATCACTGGACTGTGTTGCTTCTTGTTTGTTTATAACTTTCTTGGGATCAGCTGTTGTCGGTTCAACAGTTGCCATCCTCACTCAATAACAAAGACCCTAAGGCAAACAGGAGTCGTTAATATACAAAATCACCCTCCAATATCAACAACACTTAACCAGAAGCCATTACTTACAGCTACATTCATTCTACTTCTGATTAACCAATAAACGAACCAACGCGGAAAAAAATACATACAAACACTTTAACGTGAGATGATATTATCTGTTTCACCACGAAGCACTAAAAATCAAATACTCCACTAGTATACAAATTTAATCCGACTTAAAAATAGAAACTTTTTCTAAAATAAAAATAACACGCCGACAAGCCCAATGGAAGAACCAGAAACAAATCTTCGATTCATAGCGTGAGAAAATCAATCAACATACGAGAACCCCTAATTCATAAGATGCACAGTAATTTCGATAAATTTCTGAAAGGTTTCAGTTTTAGATTCATACCTCAATTTCAGAATCGTCGATTTGGATTTGGGTGAGGTAGGATAAAAGGGGTAATTTGAGCTGAACTATTTAATATGACGGGTCGGGTTCGGGCTAATACAAAAAGTGCGTATCTTGTTCTTGTTCGGTATTCTTAAACCTAGAAAAGAGGGTAAAGTATTTACCTAATGGAGGGGATTAATGGAGATTACGGATTAATCATAACAAATTGCGAATAGGTCCTTTGAACAATTACTACTCCGTATAAACAATTACTATGGACCAGTCTACTAAAAAAATTAAGATAGTAGAGTACTCTCTCTCTCTCCCATCACAGTTAAATGTGGGATCATGTATGAACGTTGTTCATCTTGATACGAGGATCGTTATGGTATAATAACTTATTATCTATTTTGATTTTATTTGAATATATGTTTTTATTCAGTTTGCCTTTGTTTTGTATGTTTACTTTTGATGGTGATGTTAGGCTAGAAAGCTTATTAAGGTTGGGAGAGTTTAATTTGCTGTGAGGTTGGGATTCTAAGCATAAAAAATGGGGTGATCGATATTTGACCTTAGTCGATCACCCTTACCTAGGCTTAATCACGGTTGTGTATAGCTAGCTCGATTGATTTGCTTCAAGCGATCAAGGAAGTCTCTACGATTTAATTAATATCATAAATTTAGAAACAAGAAGTTTAGTAGGATTGATTATGAACTTTATAAGTTGAGACTAAGACTTCTTTGTACCATTGGTCTGAGTGAAATCACACAATTAACAAAGACATATTTGCACCCTTTTATTCCTTGACAAAACCTTTACAGTAAGTACCCTAACCACAACTCTAAAGACTAACATCATATCTACCTCGGCCCCGGCCGAAGAATTAGCCTCTGTCCGGAAGCCTGCGAACGAGTCACCATCTCAACCATCGAAGGCGTCTGATAAGCATGAACGAGGCTCGACCTCTCAACCGAATCGCCCCTAGCCGTTGCCCTCTGCCAAGAATGCGAGCTCATCCCCGAAAGAATGTACGCCCTTCCGGAAGCTTCGTACACATGTCGACTAGCCATCCTCTCTTGCATCTCCTTCAGCTCAGCATCGAGCCCGAGACAAAGCCCGTCATGGGCCCTACCCGAAACGCTCTCCGACAGAGCTCTCCTAATCTCCTCGAGAACAGAAATGGCACTGCCCAAGTCCCCGTTCTCGGCCGCTGCCCGTGCTTTTGCCATCGCCTCTGCTGCCCGGATTCTGTTCTTCTGTCTGTCCACTTCAATCGAGATCTTATCCGGGATGTCGACATCTGTCCTTTCGATCCGAACTTGCTCTTCGTCTAAAGTCACCGATTCCTTAGTCAACGGGTCTTCGTACACGCACTTTACGTTCAGCAATGTAGAGACTTCGGCGGGAACGTTCAAAAAGACGAGAAAGTCCCTCTCCTCTTCTGAGTAAAGATCTCCGACTCTGATCGATCCCGTCCGTAGATCGGACGCGATACAGCTCGAGTAGCTACCTGATTTCAACGAGCCCAGACGGATATCAGGGCCCACACACTCGATCGAGACATGTAAATCCTTAACACACACGCTCAGAAGTCCGCCTATGCACTGCGCAAACGCGTCCTGTATGACCCCTTCGGCCTCGATGAACGAGAAAGTCCCACCCGACATCTCCGAGATCGAGTGCATGGCCGAGGCATCATGGTCCATGCCAAACCCGAACGTGTGGACTGGGATCGAGACGGAGGAATTAGGGAGGAGCATCTCGTTTCTCGGAGGAATATTCCATCCGTTGACTGTGTACGTGTCTTGACCGTCGGATAGCAAGATGATGCTCGAGACGGGGTTTTTCACCCTTCGATCTTCCATGATCTTGGCTCCCTTTTTCAGGCCCTCGGCGATGTTGGTCCCACCGCTGGCGACTAATCCGTTGACCGACTGCAGAGCCTGCTGCCGGCCGACCTCCGACATTCGCCGGAGCGGAAAGAGTCGTCGGGCCGTGGAGGAAAAGGCGACGACCGCCAGCCGGTCGTTCGGGCCGAGGTTCTGAATCAGGAAACCCATGGCCCGTTTTAGGAGGGCGAGCTTAGAGCCCGCCATGCTCCCGCTTGTGTCGAGGACGGTGACGAGGTCGACTGGGGCTCGACAGGGGCTTGACGAAATAGAAAGGGGGGCCTTTAGGTGAATCAAGACTGTGAAGGTGTCGACCGAGCTGGATTTGAGGAGGGACGGAACCTCTGTGTATGTCTTGATTTCGACTTTGAAATTTAACGGGTTCTTGTTGGAGGGGAAGGAGGTTGTTGAGGGTTGATGGTCGAGCGAGTCGTCGTCGTTGAAGACTGCGGGCTCGGGTGGGTGAAATAACGGGCTGGAGTTGGATCGGGCGGGCGGCATTCGACGGATCGGGCCGGATGGAATGATGAGCGGGCGGGCTGGTGGGGAGTTGGGATTCGGGCCTTGCAGGGGGATTTGTTTCCACTTTGCCCGGCAGACGGGGCAGATTTGGTTGCCGTGATTTACGTTGGAGGCGATGCAATGGAAATGAAACGAGTGCGAACACTCGGCGGTGAAGACGGCTTGCCCGTCTCCTCGTCTCATGGATGCCAAACAGATTGAGCAGGTTGTCTGAAATCAAATGACAAGTGATTAAGAATATGTTGATAAAAATTGGATCTTTATTCTAATTTCATGTTTGAAGTCTAAGTTGAATAATCAAGAATTGAATCTCATCTCATCAAATGCATGCCCAAGTGATTAAGGAAACAAGATTCAGGAAGAATCTGTTAATAAAAATTGGATCTTTATTCCAATTTCATGTTTGAAGTCTGAGTTAAATAATCAAGAATTGAATCCCATCTCGTCTCATGTGTGTTCACAATTGATCAATAAAAAACAATATCTGACATATACACAAACACATTCAAGAACACAAATAAAAAAACTGAGGTGAAAAAAGGTATGAAAAGAAAGAGGTAAAAACTGAAAAGGTAGAAAAGCAAAAACAAAAAGTTGAACCTTGGAAGAAGATCGGCTCAGGGTCTTGGAGAGTTTCAGCTTATTCGAAGGCGGTGTTGGCGGGGCCGACGTCCAGTCAGCAGGTGGCGGCGAGATCGTGGCGGCGGTCGAGCCGAGCGGCGGCGGAGATTCGTCGTCGTCGTCATTGTCAGCAACGAGGTTCTTGGGAGAGTACACACACAGATTCATTCCAAAGGCGACTTTCACTTTCCTCCATCTATTCCCCATTTTTGAAATTGAATAAAAAATCAATCTTTTTTCCTTCGGAAGAAAAATAGAAATAGAAACCCTTTTAGATTGGAGGATTCAATCCAAGAAAATTGATAGGGTTCTTCTTGTTATGGGATTAAATTTTACATGTAAATATATATAATTGAAAAATAAAATAAAAAATACTTTGAACAAAGAAAAATTAGAGAATAGAGATGTTACTTATTACAACAGAGTCAAGCACGCGAATCAAGAAAGACGATGGACAAAGAGAGATGGATGCGGGTCTTTGTTTTTTTATAATTATTATTTATAATAATAATATTTTATGTTGTGATGAAGAAAATTTTATTTTATTACTACTATTAATTAATTAATTAATAGAGAGTATGGAGAAATGGAGAACTAATTATTTCTTGATTGTCAACTTTCAAATTATGACATTACACAAAGTATTGATTGAGATTATTGTTGTACTCAAAAAGAACAAAAATGCTCTCTGTAATCATATCATAAGAGAGTAAAAATAAAATAAAAAATCAAATCCTAAAATAAAAGTGTGGTGAATATGATCATTCTTTTATTTTTCAAAGAAATGAAACTTCTGTTTTGTATAATAAAGGAGATTTTTTTTTTGAGATGAAAGGAATATTAGTTAAAATTTTAAATTAACCGAGTTCATATAAAATTGTAAATCTAATTTTAGAAAGAAAAAAATAAGTCAATATTAAATCTAAAAATATATCGAAATTGAATTTTGTTAGCACAACCTTCGTAGACGGATAGCAGTCATAGCACATGAGTAATTGTTTCATTTCAACTTATTATAGACACCAAGTTGAGCATTCAAATTTTAAAAAATGTTATTATTGCATTAGATGTTACCTACGAAAAGTAAAATTAATTGTTCGAATATATTATGATTTAATTTTGGCTCCGCCGGGTAAAGGGTCTTTTTTGAAGAAGTCTTTGTGAAAATGTCTTTTCGATATTGAGTGTTGTCAAAATGGTCCTTTTTAATATTAATTCATTTTATATAATTTCAAAAATAAGTTAAATCATTTCTTATTTTCTGAAAAATACAAAAATTGTTTTATATAATTAAAATATAGATCCAACTCATTAACCCGTACCCATTTAATACGAATCGAATCACAATTTCCACCAAATCAAAATCCCCAAATGTTCAAATTAGGGTTCTAAAACATATCACTTTTTTTTTTCTTCTTCTTCTTCTTCTTCTTCTTCTTCTTCTTCTTCTTCTTCTGCCTCTCTCTCTCTCCTCCTCCCCGAACTCCACCGACCGGAACGCCGCCGCCTAGGACATCACCTCCTTCATCTCCTTAATTGTTCCATAAATGTGTGTTTATGGTCGGGATTTTCTGGAATTGAAGAAAGCTTGGAACGATGAAACCATCTCAACCGTTTGGATTTGCCCGTATCCCAATCGTTGTTGATTTGTTTTCCCAAAATCAGACCGTAATTAGATCCTCTCCAGTAGAACGCGCCGATGGTCCCAGTTTCAGCGCAAAAAAAATAATAATAAAAAAAAACTAACACAAAAAAAAAAACTCACGAATTACCAAAAAATATAGTTTAATTATTAATATAAAATTAATTTACATGGAATTAAATTTTAAATATTAATATAAATTTAAATTACATTAAATTATATTTAAAATACTAATACAAAGTTAATTTACATAGAATTACATTTTAAATACTAATATAAAATTATTTTTCGTGAAATTACAATTAATTACTAATATAAAATTAAATTACATGAAATTATATTTAAAATACTAATACAACGTTAATTTACATAGAATTATATTTTAAATACTAATATAAAATTATTTTTCGTGAAATTACAATTAATTACTAATATAAAATTAAATTAGATGAAATTACATTTTAAATACTAATACAAAGTTAATTTACATAAAATTATATTTTAATTACTAATATTAAGTTGATTTTAATAAAATAACATTTTAATTACTAGGACTCGGATCAACAAAAATCATCCGTTAATTATCTTGAATGGATGGTTGTGATGTAAAGTTGACCATTAGATCGGATCAACAAACACAACCGTTGATTACGTTTGAACGGATGACTGTGATTAATTCTTGATTTATTCCTTTTTTATTTATTGAAATTAATAGATGGCTGTGATTAATTCTTGAATTATTTACTTTTGAATGATTGGCTATGATTTAATCATGAATTTTAGACACACATACCTAATCATAATTGTAATATACCTAATGCAATTCTAACACGTTTAGTATGAAGTCTCTTATAGACAATATGCATGGTATATAAGTCATCTTCTATGAAATTAGACATTGTGATAGATAGATTTTCAATACACCTAAGACTAAATGTCATATACCTTCATTAAATTAACTTTATATTACCAAATACAATGTTATTTAATGAAATTAACTTTATATTAGTAATTAAATTTCTTGAAATTAACTTTATATTAGTAATTAAATTTCATTATATTAGCTTTAAATTTGTAATTAAAATGTTATATTTCATGAAATTAACTTTATATTAGTAATTAAAATGTTATATTTCGTGAAATTAACTTTATATTAGTAATTAAATTTCATTATATTAGCTTTATATTAGTAATTAAAATTTTATTTAATAAAATTAACTTTATATTAATAATTAAAATGTTATTTCATGAAATTAACTTTATATTAGTAATTAAATTTAATAAAATTATCTTTATATTAGTAATTAAATTTCATTAAATCAACTTTATATTAGTAATTAAAATTTTATTTAATGAAATTAACTTTATATTAGTGATTAAATTCCATTAAATTAACTTTATATTAGTAATTAAAATGTTATTTCATGAATTAACTTTATATTAGTAATTAAAATGTTATTTCATGAAATTAACTTTATATTAATAATTAAAATGTTATTTCATGAAATTAATTTTATATTAGTAATTAAATTTAATGAAATTAACTTTATATTAGTAATTAAATTTTATTAAATTAACTTTACATTAGTAATTAAATTTCATTAAATCAACTTTATATTAGTAATTAAAATTTTATTCGATGAAATTAACTTTATATTAGTAATTAAATTTCATTAAATTAATTTTATATTAGTAATTAAAATGTTATTTTATCAAACTAAAAATAAAAAAGCCATCAAAAGTATTTTACATTCGCGATAAAACGATCTCGAGACCATCAAAATTTCATGAAATTTATCTCGAGACCATAAGTTAGATTAATATATAAAATTTTAAATGAAATTATTCGTTAGTATATATATATTTAAAGTTTGATAAAATATTCAATTTAGTTAACTTGGTTCAACGGGAAACAATCTAATTTTCTAGATTAGAGTTGGGATGATCTTGGGTTCGAATCCTCAAAATCCAAGTGTGATAAGGGCAATATAGACATTTCCTTTTTACTTGAATTAAAAAAAACAATTACTTTTTTGAAATAAAAAAATTATAGGAGTATATATATATATATATATGAGAATACTACAATACATTTTTTAAATTTGAATGTACCGTACATTTATAACATAACCAATAAACTAATGAAACTTTAATTTTTTATTATACACTCTATCACATATGATTATAACTTAAATTAATTTTCTACTTAATAAATATAAAGTAACCTGCTTTAATAAATATAAGATAACCTGCTATAGCATATTTTATTAATAAAATATAAAATATTTTAATAAATCTATTTAAAACAAAAAAAAAGTTTATATACTCAATTAATTTAATTAAATAGTACAAATAATTTAATTATACCCAATAATTTTTTTTCTTTTTCTAAAAAATAGCGCAAATTTTTTTTTCTTATTAAATTATTTTTCAAAATGTATAAAAAACAGCTAAAAAACAAAAAAAAAAAGCGTGCAATTTTTTTTCTTCTTATTCTTATTAAATTAATTCGTAATATTTTTCTTCTTATTTTTGGGAAACTAAGTTGCAAATTTGGAAAAAAAATATTAACAAAAATATTTGTATTCTTATTTTTGTAAAAAAATAGGCAAATATGAAAAAAAAATATACAAGCGTAAATATTTTTATTCATATACCTTTAAAAATAATTTATAAATTTATAAAAAAAAAATATACAATATGTCAATATCTTAAAAAAAAAACATACAATATGTCAATATCTTAAAAAAAATACATACAAGTGGAAAGATTTTTATTCTTATTTTGTAAAAATAATTCATAAATTTATAATAATAAAAAAAACATACCGGATTATTAAGTTAAAGACTTATATGACAATAGTCGGGTGTTTCAACGTCCACGTTAATACAAGTTTCTTTCATAAATCTAACGGTTGATATTAAATAATTAAATCTAAAAGTTGAAATTGAATGAAATATACTGTAAAGTGAATGTACCGTAAAAATGCTATATATATATATATATGTATATATATATTGATTTTTGGTGATAAGTATGAATTAATCAAACTAGTGTAGACACAATTTAATTGGTCTCCATCAAGATAAAAGGTCAAAAAATGGTGGATAAATATTTTTGTTCGAATAGAATTTAAAAACATTAGTTTCATGATTGCATTCCCGCACGTGCGCATCATTACCACAATACAAAGACTAATCTTTATTCAATTCTCTACATATAATTATCTTCTTAATTAGCAAGTGTCATTTATTTTTGTAGTAGTACTACATATTTTATTTATTGAACGTGTTAAACTATTTAACATTATTTAAAGACTGATCTTTATTCAATTCTCTCTAATTAGATTCTTAATTAGTGTCAATTTGTATAGTAGTATAGTAGGATTTTTTGATTTATTGAACCTGTTACTTTTTCACATTATTTATAATCTTTCTAATTTCCAATTTTTTATCCTATCTTTTTTTTGGACATATTGCACCCACTACATTAATAAGAAGACAACTCCATCTATGTAATTAAAATATTGCTTTTTATTATTACAGTTTTGAATTCACAGAATCAATATCCAATAATTTACAGTGTTCCTTTATTATTATTATTGTGTGTGCTTTCTTGTGAAGAACAATAAGAAGCAATGCAAAATTTGTACATATAAAATACAGTACAAATGCATATAGTTAAAAATTAAAATACACAAATTTTTTGTTTGATGTCATAATATAGATAATTAAAGATCCATTAAACAAAGGGAATCCTTTTCTAATCCCTTTATTAAAGGTATATGATTCCCTTTTTCTTTTATCCATTCTAAATTTGCCACACTTTTTAGGGCAAGTCAACTTGAAAAAAAGAATTTATACTTATTCATTTATTATTTATAAAAGACCTCCTTTAGGGCAACCCCAATGGTTGTGAAATGGCAAGGGCCATTGCCATTTTTTTGGCAAAAAGCCAAAAAAATCAACCCCAATGATTGAAATGGCCCTTGCCAAAAAATGGCTCTTGCCAAATATCCATGTATATTTGAACAAATATACATGAAAAAATGGCCCTTGCCATTTGTGACATGTCATCACAGCCTCTCATCTCAACCACTCAAAATTCAACAACATTTTTTTAATTATAAAGTTGATATAATCACATACCAAAAAGCAATATATTATTATTTAATTTATTAAAATGACCCTTGCTATATTTAAAACCATTAGGGTAAGATTTAGGAAATGGCAATTGACACTTGCTATTATTTGACAAAATAGAAAATGGCCCTTGCTATTTTAGCAAAACCATTGAGGTTGCTCTTACTTTTCACTTATTACATGTTTTCAAAATTCTCTGCCCCATTAAATTTGAATGTTGTGTTTGCATGTGGTTCCCTCACACTAAATTTATTCGATTATAAATAGACTGTAGGAATATAGTTTCAAGCATTCATAGAGATGTTCACATGTCCAAATAATTTTTTTAATTATTTTTTGCAGTATTTAAATGATTTTTTTAATTTAACATGAACTCGATTGACTAGTAAATAATAATCTGCGTAAGATATGCTTGTATCATTAATTTTTTTCATAAAAGCAAACATCATTATAGTTTATTAATGAAGATAGTAATAATGAGTATATTATGTAAAATTTATTAATTTAATCAAGATTATTGGGAGCATTAATAATTTACATAGTATAGTGGAGTGGTGAATATGATGATTATGATACACAAAAAGGAACACAAAAGTTGTGTGACTAATTTTTTTGTCACCTTTATATTTTGATATTTAAACTCCATAATAATTGATGTGAAGGACTCTTTGTGGTAATGATGTCACATGTTGATTCATCATCAAGAATATTAAGTCAAACTCAAAGTCAAAGTGAAGCAGCATTTCAAATCATTATTTTTGAAATGCACTCAGGCCCAGGCCCATTTAAAAATTGGGCTTGACAATTTTCCCTGATATGGGCCAATACCCAATTAAAGTGAAACGACAAGCCCATAGGCCATAGGTCCAATAATTATTGATCGATCATCCAAACACCGCCTTAACTTCAACCGTCTTTTTACTCTTTCTAATCCCACTCACTCACTTACCCCACTCTTTCAGAAACCTCCACGAGGAAAAAAAATGGCAGCTGCAGCACCTCCACCGGCACCGACCGCCGCCCCCTTCACCCTCCCCTCCGCCACCCCAGCCGGAAACACACTCTTCACCTGCATCCGCCTCGCCACTGCCGCCGACGTCCCCCAAATCCACAAGCTCATCCACCAGATGGCCGTTTTCGAGCGCCTCACTCATCTCTTCTCCGCCACCACCGACTCCCTATCCGCCACCCTCTTCCCTCCGAACGCCCCTCCGCCGTTCACCTCCTTCACGATCCTCCTCCTCGAGCTCTCCGCTTCACCGTTCCTGCCGTCGCAGGATCCCCATTTTACCCCTATCCTCAAATCCGTCCACCTCGACCTCCCCATCGACGATCCGGAGAAGGAATCCTTCAGGAGCACCGCTCTCGACGCGATCGGAGCCGACGGCGTCACCGTCGGCGGATTCGTGCTGTTTTTCCCCAATTACTCGTCGTTCCTGGCGAAACCAGGGTTTTACATCGAGGACATCTTCGTGAGGGAGTGCTACCGGAGGAAGGGTTTGGGGAAGATGGTTCTGTCAGCTGTGGCAGCGCAGGCGGCGAAGATGGGGTACGGGAGGGTGGAGTGGGTGGTGCTGGACTGGAATTCTAATGCCATTAGGTTTTACGAGCAGATGGGAGCGCAGATACTGCCGGAGTGGAGGATTTGCAGGCTCACTGGTGATGCTCTTCAGGCTTTCTCTGACGGTGATATTTGATTATAAAGGAATTTCTTATTTTGTGTAGGCTAATGTTGTTTGCCTCCACTGGATTTTATCAGATGTGATGATGCGAAAACTTGTTGGTTTTAACGAATTTCGGTTGTGTTCATGAGTTCTTTAATGTGTTTTGAAGCTTTTATCTAACTGTGTGTGTGTGTGTTCATGCGCTTTACATGAATGTGGAAGCTTTTAGTTAACTGTGGTGTCTGATTAGGGGTGTGAGTGACTCGAGCTTGGTCATAATTTATTCGGAGACGAGCTCGTTTCACTTCCACCAAACTCAAACTCACTAGCTTAATGGTATGACAACCAAATAGGAGACTGAATACATCTTGCTTAGATTAGAATTGACTCATTCTTTGTTTGCGAGTGCCATTTTTCTTCTTCTTGGTATTTGCCGATTGATCACAAGTCGAATATGGTTTACATATTTTGAGAGTTACCTGTTATGGTTTACATATTTACCTTAGCATAAGAGTGGGGAATCTGGAAGTTCTCCTTGAACCCTACCTGTAGAAACCCTTGATAATGTCTACAATTTGATCCTTTTGCTGGGTTCCATCTTGACCCTTCATTACCGGCATTTTGATCACCACATTCCATTCATTATTA
Organism: Euphrasia confusa; assembly: GCA_954870475.1. NCBI lineage: Eukaryota > Viridiplantae > Streptophyta > Magnoliopsida > Lamiales > Orobanchaceae > Euphrasia > Euphrasia confusa. The sequence goes on along the minus strand of OX940960.1, from coordinate 4,038,554 downwards.
ATCAAAAGACATCGAGTTAGGAAATCATACACTCCTTGCGTATCAACAATACACATTTGGATTTTGCACAAATGCTTTGAATACGTTGGGGTCCAAAACGAACTTATTTTGTTTCACCAAGGCTAGTTGTGTGGATTATACATGTTATTGGGCAGAAAGAGCGACGACGTGTATTTCTCCAACTAAAATCTTCGGAGCGGTCTGGCGAAGAAAGCGGAGTGATGGACGAGGCAAAGGCTTCTCGCGTGGTCTCGCTTGTTGGTTATCTACTTAAAGATCAAGATTGCGATCGATATCAGTTCACCAATTCCTTTCACAACATCTTATTTTCATAGCATTTGTAAAATTGATTCCATTGCATCAAAATCTTATTTTCATCAAGAGTTGCATTTGTAAAAAAATGATTCCATTGCAATTTCCATATGTTCACAATGAATCATTGGAAAATATTTCAAAGTAAAGTAAAAATAAAAATAAAAATAAAAATGAAATACTAATAAAAAAAATCTTCAAACATTAAATATTTTTATATTTCAGAAAAAGGTTAAACGGGTCGGTCCATGTGAATACGGGTCCTTTATTTAATTATTTATCTGCGTTTTATCCCATTTATTCACTCTTTTCCTTGGAACACAATTTCAACAGCCATGGCTTGCTGTACTTCCAGCTTCACTACTTCAAAATCTATGGCGGTTATGGGGAATAATCGCTGTTATTCTCACGCGCTCAGCCCGCAGTTCGCCCCTTTCTTCAAAATCAAGCCAAGTTTCAACCCTAAATTTCTCTCTTTCTCTGTCACCAGAAATATGCCCAGAAGATTTTACGGTAATTTATCGGTATTTTTTTAAATTCTAATTTCTGTTTTCAATTCAATTGGGTTTATATGAATTTACAAGGTAGTGTAAAAAAATCATTTTATTTTCTGTCTATGTGAATGTGAATGATTGGTTAGTGATTAAAGAAAATTTTGGTTTGACGCGATTTTGACTTATACGTGGATTGAACACTGAGATTTCTGAGAATCAATTACAAAAATTTATTTGGGTGACATAATATAGCTTGACTACTATTGCAGTGAAATCAGTTGCTGCCCCCACAGAATCAGTTTCTGGCTTCGACGAAATGGTTTCCGGAACCCAACGGAAATATTACATGCTTGGTGGGAAAGGAGGCGTCGGAAAAACCAGCTGTGCTGCCTCTCTTGCTGTTAAGTTTGCAAATAACGGCCATCCCACCCTTGTTGTCTCGACCGACCCTGCACATTCTTTGAGTGATTCTTTTGCCCAGGTTTGAATACTGCTTGCCCCTTGTACAATTTGAATCATCACCGAACCACCAAAGTTTATGATTAGAAATGTGCTTACATTTTTTGTTCAATGTAGGATTTAGCTGGGGGAACGCTAGTACCCGTTGAGGGTCCCATCGCTCCACTTTTTGCCCTTGAGGTGAGTAAACAGTTTTTTTTTTTCTTTAATTTAGGTGGTGATTAAATAGCCTGTATTAATCTCTCTAGCCGCTGCCCCCATTACCTATGGTGGGCCAAGCCAATCTTATACTACTCATTACCTCACTCCCTTTTTTTGAGAAATATGGTAAGTCTTTTATTCTCAATCAGATTAAAAGGAACCTTGCTTTGGACAGATAAATCCTGAGAAAGCAAGAGAAGAGTTTCGAAGTGCAAGCAAGACAAATGGTGGAGGTGGAGTCAAAGATTTTATGGATGGCATGGGTCTAGGGTTGATTGCGGACCAGGTATACCCTTGCTGGCCGAAATGTCATGTTTTTATTTCGAATAATTGCAAAAACTAAACTCGAGATTATAAATAATCATATGAATACATATTTGAAGGGGCAAAATGTTATTTGTATACTATATTTTATAAATATGAAGGGGGGTTGACATGTTTGTTTATGAAGTAAGACAAAAATAAATCTCAGGTGATTTTTGTAATTTTGGAACTTCATTTATTTCTGGTAATTAAGTCAAGCTTCAAGCTACTTTTTGTAATTAACAGTTTTTTTGCCAAAGAACTAGATATGATAATATTCAACTGGAGATTATATTAGTGGAAATATCAAGAATAGAGATAAATATTTGACAATACAATTATCTTTACTTCAGATGACTTAAATATTCAGTTGGAGGACTTGGATTCTCATATTACTTGCAAAGAATTTTCTAATAATTAACTAACTAATTAATATTTTGATTTTCTATGGCCATAGCTCGGGGAGCTAAAGCTTGGAGAGTTGCTGGATACACCTCCCCCTGGTCTTGATGAAGCTATTGCAATCTCAAAGGTATGTCTGGTTTTTGAATTACAAAGTCTGGCTGACAATTTATTATTACTCCTACGTCACCTACTTGACGATACGTTTTCCAAAAAGGAAATAAAGCGACAACATCATCTTTGTATATCCCTTTGATCTCAAAATTACACACAATGTCATTTCTTTTTTGCACTAACTTACTTTATTTGCACATACTTTGTTTTTCCAATAAAGTTAAATGAACTATTATACCCTTAATTTATGTCATTTAATATCAATAAACAACTTTATTCTTAATATACGTGCAAACAGTAAATGTATCACCAAGTAAGGGACGGTCGTGCTACTATTATTATTATTATTGTTGTTGTTGTTGATATTATTACAGATTTGATTTTGTTTTTTTTTCAGGTTATCCAATTCCTTGAATCTCAAGAATACAACACTTTCACTCGGATAGTGTTTGATACTGCACCCACTGTAAGGAGAAAGTTAATTGTCTTCATTCGACATTCAAACTGCAATATTATTGTTGAAATGTCCTTTTTGGCTGATGGATTTTTCTGCAGGGTCACACATTACGACTTCTGTCATTGCCCGACTTCTTGGATGCGTCCATTGGAAAGATTTTGAAGGTAACAATATCTCAAGATGGATTGCATATATTTAAAGATTTCTCTACGTCCGTAGAATTATATTTACTCGTTACCATCAAAATTATTTTCTCCAACTCATTTCTAGAGCTCCCAATGACTTTTTTTTGTGCTCACAAATTCCGGCAATCCATGTTGCAGTTAAAGCAGAAGATTTCTTCAGCAACTTCAGCCATAAAATCTGTCTTTGGCCAGGAAAATAATGGACAAGATGCCGTAAGACTTCATTTTTTTCATGGATACCATTGTTGTCTTCTGCCCTTATTGGAATCTTGACGTCTTTAATTAGTTTTCTCATTCGTAGGACAAAAAATTGGAGATACTAAGAGACAGAATGATAAAAGTGAGAGAGCTTTTTCGCGATACAAGCTCTACAGAGTTTGTTATTGTCACAATTCCCACGGTAAATATAATTGTGATTTTACAACAAACAATTCAGGTGTAGTTTTTGTAATTTAACCCTATGTCCGAGGCTTTATATACTGTTGCTTTTAAAAGCAAGAGGAAATTAGGAAATAATCCACGGTGGGAGAATCTCAAACTCCAACAAAAGAATTTTTCTTGGTAACTAATCCGTTTTTCTCCTATATGCATAAAATCTAAAATTCTGATCAACAGACATCTCAATCCTTACCCGGTTATACTCAATTATCACCCGATTATTTATTTGCTACCCTGATTATTCAAGGCTAATTTTGACATTTTGACCTTCATTTCCCACCTTTTGTCTCTTTTCCCAAGATCCACATTAAAGAAAAGCAGATATTGTTTAAGTCTGTAATTTAAGTCTTTATTTATTTATTATTTTATTTTTTCAGGTTATGGCAATAAGTGAGTCGTCGAGATTATGTGCATCCTTGAGAAAAGAAAGTGTCCCTGTGAAGAGATTAGTTGTTAACCAAATTCTTCCCCCTTCTGCCTCTGACTGCAAGTTCTGTGCAATGAAGAGAAAGGTATATTTATATAAGAGTTTAACTCTTTTTGTTCTTAGTTATCATTTTAGCTTGGGGGCAGTTTAGTAATTTATAATGACATAATGTGCATTTTCACAATTTTAAAAGAAATTGGACCTTTCGTAATTGGGGCAAACTCAGGGAATTTTTGTAATTTTGCATCTAGTTGTGTAAATAAAAAATTGTATATATTTCAGGATCAAACACGTGCTCTGAGCACGATTCAGGAGGATCCAGAACTTTCGGGTTTGACCATGATCCAGGCTCCACTAGTTGATGTGGAAATCAGGGGTGTACCTGCTCTACAGTTTTTAGGGGACATTGTTTGGAAATGAACAAAGGCGGCCGTGTCATCAGATTTGTGTAAGTGTTTTTTTCCCTTACTTTTTGTGTGGGAATTTAAATCACCTTCTGTTAGTCTCGCAGGATGAAATTCTGTTTCTACTTGCTACTTACGAAAACGTACCCTTGACTCTTGAGGTTAGACCCAATTACAAAAAAAAATAGTTTAAACTTTTTCAAAATTACAAAAAATACCCCCAACATTTTAAATTGTCTTACATATATTCCCTTTGCAAGCAAACAACATATCGCAAACCCACCTTTACATTTATAAAATATTGCAGCTAGTCATCTAGTTTTCAGTGAAAATAACCTCAGGGGTTATTTTTTAATTAGGTCAAACTCAAGATACTTTTGTGTAATTATACCAATCCTCAGGGGTTATTTTTTAATTAGGTCAAACTCGAGATACTTTTGTGTAATTATACCAATCCTAAATCCCCTGCCTCGTTCTCTTGACAGCATCAGAAGGATTCTTGCTCGGTATCAGAATTCCCACTGGCCAACATCTCTTGTGTCCGTTCCCAAGTACACATTATAGTACGACCCTCCTATCAACTGGAATCCTCTTAAAACTGATCAATCACAAGGAACATGTATACTATACTGTAGCATTTTATTTGGAAACAAGACCTTCAATTTTCAGACACAGAGTTGGAGAGGGCAAATGAAGGAAATATTTCAATCAGTGAAATATGATAGTTATGGGTATAATAGTTGTAATTATTTGATCAACTTTTTAAAAATATAATACTAATATATTAGAATCTTTCACTGGGAAAATTTTAAATATAGTGTCATATTCATTGGTGCCTGTTTGTTATTTTATATTTTCTTGTGAAGAATATTAAATCACAATTCAAAATATAAATTGCCAAAAACAAAATCTTAAAATAAACAATTAATGATTAGTTTGAGAGAGGCTAAACTCTCTAAGAATTTTACACACACAACAATCAATAATACATTGTGAGTATATCAATCTAAACTAGTAGTACAACTCTACAAAATCACAAGCAAAATCAACTAATGGTGGTATACTTTCGCTAATGTACACACAACAGTACAACACACACCTTGTACAGAACCTCACACTTTCGAACTTGCTTCATGTAAGTTTTACCTCAATGAGAACATATACTAATCGATGTTTTTTAGTTACTTCTTTTGGAAAGTAACCATACCAATGAAAGCTATGGCGCGGGAAGCTACACCTGCTAGAATTAGCAAGCCTAGACGAAAACCCCAGTGACGAACATTGTATCCGTACCTCATGAGCGCACCACACCGTGTCAGGAGCCACACCCCATAATACCTGCCATCAACAAGTGTGTTGATCGAAAACATGTTTGGTGGGTCATACTTAGCAATTAGGAAAATTGAGGTGTACCTTTCGGAATTCGCAATAACAAATGCTTCTAGGGCCCACTTTGGGTAACAGAAGTTCGCTAATTCTCTCACGAATCTGCTTCCGCTCAACTGAGTCGAAATAAGGGTCAACACAACCGGAAGTAATACGGAACACTGCATGAAGCGAAAGGTCGGATCATTCATGGTCATAGAAGCTCAAGCACAAACAAAGGGTCAGTTGCAAAATACTACCCTTGAGTTTGATCTATTTACAAAAAGAAGAAAGTTCTTTCAAAATTTAATTTTTTTCCTAGATACTTTATTTTGTTTCATATCTAACCTTCCCCTTAATAATAATTTAAACATCCTCCCTCTGAAAGTTGGCTTCTTTTTGTAATTATCCTCCACAAACAAAGGATTAATTACAAAAAAATGCCCATGTTTTTTCAAAATTACAAGGTTACCTTGATATTTTATTGTATCTTATATTCACTCCTTCCAAAAGAAAAAAAAGAAGAAAAACCAATTTTAAAAACAAAACAATTACAGTAGTCCAAAGTCCAAACACAAGGGTTCTTTTGTTGTGTTGAAGTTAGTCAGGTTCTTTGGTAGTTAAGTGCAAAATTACTCATACAAACTAAAAGTTTCTATCGAGGGAAGAGGGAGGAAATAATTGTTACCAGTTGGGAAGGGCCGGGTTCAAGAAAGATGGCCAATGCATAACCTATGCCCGTCACACAGTAAACGAGGCAGAGCAAGACAACATAGTTATCTGCAAAGGACGATCTTGGGTTGCTGAAGAAATAAAACATTGAGAGATAGACGACGGGCTTTATCAGTGTGTTGAAAAGGTCGACTGTGTCCTTGGATACGAAATGAGCTAGGCTACTAATTCCAGAAGCACTTTCTCTCCAATACTGTAACTTGTCTTGAGAAAATGACCGCAGAGCCGCGATCTTGCACAGAAGAGCTGAAAGTTGGCAACAGAATATTGGATATGAAATGTAAGTAAAACGTGGCACCCCAAAATTAGAATTAATTACAGAAGTACTCTTGGGTGAAATCACAAAATGTAGAAGTTTATTTTAGTAAAAAAATTAGAATGATTATTTACCAAGATTCATTTTTTGTTAGAGATTGTGGTGAATAATTTTTGCGAAAATGGAATAAATTACAGTTTTCCCTTAAATTTATCAGAAACATTGTTCAAGTTTCTAAAAGATGAACAATGTAAGCTTTGAAATCGCAAAACTTACAAACAGCAATTATCGTGTATGTATAAGCTGAAAAACCGAAGGTTGCATCACTAGCTGTGGTAAGTGATCCCAAACAGGCACCGGCGATTAACAGTATCAGATAATCCACTGCTTGTGTCTTGGCTTCACGCATCCGCTGCTTACTCAGCCTGAGATTGTGTCATTACATATAGACAAGATTACATAGAAATTTTGTTGATATGAAAAAAATGTTATCAATCGAATCAAGAATCCAACATTCAACAGCCAACAACTTGTTTGTCCTTATATGACCAACATTAGTCCATTTGCAAACAACTCCTTACTAATACTCATCTCCCTTAATAGGCGTGGCTCGTAAAATAGCAATAAATGTCAAGTCAGTACATACGATTTCAAAAAAGATAACATGCTTTTTGTGTAATTAGGCAGAGCCTCGGAGATAATTTTAACGATCCACCCTATTAAATATAAAGTTAATTAGGAAGAATTCCAAAACTTCTAACATTTTCGCAATTCCAGCTAACTTTTACATATTTGCAATTATATATTTTTCATGTTTTTCAAACATAGATTTTGGTTACTTCAATTTTTTAGTAGTTGAAGCCATTCATGGAAGAAAGATTCAATGTTCAAAGTATTTAATTGTGAAATTATATTATGAACAATAATTCGAAAGTTGTATAAAATTGAGCTACTATAGTGAAAAAAATGGGTTTTTGCTAATGAACTCTTAAATATACACAAGAAAAGAGAAAACCTACTGGAAGGAAGAAACCATTTTTTGTTTGTTTGTTTTTGCTAAAAAAAAGTGTTTTTTCATATTACATACCTCCCAAGGAAGAACTTGTACTGCAAGAAAACGTTTGGGGTTCTTCGGTACGACAAATCAGTCGACTTCAGATAGTTGTGTCTTATCCTATCCTTCTTACGCTGCACATTCTCTTTAACATCTTGCCAGAAGTCCCCTGCAAAGGAATGTTCCTGAACGCCCAGGCTCGGGCCTGGAAAATCATGACTGTGATGATCATTATCCATTGATTGGACATTATTATTGTTGTTGTTGTTGTTGTTGTTATTTCCGTTGAAATTAATTCTCATGTCAGGTGGAATAGGATAACCGTTATGCATCATCCACCTAACCGGAAGTTCAGTGTAACTCACGCCTGATGAGCTGGAGTTCGTCTTAACCATCCCTTCCAGAATGTCGATAAAGTAATCCGGAGGGTTAACGCGATCCGGGACGATGATTCCTAGACCGGAAAAGTATTCTTCGGCTTTTCTTGCGGGCCCGTGATAGACAGTGAGACCTCCTTTCGCTAAAAGTACTAGATCATCGAACATTTGGAACAATGCATAGCTGCAGGAGAAGACATTAACAGTAAATTAACACCGGGTTTCATAATGATTCATATGGTACTGAGATAGTGCCAACAAATTATGAGCTAGGCTGATAACTTTTTTTACCTCGGTTGATGGACAACCGTGCAGATATTAACCCCCTCAAGAGCTTCACGTCTAAGTGCTCTGAGAAGCAGCTGAGAAGATGAGCTGTCCAAACCAGACGTGGGTTCGTCCAAGAACAGTAAAGACGGTTCCATTACCAATTCAATACCGACATTCACTCTTTTTCTCTGGCCACCTGAGATACCTCTCTTCTCAACTGTCCCGACTAAGGAACCCCGGATTCCCTGCAATCCCAAGGAGTCAATGACCCTTTCAACCGTAAGGACCTTGTCCGGCTTTGGTAAGTCCGCAGATAGTCTTCAAGATTTTAAAAATGTAAATGTAATCAATAAGGACTTGCATGTACAAAGGTTTGACTTATTATAAAGGTTTTAATTCTCTTGTTATAACAGCATGATCACGTGAATATAGGGATAAATACTTGACAGTAGGGAAAAAACAATGGAGAAAGAAAGCATAAACTTGGAGACGTGTGGAAGAGTCAGGAAAGTGAAATACCACAAACGATCGTTTATACATGCTCAAACTCTCACATAAAAGACTTAACTGGGAATGTGAATAAGCAAACCTTTTAGTAAAAATTTAAATGTAACACTGTAAATGCAAGTTATTATAAATATTTGGGACTACGATTTTAACAAAAATTCAGATAGCATGTGTTTATTTGTAACTACTAACTACTAACTATAATTTGAGTCCAAATCTGAATCTAAGCATATTATTGTCATTTTTTTATCATCACAAATCGATTATAATAAGTACATTTGATATCGAGTCACTTGAAATTCAAACACATGTAAGAGTTCTCTACATGAATCCACAGAAGAATTTCATAAAATTTAAGTATTGAATTTGCATTAAAAAAAACGACATACCTGCACCTAGCACTAAACCACAGGTTTTCCTCCACTGTCAAATTCCCATGCACTATATCATCTTGTGGCACAAACCCAATGATCTTTTTGTACGAGTGTATGGATATCCCCTTTCCATTAATTAAAATCATGCCGTTAACCGTACAGCCAACTGCTTTCCCAGCCAGGGCTGAAAGAAAAGTCGTCTTCCCAGCTCCAGACGGGCCCATGATCGCCGTGATCCGGCCTGGCTTTATCTTCCCATTGATGCCCCGCAACAGAGTCTTGTGTTTCCCTTTCAGAGTGACCGTTAGGTCCCTGAAGGAAATCTCGATCAGAGGCCGCTTCCTTTTTCCGTCGTCGGTGGCCATGGAAATCACGCCCGAAAATGTCATATTCTTATTCTGCTGTTGCTGGATTTTCTCTCTCTCTAGCTGGGAATAAGCGTACTTGAAGATCTGACTGTGAGTGTGAATTTCCTTTTCCTTTTGGTTTTTCTTTTTTGTATTTTTATTCTTGGGCTCTGAGTTAAGAACTTTGTTTCCAGAAGATGTGGACGGATGCAAAGTGTCTGTTTCCAAGATTTTCATTTCGTCCTGATTCTTGAAGGATAATTTCTTGGAGAATTTGCCGGAGAGTTGAGATGTTAACTCGATGGCCCGTTTTTTGGCTGCGTCCTTTGCAGATTTCCACCGGGCACGTGCTTGTGTTTTCTCCCTCGCGTTCCTAGCAGCTGTCTCTCGGTATTTGGCGTATCTTCTTTCACGAGTGGTAATGATTTGGTCTGAGCAGTTGTATATAATGAGGAGGATAGTGCTTAACGCAGCCTACAATGTAAGAGTATGGGTTATTTTAGGGTGTTCTTGCAAAATGTCACTTGATAAATAAAACGACCGAGACCAAATGTAATGTAAAAGATTAAATGAAAAATAAATACATCTTACAATGAGCATAACACCATAAGCATGAATATTTTGATTTGCAGTTTTCGGATTGCATGTAGTCAACTTGATGCATCCTGAAGAATTCGATTTCGGTATTCTTGACAGTGTCACAAGATAAAAAAAATAAAAAATGAACGGAGAACTTTGACTCAGTTATTAATGAACTTACGTTTCTCATCGGTAGATCCCATTGGACAGTAATTCCTGAGAAGTTGAGAGAGAAGCATTAGCATTGAAATGATAAAGAACGACTTTTTTTTAGTCCAAATAGAAAAAAAATCAGTACCCACTGCCACAAGGTATTCTCTCGGTAATAGTCGGACAGTAAGAACCAGCAGAACAAAAGACCTCGTTATTTGTACGAGCATCAGCCCAAATATTTGCACCACCACAAGTATGATTTCGTTGTCCGGGTGGAAGTTGGTAAGAATATCTGGAGAGATTTTGACACATTAATGAAGTTATTTGCACCATAGACAGATTTTCTTATGCAATAAAAAAGAGCATTTAACAGAAATGATCAAACTTACGGTGCACATCGTCCTGTAGTTCTGTTGAGTGTTGCTAGTGGGCAGTAGGAACCCAATGGACAGGCTACACAAGTTTTTCAAAAATAAAATAACTAAATAATATTTTATCCCAATAGTTCTAAAATTTCATGCTAAGATCGATTGGATTTGACAGAAGAAAAATCGCACAACTGATTAAATATCATTCGTTTGACCTCAATGTTTGAATTCAAATATGTGCGTGTGAAATAGTTGAAAGTTACATACAAGTCTACGTTTAGAAGATGAAGCCAAATGGATAGTTTCTAAAGCCATAAACTAGAGGATGAAATAGATGAAGCCATAAACTGAGACGAGTGTGCGTGGAGTAGTGAATAATACGGAAACAAGAAGACTCACGTATCATGCAAGTGATGCCGGACGGGCAAAAGAACCCCTCACAGCACGACCCACAATCGGATGCTCGGTCGGGCATGACCCGCGAGTTCTGTAGGTCCACCGCCTCCTCAGGCCCAGATGCACAGGCCCAGCCCGGCTCACAGCCGGCAACCCAATGAGAGGAGTTACAGTTCCTATTCGGCCTCCCACCACTCATTAAGCTGCTCAGATACACCGAGACTTCCGCTGCTGTACATAATCGCCGAGTTACATCTGCAAACAAACAACGAATTTAAACCCGCAACATTATAATCAAATCGATTCACAACCCCCTTATGTTTTGAATCTAGCGTGAAATCGAAATATCGGTCAAAGTTGGTCAACGGATGAAAAGTAAACAGATCAAGTTCATTATGCAGTTGACAGAATCAAAAGCTTCCATTTTTAAGTTGAATTAAACACACACAAACAAAAAAACAGAGAGGGAGAGATTAGTAATCACCTCCAGTTCTAGCAAGGCAAGCAGTCAAGAAGCCCACATCCGAAGAGTAATTGAAAGCTTTATTCCATTCAGCATCCCTAGAAATACATACATCATACATACATATATACATACAGATTAAAACATACACAGTAGTATATATATACAGAGAGAAAATTACGGGTTGCTGATGCAAAAGCTGTAATCTTGGACGAATCTAGAGGAGAGGACACCGGAGGTGAAGTTGTCGAGAGTCTCGTAAGCTGCTGCGGTGAGGGTATCAAAAGACGCGGGATTCGGGGTGCTGAGCTGGCACTGCACGAACCGCAGGGAGGTGGATTGGAGGAGAACGATGACGAGAGCGAGGGAGATGCTGCAAAATGTGATCTTGGATGAACCCAGCTTCCATCTGCTCATTCTTTTTGCAGAGCTTCTCCTCCTTTCCCCCTACTTTTTTTCTTGAAAATAAAACAAATAAATTCAATTTTGATGTGAATGTGCGAATATGACTATATGAGGGAGATGCATATAAATTATATAATAGTACTATAATTTTTTAGGGATAAATTAATGATAAGATCGTAAGTATTGCATTGGTAATGATTGATGAGACCTTATACTGTGGTTACCGGTACCATATGAACAGTATGGTACCGGCCCATAAACAAAACAAAAAAGCCCAATTTCAACATTATTCTGTGTTCTCCAACGCTTCAAAACACATTAACCCTAATAACCCCAATCTCACTTCAACACTCCGCCACCACCACATACGACGCCATCGATGACCACCGTGATACCGCCGTCGGCGAAATCCACCGCACTGCCACCGTCGACCTACGTACCAGAGTCACGCCGTAGATCCGTGAGTAGCAGCAGCGTCCACGAACCACCACTCCTATGTCGCCGTCGACGAACCACCGCATAGTCGCCGCCTAGATAATTGACCGAAGTACCTGCACCGCGTCACGTCACTCCCACGCTGAAGAACTCCGAACAACAACAGCGGCGATGAGCCCTCGATCCACCGCGCAACACCACCTGCTCCAACGAGCCCCCGCCTCCTCCGTTCACCTCCGTCATCCGATAAGGTAAGGCTATCCCCCTTACTTTTGATTACTTTTTTAGTTCCTTTTTAATTGTTTTTTATATGTGAAATTTGTGTAATTGAATTTTGGTTTGATAAAAAATTTGGTTTGTGTTCCGTGTTTGTTTGTTTGTGTGATGTTTGTGGTGTTGTGTGTGTGTGTTGATGTGTGTGTGTTTGAAAATGGTTGGAGTAGTAACTTGGTTCTGGTTCTGTTCTTTGATGCTGCCTTTCTCTCGAGATCTCTATTGTCCAGTATTATACTACTCATGTTACTAGACGAGTTTTTTATTTGTTTTTCTCACATTACTGTCAAACATCATGTGAATTTTTCTGTCAATAATTTTGTATCAGTGAAAGGTATCGGTTTGCGTTTTTCTTTACTCGGTGAGAACTCTTAATGAGAGTGATGGCCCCACAGAGAATGGACTTCCTTTATGCCATATATTGAGAGCAGCAAAGCTTAAGTATTACCATTATTCTAATATCATTTTACATTTTGATTGTATCACAAACACCTAGACGTAATTTACGAGATATTTTTTGCATGTACTCTTGCAGCATTGATGATTTTTATAAAGAACTTCACCGGCTTCTTATCAAGGTAGGAACAGTTTTGAGTAACCTTTATGGTGAGGAATGGGAGAAGAGACTTGGGGTATGTACTTGACTCATCAAGGGACATGTATTATGTTATAAACACAGTAGAAAAGTATTTAAACAGAGTAGAAATCAGTATAAAACATAGTAGATATCAGTATTAAAGACAGTAAAATACAAAAAAACATTATTCTCACTTCATAAGTTAATTCTTCTACTTACATAAACACAGTAGAAAACTATTTGAACAACATAGTAGATATCAGTATTAAAGACATTAAAATACAAAAAACATTATTCTCACTTTATAAGTTAATTGTTCTCTTTACATAAACACAGTAGAAAACTAAAACACTCTTGGTTAATGAAGTCTACTGCATTGGTTGGTGAATTCTACTATGTTTGTTATTATATTCTACACAATTTACATTTGCTTATGGTCGTTTGAATTTCTTGCTCTTTAATATCTCTTTTTTTTGTTCTTTAAATGTTCTGTTTTTAATTGCAAGTTCGTGTGAAATTTACTATAAATAATATCAATCAAGAACTCGGCTAATTGATCCAAACTTTCCAGGTATCATCAAGCCATTGGAATTATGCAATGATACATTCACAAACCTGGACGCATTGGAATTGTTTCTCGATCTGGTACATGGACTTATGAAGCGGTGAGATTAATTTCTGGTTGTACGGTGTCTTTTTTGAAGTTGAATTGTTCAATATCCCACCCAAGTCTTTTCATTCTTAAAAATAGTACACTGATTTTTGTTTCTGTTTGGCTTTGAAATGAGACATAATTCTATTTTGTTTTGAAATTTATTTCTCTTGTCGAAAGTCACTTGGATCTTTAGGGAAAACGGTCCCACAATGACCCGAGTTGAGGTAGCGCTAAGAGGCAAGCAAGCGGTTAACGTCATGTGTTGCTTAAATTCAAAACAATGTTGTTTGGATAGAAAACATTACTTTTAACAGAGTTACTTGATGTATTCTCTATTTTGAACAAAAATTACAATCTACTCACATTCTTATTGCATTCTTCTCAATTTATAAGTTAATTCTTCTTCTTTTGTCGGTAATTTATTTTTACTTTGAAATACATAATATAAATCAATAAACACTAAAAAATATTTATAAGAGTTACTTGGTGTATTCTATATTTTGAACAAAAATTACAATCTACTCACATTATTATTGCATTTTTCTCAATTTATAAGTTAATTCTTCTTCTTTTGTCAGTAAATTATTTTTACTTTGATATAAATGATATATATTAATAAACACTAAAAAATATTTATAATAGAGTAGAACCCAGTATAAAACATAGTAGATATAAATATATTGTTTTCTACTCTGTATTCCAAACATATACTCCATTAATTAGTGAATTCTACTGCATTGGTTAGTAAATTCTACTCTCTTTAGTAGTATATTCTATTACATTTAAACCCAAAACCCTAAAAATAAACCCTAAACCCTAAAAATAAACCTTAAACTTTAAAACCTAAAAATAAACCCTAAACCCTAAACACTAAAATGTGGGAGACGAACTAGAATCGAGGGCGGCGCCATGTTCTAATGAGTTCTACTGCATTTAGTAGTGCATTCTACTTTCTTTATGTGCATATTCTACGACATTTATTCATGAATTCTATTGTTATTATACACAACATCTAACCCTAAACCCCTAAACCCTAAACCCTAAACCCTAAACCCTATAAACTCTAAACCCTAAACCTTAAACCCTAAACCCATGAACTCTAAACCCTAAACCCTAAATCCTAAACCCCTAAACCCTAAACCCTAAATCCTAAACCCTAAAAATAAACCCTAAACCCTAAATTGTGGGAGACAAACTAGAACTTAGAGAGGTTTGTCTCCCTAAACCCTAAACCCTAAACCCCTAAACCCTAAACCCTGATTGATTAGTTGATTTATAAAAAATACTAAAAATTAAGAAAAATACTATATTTGACTTTTAAAATAATAAATAGTTCCAACAATTTTTTTTTTCAAAACTTACTTTGAAAATGTCAATTTTAAGAAAAAATCAAACTCATTTTCTTATTAAAAACTTTTAGTGGATTACACTGTACTACGTCACTAAGACATCATATCATATTTATCGTTGCTAATATTTCAACAAATTTCTATAAATATAGTTTTTCATATTTTGTTTTGACATTTTGAAAGTTATAACAAAAAAAAACATTATAGGGATTGAAAGTCAACATTAATTGTTTTTATTATCTTATAAGACTACAAGTTCTTCTTACTTTTTTTTAATACATCGAGTATTGTGTGGTATTTTTTTCATATATTAAGAGTTGTGCGGAGCATGATTATTTGTGGGTTGATCTTGATATGATTATAAATTGAAAATAAATCACACATTGAAATTTTCCAAGCAAGATTTATCTCCAAACAAAAAAAGTGAACATTTCAAAACCGGGAAGTCATTTTTTTTTTCAAGCAATACACTTTCAATTGATATGAACTAAATTAAATTAAAATTAATAAAATATAAAAATTAATGGTAAAAGTATAGAGTAGTGTTTTAAAATAATAACTATAAGAGGGAATGTGACTTTTTAGTTACATTTGATAACTAAATGAGTTTAAAGCCCCCCTCTTTAAAAGTGTGAGTTTTTTACACCAATTGAACATAAAATGTCTCTTATACCCTTACTATTTAAATAAATCCAAAATAAACAAAAACAATTTCAAATAAAATAAAAACAAAACCAAAATAACTTGTAGGGCCAACGAGATCAGATTTTTTTGTTGAGTTGAGGGTTTGATGTAGGTTTAATTGTGCATTCATATCCCCATATTCATCATCCAAACCTACCAAAAAAATTTCAAAACTTCTCTCAAAAAATTTCTATCATGTTGCCCCGTTAAATTCTGGAAAAAGCCGTCGGATATACGCGTGCCTCAACGAGCGAAAACGAGAGTACGTGTTCAAGTTTTTTTGCGATTTTTATTTTCTGCGTCTTCTACTCGACGGGTTGCTCGATGGTACGCTCCATCGAGTAACCCATCGAGTAACGAAGAATTTTTGAAGATCTTGGTTACTCGAATGCTTCATTACTGAAACACCTTCGACTAGTGGTCCGAGTAACCTTATTCGAGTAACAGATTCGAGTAATGTGATGTTACTCGAACCTATTTACAGGATGATCCTGTTACTCGAATGTAACAGGCCATCCTGTTACTCGAATGGACTGTTCCATCCTGTTACTCGATGGAACAGTCCATTCGAGTAACAGGGCCTGTTTTTTGCCAAAAAATGCATTTTTCCGTAATTTTTGGTTTGTTTCGTCGATATATATGGATATGTTGTATTAGTTAACCTAATTCAATAATGTTTTTTGTAATTGTAGATGTCGAATCAACGAATCACGATACGTTACGGTGGTCGTTGGGAGCGAGCGGTCTACGTCGACGAGATAGATATGTGTCTCTTCTTCAGGAGGGATCAACTTACCCTCAATGGTCTTGTGAGCCAGATTCGTGCCGTTTTGCGCCCTCCGCCGAATATCGAGTACATGTTGTTCATCTTAACACGAGGCAATGATTTTAGGAGCGTGCGGTGTCCTTTGCTTAGCGACGACGATGTATCCCGCATGCTAGATGAGCAAAATGACGATTGTTTCATTTTCGTCACCGAAATGCTAGAGGAGGCACAACCAAATGCCCCCGAGGTGAATATTCCAGAAGTGGATCCGGATGTACCGACTGAGGGCGAGAGGCATGTTGAGTCTTCGTACACTGGCCTCGAGGGATAAGGCCGTGGCTGCGAGTGCCGTCTCATACCGAAGAAGCCCTTCATTTTAGAGAGCAAGCTCTCCGTGACACGCTTCGTCACGCTCTCCGTGACGGCCTTCACGATGTGAGTCGTGAATCCCTTCTCGGACGTGTCGAACAAGATCCTCTCGAGGTCACTCCGACGATAAATAGGTGGATCATCGTCCACCACTCTCTCAGATGCATGTGCAGCTCGAGACTCAGGAGAAGTAGCATCTCGAGGAGGAATAGAAGGAGAAGCAGCTCGAGGAGGAATAGGAGGAGAATCATGTCGAGGAGGCAGAGAATTATGTCGAGCTTTCCGAGATTTACGTCTCTCTTGTCTCTCTGCTGAAGAGCTGGGCGTGACATCGTCACGCGTGCGGATACCTGTCGCCGCCTTCTTGAATGTCTTGGCCACGCTTTCGGCCACACGGTCCACAAGCTTCTTCTTCTTCTTTTTCTCCATCTACTTCTTCGGTGCCGGTGCCGGTGCTCGTGCCGGCCCCGCTGCGTGAGTTAAGCGAAGGGGAGGCTGGTACGGGACGGCATACAGCTCACCGGCCTCAGTCAAACTCCTGTAATACATCATCTCCTCCTCCTCCGGTGTCGGTGTGAGGGTCTCGTGCACTTCAAGCTAAAAGAAAACAATAAAAAAAATATTTATTAGATATTCGATAAAATTATTAATTCAAAATTATTAACGAAACAGATTGACGGTTACCTGCTCATCCTCGAAGTAATCCGTGAAATCGAAGTTAGTCTTCCTCTGCGTCCAATGCAAAAACCGGGGCCTTCGCGTCTCTCGGCTCCGAGTACCGCACAGTCTCCCTAAAGTGATAAGCCGCTTTCTCGGCCTGATCAGCTGCCATCCCAGCAATGCTGATGTAGTGCGAGAGGTTCTGGAAGGTATAAGAACCTCAAGGAAACCACTCCCAGCCATCGTGATCCTCCACCAGTGTCCAAACCCAATTCTCGACATCCAATTTCTCTCGACCAATCAGAACGAAGTAGAGAATCAAGATGTTGGCAACCTTGAAATAATCATTTAGGTCGTTGCCCATCCTCTGCTGATCCTTGAACGAACTGAGCAGTGTTTCAATCTTCATCACTCTGCAACGGAATAACCTCCGATGGATGCCTGTACTGGGAGCTTCATGACCTTTGTCTGTGGGATCGAAGTTACTATCCCCAAAGCGCAGGCCGGTGATCAGGACGTATTCTTGTGCTCGGAACTTCACAATACGATCCCCGATAGCAAACCAGTGCTCAAACTCTGGTATTCTGCTCTTGCTAACGATCTCTCTCGATAGCAGCTTGTGCAGAGGCTTGTTCGATCGGTCTGCACTGGGCATTTGAAGGAACTGACTGAACAAATACGTCTGTTCGTACTCCGCGAGGCCCTCGTCCCCACCAACCTCCCTCAGAGTATCTTGTACGGTTTTCAAAACGCCGCGTCGATCGCCGCAATTGATCGCTCTCGAAATGTGGATGAAATCCGGTCTCCTCCATCGGAAACCAGCCTGCAAAAATGGAGAAGAAATAATTAAAAACATATTAATAGGATCAAAAACAGAAAAAAACAAAAAAAAAAAAGTTTCTGCCTGTTACTCGATCGTGTAACACGATCGAGTAACAGACCATCGACCAACCCCTTCGAGTAATCAAGAGCTGACTACACGAATAGGTTGGTCGATGAGGTTACACGAATTGGAGTAATGTCCGGGTTACTCGAATTCAAGTAACAGTTCGAGTAATCATAGGTTACTCGAACGTTCGAGTAATCATATGTTACTCGAACGACAGTTACAAAAAACTGGGTTACTCGATTCGAGTAACCATGAATCGAATCGGAAAAATCAAATTTCAGAACAATTATGGTCACATTTACAGTTCAAACTCAACAAACAACTCAACCAAGCATCTAAAGCACCATATAATCCATCACATTGCTCGAATTCTCGAAAAAAAATCGAAAAAAAAGGGTTTCGAAATCGAGAATTACCGGCGGTTGGAGCAGCGGTTCTTCCTCATCTTCATGCTCCTGCTCCTCATGTTCGGACTCCGTCGATGACATCTCCGGTGAATTGGTCGAAATTGAAGAGAAAAAAAAGGGTTGCGGGCGGTGTGGAGAGAGAAGAAGAAAGGGGGGACCGATTTTTGTGATTCTATTTTTTATTATTTTTGTCTTGTTTTTTATTTTGAAGGATATATTAGGTACTTCAAAGTCAATTGGTGTAAAAAACTCACACTTTTATACATGAGCACAAAAAACACACAATTGTTATACATGTGACCATTTATCCACACACCTCATAATATAATTACTGGTATTTAAATTTTCAGGACTTGGATTCTTATTGTGTTAGGTTGATTTAAAGAAATTATGGTTGATTTTGCAATTGAGATAATATTAGTAATGTATATTAAAGCGTGTACAAAACAATTACTACCATGTTGCCACTTGTCATAATATATAAATTAAACCAAAAATATCTAGATATTATATTGCAACTTTATTTATACTCCATTTATTATGCAATTTTTTTAATAGACTCGTTTATGTAATAGAGGTGGGAATTAATGTTAAATTTATCATTTATGTTAATCATTAAAATGTTGAAGAAATAACAACAACTTAACTTTTTTATATAATTAAATTAGAAAAATATCCCAATTTTGAACCAACTCTAAGGAAAACAACAAAAACATCTTCAAGAATTGCAATTTTACATAATTAAAAAAAAAAAGGATGTTTTAAGAAGACCAAGTAAACTTTATACTGTATTCATATTAAACATTACTCCGGATTAATTTATTTTGAGGATAATTGGGTATTTGTAAATGCTGATTTTTTTATATATATATAGAAAGTGTTGTTTTCAATGATGAATACTCCAGCTGCCAAGCATTGACTTCCCAATGATCATATTCCAAGGATTTTCTTCACTCTGTTTTTGGACAAATTTGTATGTTTCTTCATCTCCTCTAGCTCTCTAAGGTTACTTGTTCATTTTATTTATTTCTTAGATTCTGACCAAGTTATACATATTTGGTTATATATATTAGTTCAATGATTTGGATCCTATTACAAATGTGCTTTTGATTCTCATATGATATTCCTTATGATGATATGTGCAGGCAATATCTGAGCTATTTATGAGGTGCTTTGCATTCCCCCATAGTAAGAAAACAGATAAACGAAATGATGTAAAGCTCATATCCGGCCGCTCGACGTCCTCGTCGACCTTTTCCAGTCGAGAATCTGGGAATTCGGAATGCACTTCTCCAAACTTACCGGACACGAGCGATGTATCGTCACAGAGGAGGCAGAGCAACCTGAGGGTGTTCAAGTTGCTCGACCTGAAAACGGCAACCAACAACTTTAGCCGCTCGCTTATGCTCGGAGAAGGGGGTTTCGGCCCCGTTTTCAGAGGCGTTCTACGGGACGAGTCGGTCGACATTGCTGTTAAGCAGCTATGCAGCCGAGGATTTCAGGCAAGGCCCATCTTTTCGATTTCCTAAAAACATTATACTTTTGTTTGTGTTCAAGCCTATGTTCTTTTGAACTTAATTTCAGTCAATTTTAGTTCAGTTCGATTAGCCTAAATTTGTCGTTTTTTGTGTGCAGGGGCACAAGGAATGGGTGACAGAAGTGAGAGTGTTGGGAATAGTCGAGCACCCGAATCTCGTGAAGCTTATAGGCTATTGCGCTGAGGAAGACGAGAGAGGAATCCAACGGCTACTAGTGTACGAGTACATGCCTAACAGGAGCGTTCGAGACCACATCTCGACTCGATCCCCTCCTCTGCCGTGGTCCATCAGATTGAAAGTGGCACGAGACGCTGCACGAGGGTTGACATATCTTCACCAAGGCATGGAATTTCAGGTAAAAACATGTTCTTTTTGACTGAATTGAATTGAAAATATTTGAATTGAACTGAACTGAAATCTTAAAGAAAGAGGTCCTAATTGTGCATTGCTTTCAAATGATCTTTTCTTGATCAGATTATCTTCAGAGATTTCAAGTCATCCAACATTCTGTTGGACGAGCAATGGAATTCGAAGCTCTCCGATTTCGGGTTAGCACGATTAGGCCCTGCCGATGGACTAAGCCATGTCTCGACCGCGGTATTGTTTTCTCTTTCGTACTATATTATAAAGAACCTATTTTTATTCAAAATGTGTATAACAAAATATGATAACAGGTGGTGGGCACGGCTGGATACACGGCCCCGGAATACATCCAAACGGGGCACCTCACGTTCAAGAGCGATGTGTGGAGTTACGGAATCTTTCTGTACGAGCTCATAACGGGCCGATACCCTTTGGATCATAACCGGCCCAAAAACGAGCAGAAGCTTCTGGACTGGGTGAGACCACACCTCGCGGACATGAGGAAGTTTGAGCAGATACTCGACCCACGGCTTGGCGGAAAGTACGACTTCAAATCCGCTCAGAAGCTAGCGGCCATTGCCAATAGGTGTCTAGTCAAGCACCCAAAGAACCGGCCCGATATGAGCCAAGTATTGGAGATAGTTAGTCAAGTTGTTGACCAGGCAACGAATGTCGAGAGTAGTCCCGATTAATGGTGAATTGGTGATCATTTATATGGAAAGAACACATCAGGGGGACGAGAAATGCGAGGGAAGAAAGTTTGGAGAGGAGATTAGTTGATCATTCAATGAGAGATGTACTAAAATTTTCTTATGTTCTTTGACAAAACATGAACTTGCAATAATATTTCAGTACATATCAAATTGAGAAAAGATGATATAGGACAGTATAATAAATATATGTGCGGCTCAATTAGTTCTTTTAGTAGGCAATGATCATTATGATTTTCTTAATTCATTTGATCTGATATTTTACATATTTAATGTGCATGACTAGTCAAAACTACAAATTGATAGTAGGAGATATTATTACTCGTTAGTAGGTCATTGACATTAAGCTAAGAGGTTCAATTAAAAATATATATACATATACACAAAATTTAATCGGCTTTTAGTATTTTGGTGCTTTTACACTTATTTTAAATTTAACCAATTTGAAATGAACATTGAAGCACTGATGTCTCAAACTGCAATAAAATTCTTATGGTCATCTATGAAATCGTGTTCGAAATTTGAGTTAAATCGATCCATAAAATACAAATTTACTATTGCAAGTTTAAAAGTGAAATTGAATAGAAGAGGAATTTAGACCTCAATTCATGTTATTTTATTAATCATTAACCGAAAGAACATACTTTTATTTTGTATTTGAAAGCTTACTTTGTATAATCTCATTTTCTTTTTTCCTTTTTTAAAAAATAAAGCCATTTTTATCTCTAAAAGGTTGAATTAAATTAGTATTCCATAGAAACGCCCGTGATCGATGCGTTCAGATACGTGGGCCCCACACTAACGGCTTTCCAGAGAAGGCCGACGTTAGAAAATAGCAACCGGCTTTTTTCTTCGCGCGGCCTACCGCCCACCATTCTCTACTTTCCCCTTTTATCCCCAATTCAAAACTCGCTCACATTTATTCACAAATTAAATCCACTCCGCCCACAGTTTTTTTATCCCCTCTTCCTTTCTACAGGCGCGCTCCGTCAGGTTCTTGAATTCGATCGAAAGGTTAGTACTGATTCTGTAAGCAAAAATATCACGCCGCCTATACATACAACTTTCGTTTCGTATATCTTCGCGGGAACAGGAAGGATATGATGATGCTGTTATTGCGCTTGATTTCGGAAGATTTTTTCATTGGGTTTTAGGGTTTTCGTTTATATTAATTTACTCACTCTGTATTATTTTATTTATTGAACAATAAAGAAAGTTTTTTTTTTTTTTCGTTTTACCTAATATGGTGTAGAGATGGCATATATGGGTTTTCTCGCAACTGGGTATTGAAATTTATCTATTTTAGAATATTTCATAGTTGTGTATTTTATAGCTGGATCTTGAACGAAAAATTATTATTAGGGCCAGGGGTTTGGATTAAAGCCCTGCTTTATTAGGGCTTTGCTTTTGATTTTGGGGGCTGTTGAAATCGATCATATAACGAATCCAATTTTTTATGATTCTGTAACTTTTTGACTTGTGGAGTTGTATTTGATTAGTTACTTCCGTTTCTTGACGCTCTAAATTATAACCTTTGATCATCTAATTAAAGGTAGCTGTGAGGCCTATATGTGCAATATTTCCACATTTGAATTTATCTTATAAGTGAATTTGTTGTTATTGGACTAAGACAAAATTTTGGTTGTTAAGCAAGCATGTTGGGCATGGAAGGTAATATTATCCCTTTGCAAGAAAATTAGTTCAACAATAATCTATAGTATATGTGAATGACATATAAGAGTTTGACTTCTTGGGTCTACGTTTATCAGAGTGGATACAATATTAGCATGTAGTTCACGAATACCTTGATAGTTGCTTACAATTTTTTTAAGTGTAGTATTTTATAATAATCTGGAAGATTTGTTGTCATCTTGGATTATAATATTTATTTTGAGTATGGACTGGGAGTTTTAGATTAGAATCGAGCAATCATTTTATGATTGCTAGTTTACATTATAAAAAGGGAAAATAGCATTATCTATTTTCAGTGAAATGGATTTATTTTTTCATCCTGAATTTGAATAATTGGTCTGTGAGTATAAAAATGAGATTTCCACATTTCTGACATCTGATAACTTTTTCCAGCAGGGACTCTTTTGTAATAGTTACAACTTTTTGGTAAATAGAAAAGTGCTTCTTTGGTCATATTATACAAGAAGAAGACATGACAGCTTATCATCAGCTAGACCCCGATGTACTAAGGTGGGGCCTGCACCTTATAGACGTCTGCTCTCTTTCGAACGATGGTTCTCCGGATACTCTAACGTGTTACGAGAGGGATTATTCTCAGACAGAATCTGTGATGGAAGGTTTTAGTAACTCAACACACTCATTAGTGGAAAATGACGAGATTATAGCTCACACCCTTCAAGAAGAACTATCGAGGATTGCGGATTCAGATGCATCGGGATTTAGCAAACCGTATGATGGAAAACAACATTATCAGAAAGATGCATTTCTTGATCAGGATTGGCTTGGTGCTCCAGGAAACCACTCAAATTCTGGTAGTTTTTTTTTTTAATCAGAAAAAAGTGAATTAGTGATTGTGAGCTTCTGGAAGAATAAAGTAATCCCTCTGTTTCAAATTTATGTAATTCATAATGTGCTGATATAAGTTATAGCGATTTTAAATGCCAGATTCCACTTTTACATGTAAACTCTTCCGCAACTTACTAAACCAAGAACTTTGATTTAACTAATTCAAGTTTTAGGGATCTCTTGTCCCTAAGGTTTATGTTTCTTATATAAAAAAGTGATTTAGATTCCATGTGCAAAACCAATACATAAATATATATTGTTATAAATATTTAGTTATCATGTTTGCAGGGTTTCAGTGTAATCAAGAAGAGGAGGAAAATAAAGAATCGGTTTTAACTAACATTGAAGAATTATCACTTGAGGGTGTGTATCAAAGCAGTTTACCTGAGATAGAAGATGGGTCGCATATTGATGGTGAACTGGGCAAAAGACTGAATCATATGGTCCCGGTTCCTGTAAGTTCCAAAAATATATTAAATGTATTTAATGGTTGTTCCCATAGCTGATCATTATTTTCCCAAAAATATTATATACATTATGTTCCCATATGGGACTGAAAAGTACTTGTAATTATTTATAGTGACCTTGACTTAAACATTTTGCCATTATTTGCAGCATGCTCCGAAAATTAATGGAGATATACCATCTGCTGATGAAGCCACATCAGATCATCGTAGGCTTCTGGACAGGTCAATACTTTTAAGATTTTACTTTTTCAACTATCAAGCACTAGTATACTTATTAGAGTTTAACTGATTTTCTAGTACCTTTCTACTCTGTTTCGATTTCCTTACCTTTTTTTTTTTTAATTTCCGTGAGGATCAGATTGCAGATGTATGAGCTAAGTGAACTCAAAATATTGGGAGATGGTAACTGTCAGGTTGGTTAAATGACTTTTGCCACATTAATAATGTTAATTGTTTTCCTTAAGCATGCTTATTGCATATCAGAATTATAGATTTTTGTATTTCTTTATAGCAAAAAATATTTATATTATTTCTGAACATTGCTAGGTGGCGGTGGGACGGGTTTGGGATGAAAAGTTAATAGTATATCTATATTCGTCCAATATAAAAATAAGAAAATTTATCACAACTATATATAAAATTACTACCATTGTTAATAATTAAATATGATGGGATTTTCTTATATAAGAGTAACTAATTTCTGGTAGAGTACTCATAAAATATTCACACAATCACAAGTTCTTATACAAAATAAATGGATTTTCGGTGGGTACAAGTGGCATGTGAGTATCAGCAAATGGGTTTGAGATGGGTAAGGGTGCTATGTGAAGTTTCTTAATAATCGGGTTTGGTCCCGGTATGAATACTCGTGGCTTATTAATACGTCTTTTTGTTCTTTATGTAGTTCCGATCATTGTCGGATCAAATATACCGGACTCCCGAGCATCACAAATTCGTAAGGGGGCAAATAGTCAGCCAGGTTTGCTTTGAATATGACATGGCATGATAATCATCCAGTCACTTAACATTAATATAATTTCATTTTTGACATTGTTATGTGCCTGTCCATACTCTGATGATGCCTTTCATCTTACTTTCCAACCATCAGCTGGAGTCGCAACCTGACCTGTATGGCAATTATGTACCCATGGCTTATGGTGACTACTTGAAAAAAATAAGCAAGTATGGTACCCATCTAAATCCAAATTCACTTTTCCCTAAAATAAAATAAACCAGTCGTATTCTTAATAAAAAAAATTATAATTACAAAACTTACCATTGAGGTTCAACCTAATTAGTATCTGTTTTAAAATTACTAATACCCCCGTGATGTTGAGGTTTTGCATCCTATCTTGTTGTGAGGGTACAATTTCAAAATTATCAAATGAGTATTTGTATTTTTTTATACTCTGTAACTATTAATTAGGCGAAACCTCAATGATGTTGTAATTAGTTTTATAATTTATTGTCTAATCAGCTTTGCATGATTAATTGATTACAGAAATGGGGAATGGGGTGATCATGTCACACTGCAGGCTGCTGCAGATTGCGTATGATTCTTTCTACTCTCTTTTCGTTTAAAGTTATATATTTTCATCTTGTTTTACAATCTGTAAAAAAATCTTACTTCATAAAATGAGGTATGATATTCCTTTTATTGTGCGTCTCTCTCTAAACAGGACACGATCTATATATGATAAATAACAAACTGCTTTTTGTACAGCAGCAAAATCTTATTAGGCTGAGAAACCTTAGCATTTGCATTGTAATAACATTTACGGGAAATAGTACATTAGTAATTTAATTCTTTTTTTACACACTAAGATATCAATTCTTTCTCTTCCTTCACAGGCCCGTTAAATTGCTCCAATATTCATTACTGTCATTCTGGCACGATGATTTTAGTGCTCATCATATTTGAATCAACCAGCGTAATATAATAACAGTTTTTTTCTTTTTTTTTTTAATTTTTGATGGCAGTATGGCGTCAAGATCTTTGTTCTTACGTCATTTAAGGACACGTGCTATATTGAGATTCTCCCACAAACCGAGAAGTCAAACAGAAGTAAGTTTCTTTCTGGGGGGCTGGAGATGGGAATGACTGATTAATTTCTCGTTTTCTAGATATCTCCACTTTGCTTTGCCACACTGGTGTTAAATTACGTACAGTCCTAATTGATTGTCTTGTTTTGAAATGGACAGTTATATTCTTGAGCTTTTGGGCTGAAGTGCACTATAATTCAATCTACCCATTAGGAGGTAAAGATTTATTCGTTGCTTGATTATTCAACTGAATCGATCTGGTACAGTAGTATGTTTCTTAACATATTTTTCATTCTTTTGATTTGCCATTTATTTATGTGCAGAAGTGCCTGTGGTAGAGAACCAGAAGAAGAAATGGCGGTGGTGGGCATGAAATGAATCGACATTTGTAACATCATCGTTTTTTTTTTCTTCCTCTGACCCACCCGAGGATGGATCAACTCAACACCTGAGTTGTGCTTCTCATCTGTTTCTTGTACTATTAGACAATAGCAACAGCGAGAGGCTCTCTCAATACATTACATACGTATACTAGTCGACTCCTATGTACAGAAAGTTTAACAGCCCCTACTCTACAGATATATGACATTTTCCGACAATAGCCATGGAGCTTCCATTGTTGTCATTTGTCACTAAATAAATGGTTTCTTGTAAACATTTGAATATTCAAGTTTTAGTTCATTTTATTAACCATTTTTGTACAATTTGTATGATACACACAAGACAAACATATGCATTTTTTTGATAAACATGACGATGAGTTCAAGTACACGGGATTCCGATAAACAAACAAGCTACTATGAAGCTGGTATACAGAGGTTCGAATAAGTTCTGTTAATAGTACAAAGCAAAAAATCGAGCAAGGACATCTCCTATAGGCGAAAGTATCAGAAGAAGGTATCAGCTCAAGCTCTCGACTATTTTGGAGAGTGCCGAATAGGTCCCAAGTGCAGATGCTACAACGCCTACTCCAATGACCAATGCACACATCGAGCTCTGCGAGACAAAACAACGAAAACGAGAAAAAAAAAGTCCATAAACGACACTTCGTTCTGATATTTGCTGGGATGATGAAACGGGTGATCGAGCTTTTCACTTTACCTGGAGTAAGTTCACTTTCCCTCTTAGTATGCTCAAGTAACAGACGCATGGAAGAATCAATGTCTGCCAAAAGAAGAAAAAAAAGGCGATGCATTAGGAAACGAGCACACGACAAATGTAAAAAAGGCGATGTTGAAGGACTACTTACAACTAGCATTGTGAGTAAAGATCCTATCAATGCACTCACAAGACCTGCAAGAGAAATGAGATGCATAACAAAGAAATGAGACGACATATTCTAACCACACACGTGTTCTTACCGAAGAAGGGGATGCTGAGGGCCACTAGCAGAGTAGATATCACCAACGCCGTCCTTATGAGGACCGAGTACATATGGAATCTGGGGTGTCGTGATGGTATCAGTTCCTCGAGGCTCATTGCCACCGGAGACATGGTTAGCGCATACGTATTTCTAGTTAAGGGAGAAAGCTTCTTTCAATAGATTTATATCGCGAATTCAAAAGAGGTAAACACATTATACCATGTAAAGGATATTTTGTAAATGGATTGACAACCTGCAATAAATAGAACAGGAAAACTTTAAGTTATCGACGCGAAACTTAAATATGTAACTACACCTGAAAACTCACAGTAGTCCACACAGCGATCTTAGAGGCGACGAGATCTTTGGGCAAGTTAAGCGTGAACTGAGATTGAGTCCTGTCTCCGAACATAATGTACCCCATTGTAGCAGCTCCAGCGTACAGTACCGTGCAGAGGCCGAAACTCGTGAGGAGGACAGTCGGGTACTGGCTTTGATCTTCCATGGACGAATATATGTTGGGAATAACAGCGTGCCCCGAGTAGCAAAACCCATAGAGACCAATCGCAACCGGAAGCGTCGAGAGGTTGAGGGTTGACCCTTTCGAATGCAAGTTGACTTTATCGACTAATCCAACCCAGAACAAACAAGCGACTACTAGGGTAGAAGCGATGACCCCTCCGACTGAAATGTAGCTGAGAACGCTCATGTCTCGTAACCAGACAGTAGGCAGAACAGCCAAGGTGATCATCACTGCGAAAAGATGGGGAGAGTTCAAACTGAACTCGCCTATGCTTAAGTGCGCGTTCGGGAATAGAGACGACAAGTTGTCGCTCTCTAAAATGATGTACTCGACGCAACAAGCCTGCAGTATACGAGAGAGAGTCGCAAATTTTTATATACCCGAAGTTAAACAAGAAAGTAAAAGTTCTTACAGTTGCTTACGTATAGCTCCACGTACAGAATGATCTGCATCGACAAATCAGAAAAAGGATGTTAGAAAGAAAATAAAAAACAACGAGGAAAGAATAACAGAAGACGAAGACGTACTGATATGAATATACGCCCGGTTGTGCCAAAAGCTGCCTGCCCGATATCCGGGTAGGTCTCGAGCCCAGGTTGACTATCCAAGCAATGTCGTAACAGAATTCCAGTGTAGTAAGAAAGCAAAGCGAAAGCTGTCAGTATAAAAAGCCCGACCCATCCTCCCTCCCTCATCGCATACGGAGTCGAGAGAAGTCCAACTCCACATATCACATTCATACCGTTTATCACTGCTTGTCCGAATGTGCTCTGGCGAGAAACGGGAAGGTCGAGTTCGGGGTCGATCGAGGTTCGCTTATCGAGAAGGACTTTCCTCAAGCTGGATTTTCTTGAAATCGAGGGAGTTGGGATGGTGGTTTCGGGCTCGGGAGGCTTGATGGTGGAGGGTAATGTGTCGTGGGCCCGCCTTCTGATGAAGGAGGAGGAAAGGAAGGAGCTGCCGAGTTGGGACATGGATGGTGGGCCCAGGAAGTTGACACTTGGCGACGTGAGGCTGCCGTAGAGGTCGATGGATTGCCGATAGCTCTGAGGCCAAGCGGGGTCCAGTAAAGAGCCGGTTTTGCTGTGCTGGCGAGTTTCTTGGCCGTAGGAAAAACCGGAGGAATCGGAATCGTTGGCCCTGTCGTCTTCTTCGGGCCCTTTTTCAGAACCCCTTTCCTCCTCGTCTTCTTCCTCCTCGCTTTCCATGTAGTAGAAGCTCTGGTCGGATTCAGAGTTCTTCATTGTTTTGTTCTTTTAATTTTCCTGCTTCAATTTGAAAACTCAAATCCAAAATTATGTAAAAAATAAAATAAAAAGCCATGCATGTATATATGTCACAACTCACATATCAATTTGAGATTGAAAATCAAAATTATATGAACAACAACACCAACAACAAAAATGTGGCCTTTTTCAAAAAACCGAAATTTGATGGTAAAATTAGATGCGGAATTTATTTACAGATCAAGAAAACACACATGTGCGTGTGAGTGTGTGAGGAATCAAGATCGTACCTTTTTCTATCGAAGCTCCAATAGATTTCAACTTTTTTTTTGCCTGTGGGATGATTCGTAATGATTTCAACCCTATTTATTTGGAGAGAAAACTTGAAATAAAATTGTGTTTGGATATTATTATAGTTGAGAAAATGGTTTAAATTCTCTCTCACGCACAAAACGCGCACTTGGTGTGAGTGATTCACACTTATTATAGGACACTAGTATTCTTAATTAATTTTATTCCTTAAAAATTGTTTCTTAATTGTGGAATACTTTATTCCTAAATTATATAGTGTACATCATGAGAGTTTTAAGGTTGTTATTTGTGACTTGCATAGAACTCCCGATTGGCAATTTCCTTTCGTCTTTTCTCAGGAAATAATGCTAATTTTACATGATCTTTTTTATTGCCAATTTCCTTTCGTCTTTTCTCAGGAAATAATGCTAATTTCAACATGATCTTTTTTAAATTCCACTTTCTACGCCGGTTATTGATGTGGATGCAAAAATTAGAAAGTAGTAGCCTAGTAGGTTTAGGAGAGTATATTTATTGATTTGACAAATTTGTTAATTTTCAATTCTTTTTCTATTATAGTTCCAACAAATATGGAAATTTATTTTTTTTACCATCACAATTAACTCATTTCTTGATTGTTTTGTATGAGAACAATTGTTGTTGTTGCTAAATTAATTGTTTATCTATATATTAGTTTATAACAAATGCATATCCTTCAAGAAAAACAAATTGAAGGTCAACATGATTTATGAACTTTTATAACTCATCGAGCTATTCATTTTTAAATGATTATTTGTATTATCTTTTTCTAAGGCTTCACTTTTTTAAATGAATTTAGATGGATTAATAAATCTTTTATGTTATTATTTTTTGTATTTGTTAGATATTGTTGATAATGACAATGTTTTTGTGAATACCATTTTCAAAAGTTTTTGGCAAATTTTGATATTTAATAGTACAAGTTTTGATATTTAATAGTAAAAGTTTTTGGTAAGTTTTTAGATTTAATATTCAATTGCACCGGAGGCTTAAACGATAGGAACATTGTTATTGGTTTACACAGGAACATTTAGTTTTATATAAGTTTTGATAACAAAAATCAACTTAAGTTGTTTTTAGAGGAAAAAAAAATCTTAAATATTGCAAGTATAAAAATCATTTAAACAAGAAAAATATGTAGCTAGATATCAGAACACTCATTTGCTCCACATACATATTAATTATAAAATAACTGTTATCTTTTTATTATTTTTGTGTGCTCCACAATTGTTTTTTTATGCTTTGTTTTAAAATATCCTGTTTTTGAAAAAGTAAAAATAGTTTTTTAAAGTACTAAAATTCACATAAAACACTCATTTGCTCTACATACATATTACACTCATTTGCTCCACATACATATTAATTATAAAATCTGTTATCTTTTTTATGTCTTATAATTGGTATAATTCTTTTATGTACTTATAGTTTGCACTAACTTGTAAGTTTCAAAATCTTAATTTAGATCGGTATTTGATGTTCAAGACATAAGCAAAGTATAGTTAATGTAGTGTGATTGAATGTAGGTGTATCTATTTTTTTATAATTAAATTTATTATGTTTTAACATTTTCAATAAATAAATATTTTTTCACTACTATAAAATTTTCTTTAATTTTTGCTATATTTTGTTTGTTAGATAATCCTGATAATGATATAGCCAAAGAGTCCCGAGATAAAATTTTCATAAATTCACGACAAGATGCGTATTTGATGTTCAAAACATAGATGAACCTGGTTTTTATCAGTATTTGATGTTCAAAACATAGATGAACCTGGTTTTTACAATAATTTGATCACGGATACTAGGTCCTTAAAATCCGTTAATTTGATCACGGATACTAGGTCCTTAAAATCCGTTGGAGATAAATGTATGGTTCGTAAAAAAACGACACTAGTATTTCTATATAGTATTGTATGAAGATGAAGTATTTTTATATAGTATTTTATGAAGATGGTTTTGACTTTAAAGTGGTTTATAGAAGAAATGATTTGTATTTAATCGCATTTGAGAGAGCGAATCGAATTTTGGAGTTGAGGGAGACATTGAAATTAAACAAGCAACACCCTGACGTCACGGAAGACCAGGCCCGTTCCTGAGTTTACGGGGGCCCTAGGCAATATATTATAAATGGGCCCCATATTAAATAATAAAAATATTATTTATCTAATTTTTTTTTTTGCATATTAATAAAAGTTATCAAAATTTTAAAATTATAGAAAAAAAAATCAAAAATTCAATAATTAATTCTCAATTTTTGTTCAATAACAGTGCTCTATTTCTATTTTAAATTACTACGTATAATATAACAAAAATAATTAATGTAAATGAGATTTTTCTTTTTTACTAAATAAAATTCTAGATTTCTTAAAATATTTTTGTTAAAAAATAAATAAATTAGATTGAATTTTTTAATATTTTTGTTGTTAAAAATATAAAATAATTTTACTATTTTAAAGGTACGATACCTATATTTTTTAACCAATAAAAAATTGAGACATTAATTATAAAGAATGCACTTAATGCATACGATTACTACTCTCAATTAAGTTGACCTGTCACCTGTTAATATAAGTGGTGACCTCTTTAATAAAATAAAATTATCTGCTTGAAATTTAAATGTGGAATTTTAAAAAAATACAATAAAAATAAAATAACAAGTTTGTAAAAAAAAATCATGTTATATATTACTTTATCACATTTATATTTATATATAATTTTATTTATTTATTATGTAAAATGTAATAAATTAATTTTTTAACTTATTAAAATTTTATAATATTGTAATTAATATAATAAAAAATCATCTAAAAAATATTAAAGAAAAAATGTAAAAATAAAATTAAGTTAATTAAAATTTTCAATTATAATTGCGTTAAATCTAAACTAAAAACAAAAGATGAAAATAAAGAAACGGTCTAAACTCTGCTTCTATCCACACATTAATAAAGTGCTCTTTAATTACATCCAATGATCCATATTTTAGAATAAAATCAACTGTTAAAATTAAAAGTGAAATATCATAATACACTGCACTCTATATTCTTCTTAATATATGTATATATATATACTTTTTTTTTTAAGAATGGGCCCCTAAAAAATGGGGGCCCTAGGCGGTTGCACCCTGGGCCTATGCCCAGGGCCGGCCCTGCGGAAGACAACTGCAGGAGCCTCCCGTCGCCTGCCGAAAACCATGCACTCCGGCCACCCGTTGCCGTCATCCCGCGAGCAGCTTCCTCCCGCCGCGTTTTAGAGCACTCTCTGACCAAATCATAATTTTACAAGACTTTGGATTTTATGCTATATACACTCATCATCTTTGGATTTTATGCTTATATACACTAATCATTATTGGTTTTGAGATTTTGGATTTTGATTATTGGTTTTGGATATTATATTTGATATTGGTTTTGGGATTTTGGATTTTGAATATTATATTTGATAGTGGATTTAATTTTTGATATTATTGAAGTATGTGCGTAGATGCATGCATACCATTATTCATATACGATTCTATTTCCATATAGGAATAGGATGTTTATATTATTTATTGATGTGTTTATTTAGTATAGGATTCTAGATTCCTAATTGTATTAGAACTAGGGTTTTATGTTTTGATGCATATATATATGCCACACGATGTACCCATAACTTATCAATTCATATTCAATAAACACATATTTTCGATTCATAGAGAAGAGGTTATCCTTATTCTCTATCTCACAAAATCAACAGATATTGTATTTGATAGTTGATTTGAAAGTTCATTTTTGTAATGGATTGTTTGAGTCTCATGTTGAAAATTATTATTTGTTCTGGAATTTGATTTATGAGTATTTTTACTTGATTTGAAAAACACATTCAACCAATTTTTATATGAACCTTTATTTTTCTTTACATGATTTTTTTTTGACCAATGTTAAATATATAAACATCTTCACAACCTGGACTCTCTCAATTTTATTTTCTTTTTTGTTGCCACAAGACATTGGTGGATATATTTAATTTATTTACTCTATATAATGTTATGTATATAATATTTGTATAATATTATATATTTATAATTATATATATATATATATATATATATAATTATATTAAAATTCATATTTTTTTATTCTCTTTTAAATAGAGTATCATATTCATATAGTTTCACTAACAATTATATATATATATATATATATATTATTTTATTTAATAATTATTTATTGAAGTATTTTAATAATTTAATATATATTTAAAATATAAATTGAAATAAAAAATATTATATATATATATATATATATATATATATATTTAAAAATAATATTAATTTATAATTTGAGTTGGATTGTAGGTTGTGGATAAACCATGAAAAAATGAAAAGTTTAATTAATTGTTGAGTTGATGATGTGGAGGAGAGTGAGATTAATTATTTTTTAAAAAGTTGAGTTGTAAGAGTTTGTCGATAAACATGGTCTAAATAACCTTGACTAAAAGTTTACGAAAATGTATCATGGTGAATTTATTCTTGAACAAATCATCCACAATATTATCCATAGTATATTTCATTCTCGAACAAATCATCCACACTATATTATACACCAATTAGTCTACAAATCATTCTCTAATCATCAACAAATCCACCTTATCAATTTATCAATAATCATATAAAATCTGGGACCCACCGTATTTTCATTTTATTGCTGACTAAGCATTTAAATGCACTAATCGAACAGGAACACGTGGTGGCGGAAGAAGAAAATACTGTATTTTAAATTTGGGATAGCATTTGCCCCCACGTTTTGAGTAAATTAGGGTTCCCAAAATTGGGTGTTTCTGGGTTCAAAATCGAATGTCGGCCCGCGATCGCAATTCGCACATAATTTTGGGTGTGAATGCGAAAAATTGAGCTTTTCTCTGTGTTCAGCATCCAAAGGTTTTCAATGGCGGAAGAAGACGATGATTACATGGGAGACCTCTCGCAATTTCTACCGCCAGAACTTCCTCCAGCTTCGTCGAAGAAGGTCACCGCTTACACACTTACTGCGTGTCTTCAATTACCATTATTCTTATGTTAGTTATGTATTTGCAGGCTCAATGTCAAAAAACCCTAATTCCCGAAATTTGGGAATCCTCTGTTTATTTCGTAGTTCGTACGGTTATATACGTAATGATGAAGTCGTCGTTCTCACGCATCTTTACAGGTTTCTGCTATCAGTAATACCACACCAGCTGATTCTTCGGTCAAGAAACCCAAAGCACTGAATTGGTCAGAACAGAAAAGGCTGAAACGCGAACGGACGCAGATGGAAGAGGATAAACGAACACTGGAGAACCTAAGTTCTGCCATACCCCAATCCAATATTGGGTTCAAACTGTTGAAGCAAATGGGCTACACTCCTGGGTCGGCGCTGGGAAAGGAAGGTTCGGGCCGGGTTGAACCAGTCGGGATTGAGATAAGAAGGGGCAGGGGCGGAATAGGTAAAGAAGATCCAAAGGTAGAAAAGGTGAAGAGACAGATACAGAACGAGGAGAGAAAGAAGATTAAAGTAGAGGAGTTGATGGAGGATTTCGGGAGCCGCCAGAAGGAGAGGTGGAAGGGACGGAGGATCTTTGTGAATTTTCACAAGGCTGATGCTGTTTTAGCGCAGCTGGAAAATAGGGAAGTTGTTGAGGTGGAGAAGAAGGGCGAGGATAAGGAGGACGAGGAAGAAGAAGAGGAAGAAATTACAGAAGAGGTAAGCTTATTTATTTGTTGATATTCCGTTTGTGAGTTGTATGATTTACAAGTTTTGTAATGTTGTTCGTGGTTTCATCACATGGAGTCTGATATAGTCTTGCAAATTAATTGGTCTGAATGAATGCGGAGACTATCTGTGTAGTTTCTGACTCAGAATGTGTTTGTTCAGTATTGACCTAGCAGATATTTATGTATTTGTGATCGACGACTCGACGTTGTGAACACTTATTTTGTGGTATACACAATCATTGCTCGGGGCTCTTCTGATACATATTTTCTTTCGATGCAGGATTTGCTAAATATATTGCTCAAGCTGAGAAACGAGTTCCGTTACTGCCTCTTTTGTGGATGTCAGGTAACTAAGATCACATTTCATTTATCCATGTTTCATTTGGAAAATGCTTGATGGAGTTCCACTACTTGTGTACAATTTTTTCCCAGTATGAGACGATGGAGGAACTAGAGTCCAACTGCCCAGGGATAAGCGAAGATGACCACTAGATACATCTGACTTACTCAGTGTCTTAAAAGGAAATGTATTGTATGTTATTGCTAAGAAGTGAGCCCTCTCAGACATATGTAGTGCTTCACAAGGGCATGAGCGTTTTTTATTTTGTTCGGATAAAGGATTTCGATCATATTCCAATCGGATTATTTGTCTGAGTAATTGTCGTTCCATATTTTATGTGGCTTGCTAGAACATTCACATTGTATTAGTAACCAAATTCACTTAAAATGAGTAGCAATTAGTAGTAATAGGAATAGAGAAACAATACCAATAAAATTATTCATAATTAGAAAATTTAGAAAGGCAAAGCAGTAATAAAACTTAAATATCTAAAGAATATATCCATCCATGATCAAAGTTGTTTAGCTTGCAGGGTTAGTGACTTGACCGATGAAAACGAGGACACCCGACACATCTTCTCTCACCACAAACATAAACGGATGGTCTGCAACAAAATCCAACTCCTCTTCGTTACGTCGGGGGCCGGCCAACTGCATCTTACAAACTGCTACAGAAGCAGCCGCTGCCTCTGTGCCTTGTTCATTCACCTCGATAAATGACTTGTGATAAATTTTCGAGACGTGAAGTTCTGAATCAACCATCTTGGTCAAGCCACCCATGAACATGAGATCCAATCCCCGGCCCTTGAGTAGCTCAGAAGCCTCCAACTCAAAATCAATTTTAAACTTGGGAACAAGAAACTTTCTAACCTCCTCTGACTCGTAAGGGAGGTGATTTTTGATGAAATCAACTTCTGACCCAAATTTCTCGACCAGGGCCGGGAGCCCATCTTTGGCATCGGGAAGAAAGATGTGCATTGCGAATTTACGCTTATCTTCACCTTGTTTGTAGTGAAGGGTTAGGACTTTGAAATCGTTATAGACACTTATAAATTGACTGGTGTTGCCGCTGGTCATGAAGGGTACTTTAACTGAACCTCCGTCCATGAGGAAGAATCTGTTGTTTTTTGTTCGGGCAGTGCGGAACTTGTTGTTCCATATGCCTTTGAAGTAGATGGCATTTGCAAATACGAGCCTCGTTGAAGAATCGACAGAATCGGGTGGAAGTATATCTTTGATCAGCCCATTCGTTTTCTCGGTCACCCAAGGGTTCACTTCTTCTTTCCTAACCTCGTCCG
Source organism: Euphrasia confusa (assembly GCA_954870475.1). NCBI lineage: Eukaryota > Viridiplantae > Streptophyta > Magnoliopsida > Lamiales > Orobanchaceae > Euphrasia > Euphrasia confusa. Next base: position 4,001,182 of record OX940960.1, on the reverse strand, counting down.
CCTAATTTGGAAATATCAAAGGGGAAATTAAATTCAATTCAATTGCAAAAATCAATTAGATAAGAACCCCTAAAAATTGCAATTAATTGGAATCATAAATTATGAAACCCTAAAACCCTAATATTACCTTGGTTTTAAAATCAACACGACCACAAGCAGCTTTAAAATCATTCTCGACAATTCCTTTGAAATCGGGCTTCAATGTGAGGCTCCGATCGACCCACATGCCGTGGGCGGCGGAAAGGCGCGGCCCGCCGAGCGGGCCGCCGTCGGAGAGCAGGATCGTCGCTTGCCGAGACAAGAGCGTGTTGAGTTCCTCGGAGGACTCGAACTTGAAATAGGCGAGGAGCTGGTCTCGGGTGGGGCCTCCCGACCCGGCCGCGATGAGGCCAAGGACGACGTGGAGGGAGAGCGGCGAGAAGACGAGGTTGCCGCCCTGGGCTTGGGCGGAGATGAGGTGGCTCGCCAGCGACGAGGAGACGTCGGCGAGGTTGGGGGAGAAGATGAGGTCGGGGTCTATTATGGGTTCGGGGGTAGGTTCTCTCCTCCGCTTCGTCCTGGCCATGAATTACAGTATGAACTACTACTACAAAGCTGTTTTGAGTATTTATACTGAATTGTTTAGTATTACTTAAACTTCTTAATTTTAATTAAATTTCTGTAATTGATAGTATTTTAAAAGATTATTTTTTCGTAATCAATCGTTTAAGATTTTGATAAGATATTTTCCATAATTATTTATATAATAATATTTTTCCACAAATAGTAATACAGATAGAGGAGACCATACCAAAACAATTATTCATAGTTCAAAAAATTACAAACGCTAAGTTATAAAATTTAAATCGATCACATAAAAAATTAAACAAAAATTGATCATGTTCTTTAATCTTTAGGTTGCAGGGTTAGTGAGTTGACCGACGAAAACGACGGCGCTGGACACATCTTCTCTCACGATAAACGAAGGGATGGTATGTATCCAACCTTTTCAATTTCTTAGGTCGGCGTCCGGCAGTCTGTATCCTACAACCCGCTACAGTAGCCTTCCTCATTCACCTCGATAAATTTCGTCGACGAGAAATACTTCTGAATCAATCATCTCAGTCCACCCACCCTCGAACATTAGATCCAATCCCCGGCTCTTGAGGAGCTTTAGAAGCCTCAAACCCAAAATCCATTTTAAACTTTGGAATAAGAAATTCTCCGACCACCGCTGAAGAATGAGGGAGGTGGTGTTCGATGAATTAATCAACTTCTGACCCTAAATTTTCGACTAGCTAGGGTCGGGAGCCCATCTCTGGCACTGGGAATAAAGATGTGCATATATCGAGAATCTACGCCTATCCTCACCTTGTTTGTAGTTCATGGTTAGGACTTTGAAACCGCGACATGTACGATAGCGCGCTAGTCATGAAGGGTACGTACTTGGACTGAAGCTCCGTTCAAGAGGTAGAATTTATGGTCTTTTGTTAGGGATGAGTCGAATTTCTTGGTCCGGATTCCTTTGAAGTAGATGGCATTTGCAAATACGAGCATCGTTAAATCATCGAGGGAACCCGGTGGAAGTATATCTTTGATGTCATTTGTTTTCTCGGAGTGTTCACTTCTTCTCTAACCTCGCCAGCCTAATTAATTGGGAAAATTTAATTGAGATATATAGTTTATCATGACGGTGTAACAATATAACTAAGAGAGAGATAATATCACAAATCGTGTGTCAAATTTTAATTTGAATCATGTTTGCCCTAAATAAACAAATTAATAAAGTAAAAATAAATTAATAACAAATTCGCTGTTGAACTAATTAAGTAGGCCATTTCTTAGATGAGGGTGAAGGTTTGATGAAGAGCTTGAGGAGGAGGACAGTGGGTTTGGTGGAGAGTCGGACGTGCTGAATGTCGAACTCGGTGGCTAAAGAATTTAGGGCTGGAAACGAACCGAGCTGCTCGAGTCAATGCTCGACTCGAGTTCGGTCAAACTCGAGCTCGAGTCGAGCAGTATCCTAAACGAGCCGAGCTCGAGCACCGATCCTAAAGAATCGATTGGCTCGCGAGCTCGAATGTATAAAATTTTAATTAAATATTTTTAATATTTGTATATATATCAAATCTGAGTCGAGCTTTTCGAGCAATTAGGATCGAGTCGAACTCGAGCAATAAGAGTCGAGTTCGAGCGGCTCGATCGAGCCGAGCTCGAGCACCCTCCCGAGCGGCTCGTCGAGCTCGAGCCTGCTATTTTTTTTCCGAGCCGGCTCGATAAGCTCAAAGTTCGACTCGGCTCGACTCGTTTCCACCCTTACTGAAGGTGTCGATCACCGGTTCACCATCATTCAAGGGATTATTGTTAATAGACATAGGTAGTATAATATTAATAATATTTGAAGAAGTTTAGCTAATTTTTATTAAAGGAGGCTCTGACACTCTTGTAAATTGAGAGTACTACTATACTCTTTTTTACTATGTTATATTTCTTTTTTTGATCAAAAATAATTAATAATTTATTTTTGTTAATGTAAGATAATCCATTAAGCTTGATTTGTTAATAGTTTTGATTCTTGCATTCACGTTTATTGTTTATTGGAGTAATGTTTTTCACTTGTTTTTGTTTATTACTATTTTTCACTTCTTCCAAAATACATGTATAATTTAGTTACACATCACACATAATATTTACTTATCAATTTGTACTTCATCCCAAAAAAATTAATAAGCCCCAATTCAATTTGTATCTTATAATATCTAAACTTCGAAACTCTTATTTAATATTTATTTTAAATTATAAAACAAATTTAATAATTTTTTTATCTTAAAGAATACATGGAGATTTACCTAATAAAATTTCATATCTTTAAGATAATTAAGGAATGCATATACTACTAAATAGGGAAAGAGTAAATTTATTTACATCTCCATTATTACTAATTACACCCCCAAGATAAATAGACACCTACTAAATCAACTAATGGATGGATTCACACCATTAAATTACATATTATACCCTTTAATTTAATGGTTTCTTTCTTTTCAATTCTTGACATCTTTATTCCTATGTTTTTTTCCGGTGCTGCTCCATTTTAAATGTAAGTTCCAGTTGTCTTCTTCTTCATCGAGCGGAAGGGAGAGTGAAAGTGAGTGACGCTCATCATCATACTCGCGGAAGTCGTCGAAGGAAGGTGTAGCCGTGTAGTGGCCAGATCTTGTTATTTGAAACTCCGGCGGCGATTCAATGTTGGGGCTCGAGTTGTTGTGGCAGGGGCAGTACACCATGTCGGTCGGAGGTATTCGAATTCTCGGAAACTAATTTTAGGTTCGGATTCAGGCCGATGAAGAACTTCCGGGCGGGTTCAGATGCATAATCGACATGAATTATGTTTAGGGGTTATAGAGATATTTTACTAAGAGTTTAAAAACTAAAAATATAATAGGGGTTGAATTTAGTAATAATGGAGGTGTAAATCGTATAACTAGGTTAAATTATTGCAAGACACATTGGTAGACTTGATAAAACAATCTCATCGATCTCCTTAATTCAAATATAAATATATGTGCATCTCCCTAAACAGTCTCTTGTTGTTCCTAAATCATCAAAATATGGAATCATGCTATATTTTTCATAATTATACTATGTTCTTTTAGAATATTTTGGACCGAATTGAAATTAAGTTTAAAAGAAAATATATAGTCTAACTTTGTTCTTTTGAATTAATTAACTAGATGAGAAGGAAAATGGAAAATGAACATGAACTGAAACTAAAAATTAAGTGAACTAAATTAAGTCATTTCAAGAAAATTGACTAAGAGAAGTGCAAAAACTGATTTGCAAAGTCTCAATAAGCAATGCAAAAGTCAAAACACAAGAATAAAATTCAACTAAAAATCACCAAAAACTAAAAGAGGAATATTGACTATAATAAGTAGGATCAATCAAGCAGGACAGCACCAGGGTTAGTCAGTTGACCGATGAAAATCAGGACACCGGTCGCGTCTTCTCTCACTACAAACAAAAACGGATGGTCTGCCACAAAATCCAACGTTTCATACTCAACTGGGCCCAAGGACATATAACAGTCCACCACGGCAGTAGCAGCAGCAGCAGCCTCCGTGCCCTCCTCATTCACCTCGATAAATGACTTGTGAAAAACCTTCGAGACACGCAAATCATCACCAACCATCTTGGTCAAGCCACCCTCGAAAATGAGATTTAATCCGCGTCCCTTGAGGAGCTCAGAAGCCTCGAACCCAAAATCCATTTTAAACTTGGGAACAAGAAACTTTCCAACTTTCACCAACTTACGAGGGAGGTGGTGCGCCACGAAATTACGTTTCGAGTCATGCCCAAACACGAAATCAATTTCTGACCCAAATTTCTCGACAAGGGAGGGGAGCCCATCTTTGTCATCGGGAAGAAAGATGTGCATTGAGAATCTACGTTCATCCTCACCTTGTTGGTAGGGTAGGCTTAGGACTTTGAAACCGTCACAGGCACGAATGAGTTGTTTTTTCTTGCTGGTCATGAAGGGTGCTTGGACTGAACTTCCGTTCATGAGGAAGAATTCATGGTCTTTTGTTAGGGAAGAGTCGAACTTCTTGTCCCAGATGCCTTTGAAGTAGATGGCATTCGCAAATATGAGCTTGGTTCTATCATCGACTGAATTGGGTGGAAGTATATCTTTGATGAGGCCGTTCGTTTGCTTGTCGGCCCAAGCGTTCACTTCTTGTCTAGCATCATCAGACTTTGGAAATCATTCATGCATAGGGAAAATCAAATTAAACAATCAGCAGTGTATATATATACATCAATTTTAAACACGAATTTCTTTGTGTTTAGAGTAAATAATTAGAACAGATAAAAACCCTAAATTACAAATTAAATGGGATGCAGGGGATCAATTAGTAAAAACAAATTGGGGGCAAATTTCATATGAAATTAGGTTTACCTTAGTTTGAAAATCAACTTGATTGGAAGAAGCTTTGTAATCGTTCTCCATAATTCCTTTGAAATCGGACTTGAAGGTGAGGCTCCGATCAACCCAGACGCCGTTGGCGAAGGACAGGTGCGGCCCCCCGAGCGGCGAACCGTCGGTGAGCACCCGCGTCGCTTGCTTGGCAAAGAGTGTGTTGAGTTCCTCGACGGAATCGGACTTGAAATATGCGAGGAGCTGATCTCGGGTGGGGCCTCCGGAGCCGGCGGCGACGAGGGAGAGCGCGACGTGGATGGAGAGCGGCGAGAAGACGAGGTTGCCACCTTTGGCTTCGGTTGAGATGAGGTGGCTCGCCAGCGACGACGAGACTTGGGACTGCTTCGCCATTGATTCGCGGAGGCGGTTCATTTCGGTGTAGGATCCATGGAAGTACATTATTGCTCGACTCGACTGTGTGTTTCTGACGGTGCTTCGGTGCGTGTCTATTTAAGTATTTATAGATGATGAAACACATCGAATAATAGTAGTCTAACCTAAAATACAATATTCCCTATTTTATCAATAATCCAATACTTCCTATATACAACTAATAATACGTGTTTAAATTATTAATTGTTGTGAATTTAATAGCTCAAAAGTACGCGAGAATAGAAGTACTTCAAATACATTACAAGTATATCCAAGTGTATCAAGTATTGGAGTTTATTCTACTGTATGAAGTGTATCACAATAGAGTACATAAGTACATATTTATAGGTAGACCATATGCATTAGCTACTGATCATAAAGTAGTGAATTCAATATTGTGTCCATATGAATTCCCACTAACTTGAGCACTCCAAAAGACATCCACAAACACATTATTTAATAACACTCCCCCTTAGATGTCTGTTATACATTTTCGTATTAAATCTCCCCTTGATTCAAGCATATATTTCGTTTTCAATTACTAAGTAAAAACCCGGAGCGAAAACCTTAGTAAACGAAAATATATTTAATACGCTCAACAAGTTGCCTCGCTAAAAACCTTCCAACGTAAAACCCTTTGGGGAAAAACCAAGTGAAGGAAAATAGTGCAACGCGTATTTATATGAGATTCTTTTAACCGACACATTTCGATGTTTCTCACACATTTTTCAAATCTCGCATCAGTATTGCTCTACCAAATTCTCACTTTATCGAATTTGTTACACATCAATTTCACCTTATGCAATTCATTTAATCTCCTTTAAAATAATCTCATTTGAGTTGAGATAAGGTACTTCAGGACCAATAATCTCATCATCTTTATCTCGAGCTCTAAAATTATCATTTTTTAGGATTAAGTGATCAGCCGATCATCGGAGTAGTTAAGAGATGTGCATTAATTTTCCATGTTGAATCGCTTTAATGTATACCTTCTGGGTATAAACCGCTTGGTTAACTTAAATTCCATCTTCTAGATGTTCAATGTGTAAACCAATGCAGAATTTCGTTTTCCAAAGTCCTTAATCTCAAATTATTTCTTCCAATATTCAGCGGCTTCTAAAAGTTCTTCAGGAGTTTTGATCAAATTTAGATCATCAACATACACCGCAATTATTACATCTTCTGGTGTTTGAATTACTGGTTCAAAAAAATTTGGTTTTATCAACGAGTCCAATACAAATTGAATTTGCATCTTTCCATTTTGGCCAATCAATTTTACGCCGACATTCATCAACCGATTTTTGATCATTATCCTCAATTGCTTACATAACTTCAAGTGCTACATAATTATATACAAAAATTGCATCAACGACAATTTATTTTCGATTCCAACTTTTTCCCTTAGTGACATAATTTATTGAAGTTTCTACAATTTCATTTTTTCAGAAACTTGTTCTTTTTCTTATTCTGGAAAAATCTTGAATGGCCTCTTTAGTTTCGGGCGCAGAGTTATACCAAATACCTTCAATACTAAGATTACTTAGGTAGTTGATTTTTTGCCTACTGTTGATACACTTGTGAAAGAATTTTGTGTTGGCGTCCCCCTCCTTGATCCAAGTAGCCCTTGATCCAAGTAGCACGAGCCTTCTAGCTAATAAAGCTATGACGAAACCAACAGTGGATCTCGCTCAAGACGACTCTCCTCTTGGTAGATCATCACTATTAATAGATGATGAAAACAAACCACTATAAAATGAATGGCTTGAAACAAAAAAACTTGCAATGAAATACATAAAATTTGCTCAACTTTAGTATGATAAGTAGAATGTTTAATTAACACACATTATTAAATACTACCAAGTATTCATAGTTCAAAAAATTATTCATAGTTCAAAAAAGGGAAAATATCACAAATGGTCCTGTACGGATGTCATTTTCCGTAAGTAGTCCTGTATTTTCAAAAGTTATCAGGGTTGGTCCTTTTGCCCGGGAAAGTGACGCGTTACTGTCACGCGCCGCCAAAAGTAGTCCTGTATCTTCAAAAATTATCACAAATGGTCCTGTACGGATGTAATTTCCGATTGCCATGTCAGATTTTTGGCGGCGCGTGACAATAACGCGTCACTTTCCCGGGCAAAAGGACCAACCGTGATAACTTTTGAAAATACAGGACTACTTACGGAAAATGACATCCGTACAGGACCATTTGTGATATTTTCCCTTCAAAAAATTACAACCGCCAAGTACGTTCACTTAAAAATCCAAATTTATTTATATACTAAAACTAAAATTTAAATCACTTAAAAATTTAAAAACAAATTGATCATGTTCTTTAATCTTTAGGTTGCAGGGTTAGTGACTTGACCGACGAAAACGATGATGCCCGACACATCTTCTCTCACGACAAACATGAACGGATGGTCCGCCACAAAATCCAACTTTCTCAGTTTCTTAGGCCGGGCTGCGGCAATTTGTTTCCTACAAACCGCTACAGTAGCAGCTGCAGCCTTTGTGCCTTCCTCATTCACCTCGATAAATGAGGTATGATAAATTTTCTCGACGTAAAGTTTGTCGCCCTCAGGTTCATTAACCATCTTGGTAAAGCCACCCTCGAACATGAGATCCAAACCCCGTCCCTTGAGTAGCTCAGAAGCCTCCAACTCAAATTCCATTTTAAACTTGGGGACAAGAAACTTTCTAACCTCCGCTGTAGAATGAGGGAAGGGGTGTTTGATGAAATCAACTTTTGATCCAAATTTCTCGACCAGGGCTGGGAGCCCGTCTTTGGCAATTGGAAGAAAGATGAGCATCGAGAATCTATGACGATTATCCTGAACTTGTTTGTAGGGTAGGGTTAGGACTTTGAAACCTTTACAGACCTTTATTAATTGATTCTTCGTGCTGGTCATGAAGGGTACTTTGACCAAACTCCCGTCCATGAGGAAGAATTCATGGTCTTTTGTTAGGGACGAGTCGAACGTCTGGGTCCAGATGCCTTTGAAAGTAGATGGCATTTGAAAATACGAGCCTCCTCGCACTACTAGAAAAAGGACTTTTAGCGACCACGGTTTTAGCGACCACACGTAGTGGTCGCTATTAATGACTTTTTGCGACCACGCGTGGTCGCAAAACTGGGTGCTCGCTATTTGTTCCGCGCCAGCTTCCCGCGTATTTATTAGCGACTACGGCGTGGTCGCTAGTAAGGGTCGTGGTCGCTAACACTATTAGCGACCACAGCCGTGGTCGCAAAAGCCATGTATCTGAAAATCGGATTTTCCACGGTGGAAAATCGCTAATGATACTTGACACGTGGAATGTCTTTTGCGACCACGCGTGGTCGCTAATACCGTAGTCGCATAAGAGTTACAGATATCAGCGGGACAGAGGGCTTTTCTTCCTCACTTTCTCTTCCTCACTTTCGCGAAAGAGCTCAGACCCAAGAAGCAATTCAAAGGCGATTTTCCGGCAAGGCATTATCCGGCGGCGGCGACGACGTGAAGCTGGTCCAGGTTAGGATTCCTCTTCCCTTCGTCTTTCTTTCTTCGATTTGTTTCTTAAATTAGGGTTTTTTTTTGTTTCAATTTTGGGGTTAAAATTAGGGTTTTTGGACATGAAGGTGGATTGTATCTGTAATGTATCTATGTTTCAATGGTTCTCTGTTGATTGCTCATCCTTGATGTTGTTTTTTCTCCGGTGGGTTTTTTGAAATTGTTTATGCTCGACTCGATTTTTTGCTGTCCATGAAATTGCTCATCCTTGAAATTGTTTATGCTCGACTCGACTCGACCTCTAAACTAATCATTTTTGTTTTAATTTTTGGATCTATACCTAAATGTAGAATATATATGTACAGCTTTTCAAAAGCTAATCTAACCACTGTATAAAGTACAGCTTTATGCTCGACTCGATCTCGATTTTTTGCTGTCCATTTTAAAGAAATTGTTCTCTGTAATGTATCCATTTTTGAAATTGGTTTTTTGAAGTTGTTCTCTGTAATGTATCTATGTTTTTTGAAGTTGTTCTCTGTAAGTTGTTCTCTGTAATTGGTTCTCTGAAATTGTTCTATGTTGAAATTGGTTTTTTGAAGTTGTTCTCTGTGGTTTTTTTTAATTAATGTCAGGGTTTGTATATTTTTTAATTCGGATATTTTGATGACATATTTTCAACAGGTAGCTAAAGCATGCTTAGTCTGCCACGTCACCGCTCAGTGCCACATCAGCATGGCTCATTAGCGACCACATATGTGGTCGCTAATAACGGGCGTGGTCGCAAATGTATTCGCGACCGCGCTGTTGTCGCCAAAAAAACTTTTGAGACCAAGTATTTGCGACCACACATTAGCGACCACGCGTGGTCGCAAATACTACTTTTTGCGACCACACCCCGTTTTTTGCGACCACATTGCGTGGTCGCAAAAACCCCCTTTTTTTGTAGTGTCGTTAAAGAATCGACGGAATCCGGTGTAAGAGCATCTCCAACCGATACCAAAAACTTATTTTGGAGTAGGATAGATGCTCCAATCGATACCAAAACATAAACCTATTATAGGTTTTATGGTGGGACCCACCAAAAAAATAATTAAATTTACGTCTACTGTAAAGACAAACCAAAAACTATTTATTATTTATAAAATGATCCTTTTTTTATAAATTAATAAAAATGACTCATTAAACTTTTTTGTTTCTTATTTAATATTTTTTGTAACGTAATGTTTTTAAATAATCATATCATTAATAATTAAAAAAATTATTTTATAAAAAAATAAATATCACAATATAAAATATAATTAAATATTAAATATTTAATTGATAATAAAAATAAAATAAAAATAAGATACTTAAAATAAAATGCTAGGAATTACAAAAATAAATAGTAATGTTTTTAAATAATCATATCATTAATAATTAAAAAAATTATTTTATAAAAAAATAAATATCACAATATGAAATATAATTAAATATTAAATATTTAATTGATAATAAAAATAAAATAAAAATAAGATACTTAAAATAAAATGCTAGGAATTACAAAAATAAATAAACTATTAATCGCAACAACAAAATTGATCGATAAGCAGGTAAATTGAAAATAATATTTATTAAATTTTTTTATGTCAAAAGTTATGTGGTTAAATAGTAAATTTATAAAGATTTTGGTTATTTATAAAAATAGTATAAATAATTGTATAAAAAGAATATTTAAAGAATATTTTTTAAGTTTGAATATTGGTTTTTCGGTTGGAGTCAAATTAGTGTAAACTTAAACTTAAACTTATTTTGGATTTAAGTTTTAGTTTCTCGGTTGGAGATGGCCTAAGTATATATATCTTTGATGAGGCCATTTGTTTTCTCGGTGACCCATGTGTTGACTTCTTCTCTAACCGCGCCAGCCTAATTAATGGGAAAATTAAATTGAGATTATATATAAATATATCATGACGTTGTAAACAATGTATAACTGCAAGAGAGATAATATCACAAATCGTCTGTCAAATTTTAATAAAACCCTAAACTATAAAACCCTAACCCTAATCTTACCTTGGTTTTAAAATCAATACGTTGACAAGCAGCTTTGTAATCGTTCTCGATGATTCTTTTGAAATCGGCCTTCAATGTGAGGCTCCGGTCGACCCAGGCGCCGTTGACGGTGGTCAGACGCGGCCCGCCCAGCGGCCCGCCGTCGGAGATCAGGAGCGTGGCGTGTTGCGACAAGATCTTGTTGAGTTCCTCGACGGAATTAGAATTGAAATAGCCCAAGAGATGGTCTCGGGTGGGGCCTCCCGATCCGGCCGCGATGAGGCCGAGGACAACGTGGATGGAGAGCGGCGAGAAGACGAGGTTGCCGCCTTCGGCTTGGGCGGAGATGAGGTGGCTGGCCAGCGACGACGAGATGCCGGTGAGCTTAGATATGGATTAATAATATAAGGCGTGTTAGAAATATTTTAGAATTGGAGTAGGTATCTCCAAAATATTTAGAAAGAGTAGTATTTAGAAAATGGGGAATTTTATTAGAAGTGTTTGTTTACAATTCTTGGATATTCCAACCATTTGACAATATGTTCTATTTATACTAATCCTAATGACTTAAGGAAGATTCTAGCTACAATTTAAATAATTAACCGACTTAATTTTACTAGGTGGGTAAAGAATATAGTGGAAGACTCTAGTCCCTAGTTTATTTATTTGCTCTTCCATTTTCACGCCACCGACATAAGAAGAAAGGAGTGGAGGATTCAAGAATTAATATGAATCGGCTCGCTCACTCTAGAATCTCCCGGAAGTTGATTTTATTAATGCATCATATTTTAATACTCCTCCTTGATGCATTAATCGGTAACTCCAAGCATTTTGCGTAGAAATTGAAATTTGTCTCTTGGAAGGGCTTTGGTGAAGATATCCGCCATTTGTTCTTCTGTTGGGCAGTACTTCATTTCTATAAGCTCCTTTGCTTGGACGTCCCTTAGAAAATGATATTTGATGTCGATGTGCTTGGTACGATTATGTTGGACCGGGTTTCTGGCCATCGCAATAGCTGACTTGTTGTCGCAATAAATTTCTGTCGCTGAGTCTTGTGGTTCTCCCATGTCTGCTAATATTCTTTTAAGCCATATCGCTTGGCAAGCTGCACCGGCTGCTGCGACGTACTCTGCTTCTGCTGACGAGAGTGCAACCGAGTCTTGCTTTTTCGATCCCCATGAGAAAACTCCAGAACCGAGCGTGAAAGCATACCCTGAGGTGCTTTTCATGTCATCTTGCGATCCAGCCCAATCGCTATCTGTATATCCGACGATCTGTGAGTCGGGGCTTGATTTGTACCAAATGCCGTAATTTATCGTTCCTTGTAGATATCTGAGGAGTCTCTTTGCTGCTCCGTAGTGAGTCTCGCTTGGACTTTCCATAAATCTCGATAGCAGACTTGTAGCATACATGATGTCCGGTCTTGTTGCCGTTAGGTAGAGCAGACTCCCGATAAGGCTTCGATAGTTTGTAGCATTTGCCGGCTTCGTCCCGTCTTCTTTCTTTAGTTTCTCGTTTGGAATAAGAGGAGTGACGACAGGCTTGCAGTCTTGCATCCTGAACTTCTTCAGCATATCTTCAGTATACTTTTTCTGAGATATGAAGATGCCCTCTTCTTCTTGTTTTATCTCCATTCCGAGAAAGTAGTGCATCAATCCCAAGTCGCTCATCTCAAAAGTGTCCATCATGTCTCTCTTGAATTCTTCGATCGAACTTGTATTGTTTCCGGTGACGATTAAATCATCAACATAAAGAGAGACGATTATAATGTTGTTACCTTGGGATTTGATGTAGAGAGTGGGCTCGCTTATGCTCCTCCTGAATCCTTGACGAGTGAAGTACCCATCGATCTTGGTGTACCATGCTTTAGGTGCTTGTTTAAGCCTGTACAATGCTTTCTTTAGTCGTAGGACCTTGCCTTCTTCTTGCAGGAAGCCTTCTGGTTGCTCTACATATATCTCGTCTTTCAGCTCTCCATTTAGAAAGGCCGATTTGACATCGAGTTGATATATTTTCCACTTCTTCTGGACTGCGAGAGCTATGAGTGCTCTAATTGTGTCCATCCGAGCGACTGGAGCGAAAGTCTCTGTGTAGTCGACTCCTGGTATTTGTGCATACCCCTTTGCGACGAGCCTCGCTTTATGCTTCTGGATTGATCCGTCAGGATTTAATTTTGTCTTGTAGACCCATTTGACTCCTATAACGTCTTTGTTACTTGGAGGATCCACCAGCTCCCAAGTCTCGTTCTTTTCTATCATCTTGATCTCCTCCTCCATTGCTTTAATCCAGACTTTTTCTTTTGATGCTTCTTCGTAGTTGTGTGGCTCCAAAGAACAGAAGTTGCATGTTTCGATGATATTAGTGGAATCATATAGATCGGTTAGAGTTCTTACTCGAAGAGGTGGAGATTCTGGCGAGGAGTCAAATTCGTTGGCAGTATCGACTTCTGAAGAGGCTCTTGGCGTTGAAGTCGGACTTTGTTGATCTTGTTCTTCCTGTTCTGGAATTTCCTGGATTTGTGTGGTAGTAGTCTTTCTCTCGACGGTGTCGGTCTCCCAGTTCCAGAACGCTTGTTCGTCAATCTCTACATCCCGACTTGTTACCAGCTTTTTGGTCTCGAGATTGTAGATACGATATCCTTTAGATATTGTACTGTAGCCGAGGAAGATGCCCTTCTCCGTCTTCTCCTCTAGTTTGTGTCTTTTTACCGAGGGGACGTGAATGTAGCAGATACTCCCGAAAACCCTCAAATGTTTGGCTGAAGGCTTTTGTCCCGACCACGCTTCTATTGGAGTCTTGTTAAGTACCGCCTTGGTTGGACACCGATTTAGTAGGTATACCGAGGTGTAGACTGCTTCCGCCCAGAATTTCTTCGGCAATCCTTTCTCCGCTAGCATAGATCTCGCCATCTCCATAACTGTCCGATTCTTTCTTTCTGACACTCCATTTTGTTGAGGAGTGTAGGCCACGGTTAATTGATGCTCTACGCCTTCGTCTTCACAGAATTTGTTGAACTCCTTTGAGTTGTACTCAGTACCTCGATCACTTCTTAACTTCTTTATTTTGTGACCACTCTGTTTCTCCACGAAGTTCTTGAATCTCTGGAAGATTCTAAAGACTTCCGACTTTTCCTTGAGGAAATAAACCCATGTCATCCTAGAGTAGTCGTCGATAAAGAGGATGAAGTACCTGTTTTGATTTACGGTAGGCGTGCGCATTGGACCGCAGACGTCAGTGTGGACAAGTTCTAGAATTTTCTTGGCTCGCCATGTCTTCTCTTTTGGAAATGGTTGCCTGTGTTGCTTCCCGGTCATGCAACCTTCGCATACTCCTTCCTTTTCATTTAGAAGAGGCATATCTCTCATCATATTTTTCTGATGGAGTAGCCTTAGGGCAGTGAGATTGAAATGCCCAAATCTTCGGTGCCACAGACTCGTATCGTTGATTTGAGCTACTAGAGCCTTTTGTGGATATTGCCATTGGATGGGAAAATTTCTGTTACTTCCCATTTTTATCTCGGCAATTTCTTGATTATTTTTCTTGTCGTAGATACGACAATAATTCTTCTCAAAGTGGAGGGCATATCCATTTTCCATCATTTGGCCGACGCTTAGTAGATTTGTAGCAAGGCGTGGGACTAAGAGAACATTTTTGATGAAGCGCGTACCTTTCTTCGTTTCGATAGCGATGGTACCCTTTCCTTTCGTCTCCACTAGTTCTCCGTTGCCCATCTTGACCTTCGTTCGGACGGAGTCGTCTAGCTCACGGAAGATGGCCTCGTTGGATGTCATGTGGTTGCTACATCCGCTGTCGATGAACCATTCTTCTTCTTTTGCTTCCGTTGCCGAGTGACACGCGTAGAACATGTTATCTTTCTCCTTTTGGTCTTCAGAATAGTTGGCCTGATGGTTCTTTCTATCTCTGCAATCTTTTTCTGCATGCCCGAACCTTTTGCAATTTTTGCATTGCGGATTTCCTCGATGGTATCAGTCCTTCTCCAAGTGATTCGTCCTTTTGCAAATCCCGCATGGTGGAAAGTTCGCCCTTTCTTTGTTGTCGGAGCTTCTTTGTTTGTAGTGTCCACCACTTCTCGGCTTGTTTCCTTTGACGTTGAGCTTGGACTGGAAGGCGCTCTCTAGTGAACTTTCTTGCCGTCTATTTAGCCGTTGCTCGTGTGCCTCCAGAGAACCCATCAATTCTTCCACGGACATGGTTGATAGATCCTTCGATTCTTCGATCGCCGCTACTACCGAATCGTATTTTTCGGTGAGGCTTATTAAGACCTTCTGGATGATTCTCTCGTCTGAGACTTTTTCTCCATAAGATCTCATTTGATTGATTATTTCTATCACTCTCGAGAAATAATCTTTAGCTGCCTCGGAATCCTTCATTTTTAGATTTTCAAGCTCGCGCCTTAAACTTTGTAGTTTAATGGTTCGAACTTTAGCACTTCCTTGAAACTCTTCTTTAAGGAAGTTCCAAGCTTCTTTGGCAGTAGTAGCTTGAATAATTCTTGACATTATAGAATCGCTAACGGATTGTTGTAGGAGGTAGAGAGCTTTAGCATTTTGTTGCTTTAATTTCTTACGTACCTCGGACGAAGATGCTTTGTCGGTTTCTTCCTCCGGCATGGTGACCCCTTCTTCGACTATATCCCAAAGGTCGTAGGACTCTAGACATGTCTTCATACGGACGCACCAAAAATCGTAGTTCTCTCCATTGAACATCGGAGTAGTGATTGAGATGTTGGATGACGCCATATCGCCTTGGATGATCAAACGGAGCTCTGATACCACTTGTTAGAAATATTTTAGAATTGGAGTACGTATCTCCGAAATATTTAGAAAGAGTAGTATTTAGAAAATGGGGAATCGTATTAGAAGTGTTTGTTTACAATTCTTGGATATTCCAACCATTTGACAATATGTCCTATTTATACTAATCCTAATGACTTAAGGAAGATTCTAGCTACAATTTAAATAATTAACCGACTTAATTTTACTAGGTGGGTAAAGAATATAGTGGAAGACTCTAGTCCCTAGTTTATTTATTTGCTCTTCCATTTTCACGCCACCGACATAAGAAGAAAGGAGTGGAGGATTCAAGAATTAATATGAATCGGCTCGCTCACTCTAGAATCTCCCGGAAGTTGATTTTATTAATGCATCATATTTTAATAAGGCGTCTGATTGGGTTTGGGTTTGGGGGAAGAGCCGTCTCTCATCCGCTTCGATCTCATTTCGCAACAAATATTAATCAAATAATTATGAAATTAGGTTTACTCTCACACTCTAAAACTATTCATTGACTCTAGGAATTCACGATGATGGGAGATCTATATTTATAAGGGTAGAAACCCATAAGAATCCAAATTATAAAAAGACACACATCAAATCTAGAATATTCATAATAATTAATTTCCTAATCAAATAATAATTAATTAGATTAATTATCACCTTCCAGCCGACTTCAATCTCGACCACCAAAGTTGACTGGTCAACATCACAATTGGTCGGTGTGTGAGCCGAGGCTAACTCCAAAGAGACCCAATTTATTTTCATTCTACTCCATTTAATTCCCTTTCACTTTCTTTTATAGTCTGTTTGTTTTGGGGTGAACCAGGGTGAGGGTAAATTTTTAAATTTACCCCAGGGAAAGGTAATCGAGGTGAATCGAAGTAAATGTTTTAAATTTTGTGTTTGGATACAAAATTTTCTTACTAGAGTAATCTATTTAAATTTTGTGTTTTAAATTTTTATTTTTCATTGATTCACCTCCATTCATCCCCAATTCGGGGGTAAAAATTAGAGGGAGAATCAGTGTAAAAAAATTCTCCTTCATTCACCCCGATCTACTCTGATTCACATTCTGTTTTTTGGTCCCAAACAAGATTAATGATTAAATTACCCTTGATTTACTTTGATTCATCCATATTTATAATCAAATTTAAATAAGCAAATTAAATAATCTTTAAGATTTTGTTAGGGTTATTTGCATTGCAAAAAAACTTAAAAAAAACTTTTCTAAGATTTCAATTTAAAACAGGACTTTTAATTTATGTTGCAAAAAGAATGACGTGGCTATTTTTTTCATAAAAAGAGCCTACGTGTACAACAATATTAATATAAAAATATTATTAATTAATTTCTTTTACATGTCATTAATTAAAATACTCATTTTGTTAAATTGCAGAATTTGATTTTGCGAGAACTTCGAGTAGGGGGACAAATCTTAATCATAATTCTTCTTGCGAGATGCATTGATACAATTTTAGTTCCATACTTAGGGGGACTCGCACTCACTTTGTTGTAGCTCGCCCGATATATCGCTCGAGCAAGACGAGAAGTTGTGTGTGATTTCCAAATTATTGTACGAATTATTTTCGAATTACTTGTTGGTCTATAGGCGAGCTTGAGATCAGGGGAAAGACTTTAAGTTTCGGGCGTTTTTTTAAAGAAATCAAAAGAGAGGCAAACTTAAAAAAATCATCCCTAAATTTTTCTACAATTGTTTCCAACAAAATAAATATTGAAAAACTGATTAGATTGAAGCTTTTATTATTTATATTTGAATTAATTAATTAAGGAGACAGATGAGGTTGTTTTATCAAATTTTAAAAATATTCGACAAGAATGGAATATCATGATTCATGAGGTCAATCAGTATCTATAATTTAAAAAGTTAACAAACGCAAGCAATAAAAAATTAATATAGTAGTACTAGTAGTAAACATCAGTGACCTATTGCCCTTCCTTTGGGTTAGTGAGTTGACCGACGAAAATGACGACGCCCGACACATCTTCTCTGACGACAAACATGAACGGATGGTCCGCAACAAAATCAAACTCTTCTTCCTTCACCCTGTGGAAGCAACACCCATCCCCAAAGACCGCCACAGTAGCAGCTGCCGCCTCTGTGCCATCCTCATTCACCTCGATAAATGCCTTGTGATAAATTTCCGAGACATAAAGTTCTTTACTTATTGCAGGTGAATCAACCATCTCGGTCAAGCCACCCATTGAGAAAAAGAGATCCAATCCACGACTCTTGAGGAGCTCAGAAGCCCTCAACTCAAAATCCATTTTAAACTTGGGGACAAGAAACCTCCTGACCTTCACCGACATAAGAGGGAGGTGGTTGTTGACGAAATCAACTTCTGACCCAAATTTCTCGACAAGGGCCGGGAGCCCATCTTTGGCATCGGGGAGAAAAATGTGCATCGAGAATCTACGTTTATCCTGACCTTGTTTGTAGGGTAGGGTTAGGACTTTGAAACCGTCAAAGGCACTTATGAGTTGTCTAGCAAAGCTGGTCATGAAGGGTACTTTGACAGAAGTCTCGTTCATGAGGTAGAACTCGTGGTCTTTTGTTAGGGACGAATTGAACTTATCCTTCCAGATGCCTTTGAAGTAGATGGCATTTGCAAATACGAGCCTCGTTAAATAATTGACGGAACTGGAAGGAAGTATATCTTTGATCAGGCCATTTGTTTTCTCGGCGACCCAAGTGTTCACTTCTTGTCTAACCTTCTCAGCCTAATTTGGAAATCAAAGGAAAAATTAAATTAATTATAATCGGAATACACATTTTTATTGCTTTGTAGTCTCATAATCAATAATGCTTTTTAGTCTCATAATAATTAAGATTTGAAATACAAATTTCTTTGTTTAGACCAACAAATTACTTGTGAAGATCGAAAACATTAATTGTACTAGATAATAAGAACCCTAAATTAAAACCGACGTGTATATGTGCCGTAGTAATTATATGAACAATTTTTATATAACAAAGCTACGAAAAATGTGTTCTATTTTGTCAAAGTTTTAGCTAAACCATGTATGTTTGCTATATAGACTATCACACGAGACATAAAACTTCAACTAAAAAACTAACCCTAACCCTAATTAATTAGATCATCTACTAAACTAAAATTTTCGATAAATCAATAGACGTCGTACCTTAGTTCTAAAATCAACACGTTTACAAGCAGCTTCATAATCGTTCTTGACGATTCCTTTGAAATCGGGCTTCAAGGTGAGGCTCCGATCAACCCACATGCCGTTGGCGGTTGACAATTGCGGCCCGCCGAGCGGCCCGCCGTCGGCGAGCAGGACCGTCGCGTGCTGCGACAATACCGTATTGAGTTCTTCGACGGAATCGAACATGAAATAGGCGAGGAGATGATCTCGGGTGGGGCCGCCGGAGCCTGCCGCGATGAGGCCGAGGACGACGTGGATGGAGAGCGGCGAGAAGAAGAGGTTTCTTTCTTTGGCTACGGCGGAGATGAGGTGGCTCGCCAGCGACGAGGAGACGTCGGTCAGGTTGAGGATGGATTCTCTCTTCCGCTTCACCATGGTTTATCAATATTATTATGAAGAATTATTATAAGGTATACGTATTCAGTATATATAAATATATGAAGGAGAGTATATGTTTCAAGTTTTGTTACCTTATCTTTATATTGTAAAAAGATATTTAGTTTTTATTAGTATTTTTACAAAATCAAATTTGGATTTCATAAATCTCTTTCCATATATCCCAAAGTAAGTTATCAAAATCACGTATTTTATTTTTGATTTTACTAGTCCTCTTCACGTGTATTAAATTCAACTTTTTACTCGGTTTAGTACACAAACTGTTTAAGCTTAATGTTTAACATAAACTAATTTTAAATGTAGATATTGATAATCAAAAAATAAAGATTAAGTGAATGACTAATTGAAATAGTACAAATAAGAAATTACAATAAAATTACAAATTTTGGAATACTTCTTTATAGAATACAGTTATTGTTCTATTCGTAAGACGTCCAAGATAATCACAAAGCACAAATACATTTATCTCTTAGTAAAGGAATATTTATAATTATTTATATTATTTTTTATTGTAATAATTGATAATAAAAAAATAAAAAAGCAGTAATATTTTTTTTTAATCTATACGGAGAATGGATCATATATATATATATATGAATGAGATGGATTATAAATATTTGCAAAAACATACTATTAAAAATAAAATTAAATAAAAAAAACTGGGTTCGGCGTGGCCCGTGTGACCAATCGGACCAGTGGACCGGGCCCAAAAAGTCCAACTAATTTTGGGCCACATTTTTATGACCCAACTCGGCCCAATGGGGCAGGTCAAAATTTACCGCGAACCACTGTTGAATTTTTGTACGAGCTTGCTGCTCGATAACCTGGTAACTGGTAAGTGGTAACTCTGAGTCAAAAAAATTCAGTACATTAGATTAGAGGTAAAAGAATAATAATGAATCTGCAATTTGATCTCCATGAGATTCACGGTGAACAGAAAAAAAATATTTTAACTAAATGAAAAAAATACATACGAAATTAAAATGACCAATCTGATTTTATTACAAACATATTAATCAACAAATAACAAAAAAACAATAAGAATAAAAAGGATGTAAAAATACTACATATAGTAAACTTACAATGTTCCGGTAAAAAATATAAAAAAATAACGTGATTTATACACATCAATCTATGAAGATTAAATTATCAATGAAATTTTAAAATATTCCTTTTTATAATTTTAATAAAATCAATATAAAATATTAATTATAATCCAGATAATATTTTTTAGATATATGTGAATATATTTAAAAATAATTAATTTTTTATTTTTTAAAAATCTACATTTATCATGATTTAATGATTTAATTCCATAAGAATTATTAGTACAATATGATTATATATTATTTTTACTTTTTAAATTTTAAGACTAAAAAAATACTCCGTACTTTTATTAGAATTATGATGAAAAATACTTCAACTCTTTCTTCTTCATTTAGGATGTATTATCAACTCAATTGTTCAAGAACATTAAATGTTTATAAATAAAATGAGATGACCGACCTTTTATAGGCATGAGATGTCTGTTGAATATAATCACAACTATTCAATAACACTACAATCGGAAGGGATGCACCCATTCTCAAAGCCATGACTTTTCATACATCAGCCACTCATTCATATTCACGGCAATTTAGATTTAATTGAATTTTGATTTTTACAAAAATAAATAATTAAATCTGATGTATCCTTTCATCCATTAAATCATCACATGCATACATCATGATTTACGTTATAACACATGCACATTTACACACATTTGCATTCATATATTATATATCATATATTATATAATATACATCACACTCTGATTAAGATAAAAAAATCGAATCGATCCCTAATTCTAAACTTCTTCTTCGATTAAGGAGAGAATTGGGAGGGGTGACCCTCTGAAAACACCATTTCAGAAAAATGCCCCTCCTTCTTATTTTCCTTTTCACAAAGATGTTAGGTTAATTGGTAATTTTGAAAACTTATTTTTCATTTTTGATTTAATTTTATTGTGTTTTAATTAAAAAAAAAGGAAAATAAGAGGGAGGGGCATTTTTCTGAAATGGTGTTTTCAGAGGGTCACCCCTCCCAATTCTCTCCTTAATCGAAGAAGAAGTTTAGAATTAGGGATCGATTCGATTTTTTTATCTTTTTTTTATTATTATTTTTATTATACGATAAATTTAATAAATATTTTAAAATATAATTTTTATCTTTTTTTTTATATATTAAAATAAAAAATAAAAAAAATAATTAATTTTGGACAGTTTTGCCTTGGACTGCCCATATAGTATTATCTAATAAAATAAATATAAATAGCTTTATGCTAACTAAGGAGATGACTGGTCTATTAGATGCTACCTCTCTATAGTAATATATTTTTCCGGTCCCAACGATCTGTACGGAGTTTCTACTGTATTATTAGTAAATGGTAATGCAAATATGAAAAAGGTTAATAATTGGAATATTTCATAAATGTTGTAATATTATTTAAGGGTGGTTTTAAATGTTGAACTGACGAGTGAGTGTCATTCAATAAATTGTACCCGATTATTATATAATTAATTAATTAATCAATAATTGACAAATTCCTTAATTAGGAAAAAAGAAAATTCATAAATAATTTATAGAACAATTAAGCTGGAAATTAATAATATAACAACAAGGTTAATTGGAAGAGTAATTAATTTCCACAATCAATAACTAGTGTACGCATAAATTACAACACATATAAATATGTTCATATTGGAGTTATATTTTACATCATTTAGAATACTAACAACGAGTAAAATTTATTTATATTTAAAAAAAAAAGTTCGTAAAATATTTATTAAAAAATGTGTGAAGTATTTGCAAAATGTTTGGATAGTGGTGATATACGTTTTTACCAAATTAAAATTTTTGACTTTTTGAAATCTAGTTGTTGACCTACCTACAATTGGTAATTTTGATTGGATCGAAAACGTATGAGGTGTGTGTGACGACGACTTGGCCACAGAGAAGAGAAGGCGTCTGTTTTAATTATCCTCAACGAGTGGATCAGACTGGATTGTCCAGCTGGCACGTGAAGTGCACGCACTGTTGTTGACGTGGCAACATAAAGGTTTTGGTGTGGCCGTGTGGTGGGGGACAAGCAGCAAATAATGAGAGGATTTGTGCTTTCCCACGTTGGATCCTATTCATCTTATCCATTGTAATAATGCTAAATCACAATGATTTCAAACAGTTGAAAATACTATAATTAAATATTAGTTTGATCAATATTTAACTCTTCTAAAATTCAGCATATAGTGATATATTAATTTTACTAGTCCTCTTCATGTGTATTAAATTCAACTTTTTACTCGATTTAGTACACAAACTGTTTAAGCTTAATGTTTAACATAAACTAATTTTAAATGTAGATATTGATAATCAAAAAATAAAGATTAAGTGAATGACTAATTGAAATAGTACAAATAAGAAATTACAATGAAATTACAAAATTTGGAATACTTCTTTATAGAATACAGTTGTTGTTCTATTCGTAAGACGTCCAAGATAATCACAAAGCAGAAGATTCAACACGGCCGTGTTGGTTACTCTAGACAACGCAACGTATAATTGACCATGGGTAAATACTGGTTTCTTCAAATATATTGCAACATCTGTTAACGATTGACCTTAACTCTTATTAATAGTACTCATGGCATACGATAACATAATCGGAAATTGCCTTCGTTGGAAAGCAAACGGGAATTTGGTATCCGAGGGCGTCGGGGCAATTCGAGGAATAAAAACAATTTCCCCAGAATTATTTCCTCCTAATACTTTCGCCTTGATAATATAATTATCAAGTTGTGTTACAACCATCCTAGTTACATTGCATAGTCCGACAGAGGCATCCATATTCCGCAAAATCATCCATATTCTACTATATATTTTACTGTTAATAACTTCATTTCTTGCCGAAAATCTCCCAATGTAAATAAATATAAAACAATAAAAGGATATACATTTCCATATATCAAAGAATTATTAATCATCAATTGCATTATTAATTTATGAGTAAAATGGCATAGAAAACATGTGAATTGAGAAAATTGAGAACTGCGATTCATAAATAAAACAATATATAAATAAATATTAGTATTTATTTATGCTGAAAAGGAAATCAATTGATTATAGAAAATATTTGAGATAATTTGAAATCTATATAAAAAACAATATTGAATTGTATTTAGAGTTATTTTTTATTTCGGCATAATTAAATATAATTAAATTAATATCATATAAAGTTGGGCATACATAATTTTTTAGTTTCCAAAAATTGTTCCAAAATAAACAATTTTCATTTCAACAAAGACTGAAAAGTTCTAATACAAACATATATTGACTTATAACCGAGTTTTGAACCTTAGTCAAGAACTGGTTTGACGCACAATGTCGTTGAAGCACAATAGTAGAAGAAAACCAAAGTAAGTACTTCCAACTGTGAAATTATTCTGATCACAAAATGTTCTCCAATCTTGTCTAAGGAAAACGCGATTTTTATCCTTTCCTTTTCTTCTTCTCACTTTGGCACGTATTTTTTTTCCTTTTGAATTGACCAAATTCACTTCAACACATTTACCTATATCATTATCCACAACAAACTGATTTGGGATCGTCTAAAAAAGAAACACGAAAACATTAAAAATATAAATTAATCAATTACAGAACTGAAAAACTCAAAGAATGTCAAGTACGACTAATTACCATACGATAATAGTGATGACTTTTCATAATTAGAATAAAACTGGTAGGGAGAGCTGAAACATCATATTGAAATGGAACATTTCGGATGACATCGACTGCATATTTTATTTCAACCTTATCATCTCCGAAAATGTGTACACTAAAGTGTGATGGATTAATCCATTCAAATGTCAACAATTGTCCACAGTTAATCTCATAACGATCCCTGAATTCAGGCCATCCAGCGCGTACATAAAAACGACCCATAAAGTCTACAGCTAAGGAAGCACGCATCAGTGGACCATTAGGGGTCTTGAGATTTGGGTGCTCGGGTATTCAGTATGTGCATTTTAGTCTGAATTGTAATGGAAACACCTAGAAAAAGATCAAGATGTACGTACAACCAACAGTCATAATAAAGGCTGTGAAAAGAAAATTAGCTACCAAAATGTATTTTACACACTTACAATGATATTATCAGCAAGGCGATTGATCGTAACGTGGAATCCAAGGGCATAGGGGAGCACTATAGGTAAAAAAAAACCAATTATTCACTGTTAGAATACAAACAAACAGAATAATTAACAAAGTACCCTATTTGAGCACAACATTGGTGAAATAAGAGATATTAACTGATTCAATGAATAATTTAGCCAAAGACAAATGTTTTAAAGACCATATTTTATTATACAACTCAGATCATAGAGAATCAGAAAAAAAACTCTTGATTAAAAAATAGTTTAGAAAAAAGCCTTACCATTTTGTACATCATCACTGCTATTGCGAAGACACTTGGTACAATTGTTACTTGACATTCTAATCCAAAATCCAAAATCCAAAATTAATACACTGCACCGTGAATTTTCCAATACTGGCCTAATTGTAGGGCTACCGATTACCTGAAACTTTTTGATTACGTAAGCATCACCTTCACGAATATGGTCATCAAAACAATTGAACAAAGAGCTGCTTATAGATGAATGAATTCGTGACCCCTGTAATAAAATAAATGTAATATTATTCATGAAACACTTAAAATAATTGGAAGTCATCATAACAAATAAAGGTACATTCAAAGTTATAAAAACAGTATCATTAATTATCTATTAACAGTTTTAAGATCTAAAGTCATATGAATAAAATCATATTTAATTAAGTAGTACTAACCAATGTTTATTAACTATAAAAACATATTGAAATAATATTCTAAAAATAAACAGTTAAAGAAACATAATTTAAATCAGCGGGTACTTTTTATTTAAAAGTTCAAAATGAGGGTTATTATTATAAATGAGTAGATTGATGGATTTTTTTGAAGTATTTAGTAAAATTTGTACTACACTATTAAGCTTTGTATTTTTTTCAAATTAGTACTACTTCCCGTGCGATGCACGTGATTTATTTGTTTGAAATAATCTAAAATTTTATTTAATCTCTAATGTATTTCGTCATATATTTATTAATGGATTAACAAATTATTTTATTTAATAATCGAACTCTCACTTAAATTTGTAAACTCGTATTAATCTCATTATTAACCGTTATCTCAATTATAAAATTTCTATTATTTTCATGTTTGATGTAATTTATAGTATGTAAGTTTCTTGGGACATAGCCGAGTGGTAAGGTATGTGGTGATGTTGGTGACTCTCTCCCACATGTGTCTGCTACCGGAGCAACTCCCTCGATTTACATCCTACCCGATTGAGGAGCCTTTGATATGGTGAGAGAGGAGTTTCTTGTCTCTGCATTCCGTTTCTCGTCTCTACAGAGTTTCATCCAACAAATACTTAAAACCGGTGGGAGAAAATCAAAATAAATGGAAAATAAAAATTATAAAGCTAGAAAATAAATAAAAATATAAAAAAAATTGAATTTACTTGGTGAACATGAAGGGTATGAGATGACACAAACGCAATTATATTAATATAATGTTCGTTAACTTGCAAAACAAAATTTACAAAACTGAATTAAGGATAACCTAAATTTTTTTTAAAAAATCTAGTCGAACATAATTAATAAATCGACAATTTGATTATGTAATATGCGAAAAAATCATAATTAATACATAAAATTAAAAAAATCGAGGAAAAAATAAATAAATAGAGGAACGTATACATGTAAATCGATTCAATGTTCAGAAAAGTAAAAAAAGACATACAAAGCCAGATTACAATAAGAGAAAATAATATACCTACAAAGTTTGATCGATTTTTTTAAACTTATGTGGATTAGGGAATAGGAGGAGATCGATTTTTATGAGATACGATTGATTGGAATTAAATTAATATTAATGGAAAAAGAATTTTGAGAAGAGAAATAGAAATGTATATATTTAAGATGATAATTAATTATTATTAGTAAAAACACATAATTTCAAATTACTATTTAAAATTTATACATAATTTAAATATGGTTAATAATATTACTATTTAGAATTTATAATTTTTTATTTATAATTTATAGTGTGAACACAACATTATTATTGGTTTGTGATTGGTCCACGTGTCATTAGTGGATCCTGAAATTATATATGTATAGATATTAGTATAATTTTCAAACTTATGTTTTGGCGCTAAAGAGTGTCATGTCAATTGGAAACAATTAAAGAAAAACAATTGTTGTTGAAACACTGATAATGGTAACATGTAATTCTCCATTAAAAATTTTGAAACACTTCTTTATACACTACATTTGTGTAATCTTTCGACTATCATCACATACTAAAAATCTTTAACCCGACTCTGGATGTGAATCTAGACACAACATACAATTATCCATGCGAAAATAATGGCTCCCTTAAAAATATAACAACCCTCCCTGAACAAAGACTGCCATTGACTCATATATATTGTGTGAAATTAAGGACGTGACGGAATTCTCCAAATCCCAACCTGTCCCGTCTCGTCTCGTCTTGCCTCGTCCCATCTCTTATTGTAAAGTCCCGTCGCGTCGAGTCTCGTCTCGTCCTATCTCGTCACGTACTGTCCCGTCTCGTCATGTCTCGTCCCGTCCCGTCTAATTCTCACCCTACTCATCGCAGAGTAAGAACTTCTACCCGACTATGTTGGTCACTATCAAAACAACAACATACAATTGTTTATGTATAAATGACGATCTCTTCAAAAATATATACCAACGTTGGACAATAAGTGAATTTACATTTATTAATCATCATCACATGATATCATGATTGAAAGTTGTCTCAGTTGAAAACCGCATGGAAATCTTGAATCTCATGACATTCGAAGAATATAAATCTTGTCGCCAGAGATTTTTCTCCACAATACTTTCGCATCGATGACATAATTACCAAGTTTTGTTATAAGTAATTGCGTTCAATTACACAGACACTTGGGAAAATCGATATTCCTAAAAAGTATTATCGTGACACCAATTAACCTTACAAACAAAGAATTAATTAATAATAAAATATTAAAAAACGTTTTATTTATAAGATTATGACTAATTTGAAGCCTCATATTCTTAACAGAAGATACTCAATCAAAAAACTATTGTAGCATATAAGTTTCTCCCGTCGTCGTGCATGAACAAAAATAGGTTTCTCCCGTGCAGATAATTAATCAAAAAACTCTCGTAGCATATAGGCTTCTCCCGTCGTTATGCTAAACAAAAGATTTTATCGTCATTTCTAGTGTAAATATTTTTTTATTATGTTAAGCAAAAAATCTTTTATCGTCATCTATAATTTAAATATTTTTTCAATTATGTTAAGTAAACGACTTTCATTTTAGTTTAAATATGTGTCTACTATGTTAAGAAAAAGACTTTTATCTTCATCTCTAGTTTAAATATTTTTCTACTATGTTAATCAAAAGACTTTAATCGATATGTTAGTTTAAATATTTTTTTAATTATGTTAAACACTATCTTCTTGTTTGGTTTATATATTTTTATATTATGTTAAGGAAAATTTTTTAATCTTCACTTTAATAGTCATCTCTAGTTAAAATATTTTTCAATTATATTATTAATTAAAAGTCTTATCGTCATTGTTGTTCCCCATTTTCGCAAAACCCGTTACGATCGGATTACGGCCCAAGTCCGGACCTGACCAGAGATAACCTAATTAACGAGGAAACTAAGAGACCTAACCAGCGACCACATGCGGTCACCATGGCGCAGATGCCTAACATCATCGGACACCACCAGTGCGGGTGCACCGCGAACATCTTTAATCACTTCATGACTTTTCTGTCCGCAGGAACCTCCCCGGAATACACAGTGTTAGAGTCCCCTGCCTTTCTGGCCGCGTGTTGACAAAGAAACAAGCGGGATCGGGTCGCCAAGACCGGCGGTTTTTCAACTCATCCTAAGGCTGCCTGGATAACCGGTTAGCGAGCCGAAGCAACCCGTTCGAGTTAGACCGGATCAGGGGTGCAAGAGGGCATCTCACTACAGGGGTATAAGGGAGATCTTCCCCTAATACAAGGAGTAATACATGTAGTTATCTATGAAAAAGCCCATGTAATCTAGGCCCAAGCCCATGTATAGAAACCCTAATCTGTGTACTATAAATAGTCGAATTTCCTCATTTGTAAAGGATAAGCACAATTCCCAAGAAATATACCTTGAATTTAATACTAGAAGCTCTCATTATTTCCTTATTTGTTCTCTCAATCCCCAAAATATCAATACGTTCGCGGGTGAATTTCCTGTTAGGATTTTCTGCCCGTAAACAATTGGCGCTAGAAGGAGGGGTGATCCTCGGGCGTTGAACGAAAAAACTTAGGCAGTATACGATGGAGATGCTAGAAATAGGTCTTCCGAACACCGCCCCTGCGGGAGAGTCGACGAGCAGAAATGCCCGCGACAACGGGAAATCTCCCATAGTAGAAGGGGGATCGGAGGTTCAACTGCCCCCGATCTCCGAAGAAGAGCACCGCCAATGGACGATGATCGAAAAACTGAGAGCCGAGCAGCGCGAGCTCGTGGAAAGACAAAGGGTCATCAAGGAAAGATTGGCTGAGGAAAAGAAGAGGGCGAACATCCAAGAGAGCGAGGTCCCCGACCTCAATATCGAACACTTGCAATCCCCTGAGGAAATAAAGCGGACCATTCAAAAACTGAAAGAACGCTCCCGCATTCTAAAGGGGAAGGAACAGCCGAAAACACCCGAGTTAGGGGGAAGATGTCTGGATGCTGACTTCGAGGAGGAGAACCCCCAACCTGATAATGTTCAGGTGACCATGAAGAAAACTGGAGGACGCATTGTCCGCACAATGAATCGAGGTCGGACCCAAGTCGTCAGGGATCCGGACCTGGAACGACGTTTGAGTGAGATGGAGAAGAAAATCTCCCAGCAGGAGGTCGATCCGAAGAAACGATCAGCTTTGGTTGAGCCACTGACTCTACGGGTGGAAAGGGCGCGGGCACAGTTGGATATTGCCCCGCTCCTATCTTTGACTTATGATGGAAGGACGGACCCCGAGGTCCATTTGAATAAATATAATATATATATGGTCGGGCGCGGTGCCACCGACGAGACCAAATGCAAGCTTTTTCCACTGACCCTGGGGGATGCAGCTCACCACTGGTATACCGGGCTCCCTCATAGATCGATAGACAACTTTGGGGAGCTGGGGGAAACCTTCATCTCCTATTTCGCTTCGAGGGTCAAGTGTCCGGAAGGACGACAACGCCTGATGGGAATCAAGCAGCGAATAGATGAATCTGATGAGGAGTATGTTGAGCGCATCGAGACCATAGTGATGCAAGGAGAGCAGGTTGGGGAAGAAGTTTTGGTGCACGCCGCGGTCAGCGGGCTGAAGGCCACGTCCGAACTTTTCAAGCCTATGATGAAAGATTATCCCAGAACTTACACGGAATTCCGGCGGAGAGCCGGCGAAGAAATTGCGCAGCAGCGGATCTATGCTCAGCGCATGAAAGAGTTGGAGCCCGGGAAGGGCCACAAGGAAGCTGTGGAGAAGAAGGACTGGTCGAAAAATCCTGGAGGGTACAAAGGGTATCAAGGCCCGAAGAAAGGCGAGCAGGGAAATCATAAAGTTGAAGATGGAAATCTGCTAGGGAAGAGTCCCGGGGCGATATTACAAATTTTCATGGAAAACCAGATAAACGCCCTCTTCCCCCCGAAACCTTTGTACACATCCCCGGACAAGAGGAATCCTCGTAAATGGTGTGCCTTCCACGAAGACATTGGGCATACGACGGATGAATGCCGCGATTTAATCACACAACTCCGCCGTTTGTTCGATGAAGGGAAGTTAGGACAGCTGTTGCGGGCACCGAAGAGAGGCCGCGATCACAATCAAGGCAATCGCCAAGATTATAGGCCGCAGCAGCAGCCCCGGCTAGAGGGGCCACCGGTGAGCTTACATGTATGGAAAAGTCGAAGAAACGAGCGGAAACGAACCAAGACGAGGACGAGCCGCAGCCACTGTACCAAGCGCTCGCCCTGCTCCCCAGGAGACCGCCAGCTGCTTCCACCATGCGCCCGCGCGCCGGCCAAGCGAGCGCCTGCCTCAGAGTTCAGAGGCTCTGATTTTAGCCCCAGGCGATCGCCTCCTTGGCAAGCGATCGCCTCCTCCATGTCGCGAGCGCTCGCCGGCTCACTAGGCGCTCGCTTGCCTCTGCCTTCAGAGAACCAGAAATCACCACCAGGCGACCGCCCGCCAGGCAAGCGGTCGCTTGCCCACTGACGCGGGCGATCACCCCCTGTCCCAGGCGGTCGCCTGCCCCTCCTTTTCAGCTTTGACTCGCGAGTTGACCTCCGATTTTCGAGACTACTTAAGGGGTCTTTTAACCTAGTTTTTAAACACTTTTTTTGAGACTCTAATTTCGTCTTTGGAGAGCACACTTAGAACTCGTAACGTAGCTTTAATTCCCGCTTTGCTTTTTCTTGGATTGGATTGAAACTCGGTAAAAGTCGGAGATTCCGCCGACGGGTACTCTTGATTTGGATTTGACTGTTGATTAGTAAGTTCGTTTCTTCTTTCGTTTTGTTCTTTCCTCAATTTCGTGATTGATAAATTGTTTCAATATTACTCCACCTTTGCAATTCGATTTCATGAATTTTTATTTTCAAAAACTTAATTTCTTTTCGATTAAAATCATGAGTAGCTAATTTCTTTTGCTAGGGCTAGGGTTGAGTGAATATCGAATAGGGTTAATGTTTGAATTCGATCTTGAACTAACATCAATCGGGAACGGACATGTTGAAATAATTTCATGAATTCAAGGTTTAACTTGAAAACGATAAACACGATTCCCGAAACCCTAGTTTGTTTATTATTTAATTCAAAAACAATTTTCGATACTTTTACTAGCTTTCTCGTCTTTTCAAATTCCTTAGTTTATTTTAGAATTAGTTACAAAAACCAAAAACAACCTCTTGCATTATGCTATTTCACTTCCTTAATCCCGTTGCAAACAATTAAACGCTTTTACGCCGATAGTAGTGTTCCTCGAGAGATCGACTCGGGCAAGTTGCTTTAGCAACTAGTTCGATAATTTTATTTGATTTGTGACGCTACAAAAACGACTTAATCAAATTGGCGCCGTTGCCGGGGAACACTTTATTTTTCTTTTACTTACTTTCATTGTTCAGGTGCGTTTGATTATTTTCTTGGTTTTGTTGGTGCATGGTAGGTACAAGAAGTCGAACTACCGAACTTGCACCTGTGATCGAGAATAGCAACCGACACAAGAGCATCAGTCGGTGCGCGAAGTTAGGCGACGACACTTCGTCCGATTCTTCCATCACCGATTCCGAACCCGAGACCGAAATCTCAGCCATGGACGGGGCTATACCCAACAATGGCAACAACGGAAATAACGGAAATAATGGAAACAATGGCAACAACGGAAACAACGGGAACAACGGAAACCGTGCCCAGCCACCCCTCTTTGGTGACCTGACGCATCCGCAAATTGACGGAGCTAGCTCGTGCATCGTCCTAAGTGATGCCGCCCGGAGATACGACCTCAAGGCTCACCATCTTGCTCAGCTTCCTCAGTTCTCCGGAACCGCTAACGAGGATGCTCTCAACTTCGTCAGAGAATTCTATACGGCTTTGCAAGCCTTCCCCATCGGAGCACTCGATGATGATCAGCTCCGGTTGAAGTGTGTTCCATATGCATTGAGGGATAGGGCTAAGAACTGGCTTCTATCTTTGGAGCCGGACTCGATCACTACATGGAAGGACATGTACCGGGAGTTCATTACTCGGTTCTATCCTCAGCAGAAGACCTTCGACTTGAGAGGACAGATATGCGCCTTCGAGCAAGAACCGGGGGAGTTCTTCCATGAGGCTTGGGAACGATTCCGGAGCCTATTAAGGCAATGCCCACATCACGACCTCAGTCCTAATTCGATCATCCAGTTCTTTTACAAGGGTTTGAGTAGAGAGGATCAGAGAGAGGTGAAACCCGCAGCCGGCGGAAATATCAGTGGTCGGAACAGTGATGAGATGACGGAGATCTTCAAGTCACTATCAGCTGAGTCGAGGCAAACAAGCTCAAGGGGAAGTAGTAGCTATGCCAGACCCGAGGATGTGTCAATGCCCAGTTGGCGAAGCAAGTTGCCGACCTAACAAAGAAAGTGCAGATGCTTGAGACCACCGAGGAGCAACCAAAGCGACAGATCTATCGAGTGGAACCGTGTAGCTTATGTGGGGAGATAGGTCATTTCTCGAGCACTTGTGGTCAGGGGATGCCGTCTCCACCCCAAATGATGGACCCAAACTATGGTCCAGAGGTGCAGGTTAATGCGATGCAGGGGTACAATCAGCAGGGCAACCAGAGGAATGACCCCTACTCTAACACGTACAACCCGGCCTGGAGGAACCATCCTAACTTCTCGTGCAAACAAGACCAGCCACAGACTCAGGGACAAGGTTCTCAGATGAACTTCAACAATCAGAACCGACCTCAGAATCAGGGGTACCAGAATTCGGGAAATCAGAATTGGCAAAACAACCAGAATTACCAGAGGCCCCAGTACCAGCAGCAACATCAGTCATACCACCCACCTCCACCTCAGCCACAGCACGTGCCACCAAAGACTTCAGACTTAGACGAGAAGTTCGCATCCTTCATGGCCGCGACTCAGGCCATCTTGAATAATAACCAGCAAAAGATAGATGGGGTGGAGAGCAACATGACTAACCAGAATGCGGCGATCAAGAGAATCGAGACGCAGGTTGGGCAGATGGCCAGCCGAATGAATGAGATGGCACAGGCTAATCAGAAGGATCGGATTCCGAGCCAACCGTATCAGGCTAAGGCGGTCACAGTGCTTAGGAGCGGACGTGTTATTGATAATCACGTCGAAATGCCAACCTAGGAAGTAGAAGAGGACATTCTGGCTCCGGAAGAAGCCGCAGAGAGAGTCCCGATCGAGGAACCGTTGGGGAAACCGGTGGAGAAACCGGTAGAAAACCCGATACCAGCACCCGAGACGAGTCGGGCAGCCTTACACAAGGCCGATAATCCTTATAGACCTCCCGTGCCGCCTTACCCGCATCGGTTGAGGAACGAGAAGCAAGATCAGCAGTTCTCGGAAATTTATCAGCTTTTATCTAAGGTGAATGTGAATCTCCCTCTCCTCGACATCATTCGAAACATTCCGTCCTATGTCAAGTTCTTCAAGGACCTCGTTTCGAGGAAGAGAAAGTTCATCGACAACGAGAAGGTTGTAGTTTCCGAGGTGGCAAGTGCGATACTTCAGCACCAGCTCCCCGAGAAACAAAGAGACCCCGGGAGTTTCAACATAATGATTGCCGTTGGGAATGGCAAGGAAGTGTCCGGGATGCTCGACTTGGGAGCGGGAATAAATTTGATGCCGTACGCCGTGTACGAGAAGTTGGAGTTGGGCGATCTCAAGCCCACTCGTATGTGTCTCCAACTCGCCGACCGTTCTATTCGATATCCCAAGGGGATTGTGGAGGACATTTTGGTACAGGTCGGTGGATTAATAGTCCCCATGGACTTCGTGGTACTCGATGTTGGAGAAGTTCCCGAGAATGGGCGTGATCACGCCATTCTACTTGGGAGACCATTCATGGACACCACTAACACGGTGATCGATGTGAAGAACGGTGCGCTTGAGATGACCGTTCTTGGTGAAAAAGTCTCGTTCTCCGTCCGAACGGGGAAAGCCATTCCCGCTGCCCTTTACGTGGAGAATTGCTCCTTCGTTGACCACGTTGATGACGAAGTGGAAGCCGCTTTCGTAGAGGAGAGCAGCCCCGAGATCCTTGAAGGCGAGGAGGAAAAATTAATGGAACCCACCTTTGTGCGGCCTAGCTCACAAGAAGCCGAGATCGAGGCTCCGAAAAATAAGGTGGAGTTGAAACCGTTACCGAGCCACCTCAAATATGTTTTCTTGGAAGACGGGGAACAAAAACCCGTGATCATCTCAGCCACTTTGAGAGCCGAGGATGAAGAAGCGCTCGTGGCGATACTAAAGCAGAACAAGAAAGCGTTTGGGTGGAGTCTTGGAGACATCCGTGGCATCGACCCCTCGGTGTGTATGCACCGGATCATTTTAGAGGAGGGATCGATCCCTAAGAGAGATGGGCAGAGGCGACTCAACCCGTTTCTGATGGAAGTCTTGAGGACGGAGATCTACAAGCTCCTGGACGAGGGGCTGATCTATGCCGTTGCCGATAGCCGATGGGTGAGTCCGGTTCATGTGGTCCCAAAGAAAGGAGGCATCACCGTCGTGGAGAACCAGAAAGGGGAGCTCCTTCCGACTCGTATTACTACGGGGTGGCGGATGTGCATTGACTATCGGAAGTTAAATGCCGCCACCCGAAAGGACCATTTTCCTCTCCCTTTTATTTATCAGCTACTTGATAAATTATCAGGACATGCATTTTATTGTTTTCTTGATGGTTTGTCAGGTTACTACCAGGTGGCGATAGCACCGGAGGACCAGGAGATGACGACTTTCACGTGCCCCATTGGTACCTATGCATGGAGGAGGATGCCTTTCGGCTTATGCAATGCACCGGGAACTTTCCAGAGGTGTATGATGTCCATCTTCTCCGAGATGATAGGTAACTTCATGGAAGTCTTTATGGACGATTTTTCTGTTTTTGGCTCTTCCTTTGATGATTGTCTAGGTAAGCTCGATAGAGTCCTTAAGAGGTGCATTGAGAGTAGTCTTACCTTAAGTTGGGAAAAGAGTCATTTCATGGTGGCGAGTGGGATAGTACTAGGACATATGGTGTCTAGTCGGGGGATAGAGGTTGATAGAGCCAAGATAGAGGTTATTGAGCGACTACCCCCTCCCATTAATGTTAAGGGCATCCGTAGCTTCCTTGGACACGCCGGGTTTTATAGGAGGTTCATTAAGGATTTCTCTAAGATTAGCCAACCTTTGTGTCATTTACTAGGGCAAGATGTTGAGTTTAAGTTCGACGAGTCGTGTCTAGTAGATTTTAATACACTTAAGGAGAAGCTTACCTCAGCCCCGGTAGTCGTAGCACCTAATTGGGAGTTGCCCTTTGAAATTATGTGTGATGCGTCTAACTCAGCGGTAGGAGCGGTTCTTGGTCAGAAAGTGGATAAGTTGCTTAGGGTTATTTATTATGCTAGTGTGACATTAAATAGCGCCCAAACCAACTATACCACCACCGAGAAAGAGTTGTTAGCCGTAGTGTTTTCCTTGGATAAGTTTAGGTCCTATATCATAGGTTCTAAAGTCATCATCCATAGTGATCATCAAGCCTTACGACACTTGCTAGCCAAGGCTCAAGCCAAACCGAGGTTGATTAGATGGATCCTTTTACTACAAGAGTTTGACGTAGAGATTAAGGATATGAAGGGGTGCGAGAACGTAGTAGCCGA
The DNA here is from genome assembly GCA_954870475.1 of Euphrasia confusa. NCBI lineage: Eukaryota > Viridiplantae > Streptophyta > Magnoliopsida > Lamiales > Orobanchaceae > Euphrasia > Euphrasia confusa. Next base: position 3,965,417 of record OX940960.1, on the reverse strand, counting down.
TCACTTGTCTAGGCTAGAGCCACCCCCCGAGATTATAGGTGATAGTATTGATGGTTCGATCCTCGACTCTTTCCCTTATGAGCTTGCTATGGCTATGACTCCGGTACCTTGGTACGCGGATATTTTGAACTTTTTGGTTGCTGGAGCTCTAAGAGAAGGGATGACCTCTCAAGAAAGGGCGAGGTTCGAGCATTTGTCCCGGGAGTATTTCTGGTCGGACCCCTACCTCTACAAGTTCGGGAAAGATGAGGTGATTCGCCGTTGCCTTCCGGAGGAGGAACAAGCTGATGTGCTCAAGTGTTGCCACCATGACGAGAGTGGAGGTCACTTTGGGGGCCATAAAACAGCCCACAAGGTGCTCCAATCAGGTTTGTATTGGCCTTCTCTTTTCCGTGATGCAATTGATTATTGCAAAGCTTGTGACCGGTGCCAACGCATGGGGAATATTGGTAAGCGAGATGAAATGCCTTTAAATATCAACTTAGCGGTTGAAATTTTTGATGTTTGGGGTATTGACTTTATGGGACCCTTCCCCGTGTCTTTTGGTTTTGAGTACATATTGCTAGGTGTTGATTATTTGTCCAAGTGGGTTGAAGCAATCCCCACTAGGACTTGTGATGCTAAAGTGGTGCTTAAGTTTGTGCAGGAGAATATCCTTTCTAGGTTCGGCTTCCCGAAGGCCATTATCAGCGATGGCGGAAAGCACTTTTGCAACAAGCTCTTCGAGAAGTTGATGGTCAAGAACGGCATCAACCACAAAATTGCCACCGCATATCACCCACAAACTTCCGGGCAAGCCGAGACTAGTAACCGTCAAGTGAAGGAGATACTCGAGAAGACCGTGAAAACCTCCCGCAAGGATTGGTCGGAGAGGCTTAACTCGGCTCTATGGGCTTACCGGACCGCGTACAAGACGGTGATCGGAATGAGTCCCTACCGCCTCGTCTTTGGAAAACATTGCCACTTGCCGGTGGAAATCGAGCATCGAGCCTATTGGGCAATCAAGGCTACAAACATGGATTTAATGGAGGGCGGAGGAGCCCGAGCTTTGGAGTTGTCCGAGCTTGATGAGATGCGCAATGAGGCCTACGAAAATTCTCGTATCTATAAGGAAAAGGTGAAGGCGACTCACGACAAGAGGATTAAGAACAAGGAACTAACCGCCGGGATGAAGGTACTCTTATTCAACTCGAGGCTCCGATTGTTTCCCGAGAAACTCAAATCAAGATGGAGTGGACCGTACGAGATAATGGAGGTGTTTCCCTATGGAGTAGTCAAGCTTTATAACCCGAAGACTAGAGGAGCGATGCTAGTTAACGGGCACCGGGTAAAGCCGTACGTCGAGCCTTACATGGAGGGAGACAAAATTAAGTTCGGAGTAGAGTCGATTCTACTCGGTGACGTCTCTTATGAATAGAGCTCGTTAGTCGGGCTCGAGACTCTAAACGAGCGTCGCGTGGAGACTAGTCCACGGACCGTGTAGCTCTTTCGGTTCCCAAAATGAGCGCCTCGTGGGGGCCTACCCACGACTTGTCAAGCTCACGACGTAAAATGAGCATATTTCAGCCATGGTACGAGAGGAAATGAGGAGGAACGAGGAATAACGGGATGACGAGGAAAAACGAGATGACGATCGGGACTGGAAAAGTGCAGTAACTTCACGTCAAAAACTGGTATTGCTCACAGAGAATCAGAGGCTATAAAATATATGGATGCGAAGATCTTGAAGTCTAGATTCTGTAGAATTTCGAATCGAGGCAATTGGAGTTCGGACGAAAAAGTTATGACGATAATCGAGAAACTGCACATGTATCACCTGAGCGCGCCCCTTCAGGCGCCCGCCCACGGACCAAGCGCTTGCCTGGCCCAATTCTGAAGATGAGAAATCTGTGGAACGCGAGGATCAGCCCGAGGCTACCTCGCGTTTCTCCTTATGCCATCCCGCAGATACAAAAAAAAGAAAGAAAAATTAATTCAGTTTTTTTATTTTTTATTTCTTTTTATTTATTTTGAAATTAAAGGGGAGAACCCTAATTCCATAACCCGCCTCCTTCCTCTTGTTAATTTCTCCTGCAGATCAAAGTCACAAACCACCCGCTGCTGTTGCCATCTCCGGTCAGACATCATCACCGCCCGTCGCCGTCGACACCTCCGACCACCACTACCGATCTTCATCTTCATCTCCAGCCGTCCGGACCAGTCGCCGCACTAGCACCGATCGCTCAGCCGCCGCCGTCGCCAGTTTCAATTACCATTGCCCGCTGCCCAGCTACCGCCGTCACCAGTTCGAACCACCCAACTCCGGCCGAAGTCTCCGGCCTCATCCACATTATCGAACCCACCCTGCTCGCAACCGCCGCCGATTCACACCAGGTTCGACCGCCGCCGTTCAGCCACCCAGGTCCTCGTCGTCGTTCCGCCGCCCGGACCAGTCGCCGCCCACTAGCACCGAGTCCAGCCGCCGCGCGCTCTCCGGAGAATTCACGGCAATCCCGTGAAACCACCACTTCCGCCGGCCAAACATCACCTCGGCACCAGCCACCGCTGCCCACCGCCGGCCGAACACCCTCGGCAGCTCAGACCTCGAAGTCGACTCCCGGCTTCGATTCGAGTCACGGCAGTCCCGTGAACGTTTCACGTCTCGGTTCTCGACTCACTCCGACAGCCCCACTCCCGGCTTCGACTCAATTCACGGCAATCCCGTGAACTTCGGCTAATTCAATTCGTTCCGCCTCGATTCCGAGCTTCGGCAGTCCCGTCTCGGTTTTCGACTCACCTCGGCAGCCCCGTTCGTCTCCTTCCGGCAATCCCGGTAACTTCTTCATCTTTGTAATTGGTTTATTACTAATATGGTGTTTACCCGTAGTAAGAAGAAAGCTCCGGCTTCAAAGAGGGCTCGAACCGACGTGGGCCCCTCCAACGCGTCCCCGGACCACGACGAAGAGGAGAACCAAAGTACCCCTCCAAGGCAGCCCAGTCCTCCGCGGCAGCCGACTCCGCAACCTCCGGCTAATCGTCGGGTTGATCTCCGGGACGAGTACGGAGCCGATTTCGCCATTTACGCCCACAAGGAAGGCCGACGACTCGATGCCTTCCGTAAGCATAATTTTGAGTTCCCCCGCCCGTACGACTGGGCCTCGGTTATTCACCATCCCTAGGCCTCGAGATGTTGTGTACCTTGGAGCGACATTCGAACGGGAGATTCTACACTTGTCGCCTATTGGGCCATGAAGTTGATTTCACCCCGAGGACATTCGCGGACATATTCGTATTCCCTTGGGACGGAGCTCAGAGGGACATCCCTGAAAAAATCGACAAAAACGCGGCATGGGAAGCCATTACCTCGGTCCCCATCCACACCGGGAAGAGCGTACAGATAGCCGACCCGGCGCTCCTCCTAGTACACCGCTTCATCGCATATAACCTCTCCGGGAAAGATGAAGGGAACAAGGTGAACAAGTCGGAGCTCTTTCTCCTAGAGCGCGCATACAAGGGCTATGCCTCCACCCCGGTCGAGTATGTGTTGGATCAGCTGGTGAGGTCGGTTCAGCGCGGTGCCCACCACGCCTCTTTCTTCTTCTTTGCCACAGGGCTCGCGCACTCGTCGGACATCCTCGACATGAACAACCCGAGCACCCTTCCGGCGGACTATGTGGCGAACCCTCGGGCTATTGATTTGCAGGAGCTCAATGGTTCCCACCTCCTCGACAAGAAAGGGCAATTCCTCCCTCACTCCGTGCGCATTGGGCGAGCCTCGAGGAATGCCGCGTCGACGAGCACCGCGCCTCCCGTTCAGCCCTCGGCCCAGCCACCTCAGCCGGAGTACCCAGCGGGCTACGTCGCTCCGATCCTTTATCCGTCATATTCGTCATACACGGCCGGGTTTCACGACATGATCAATCAGTTCCAAGATATGCGAACTAGTTTCGAAGACGCGGAGACTAGTAGGAGGGAGATCGAGTATGAGATGCGGGAGGATTTTCGGACGACTTCGGGAGCTACTCGGACCTACGTCGATGAGCGGTTCAACCGGATGGAGACCCAGGCTGCTCTTCAGTACGACCATTTCAATGGTCGGCTAGACCGGATCGAGGCCCAGCAGACCACTCATCATGACTACTATGTAGCCGAGAGCGCCCGCCAGCAGACTCGTCAGGACGAGGAGCACGCTTTCCATGTCGCCCAGTATGCTCAGATGATGGCCATGTTCCGAGGGCCACAGTATCCACCACCCGAGCCATGAGGATCGACCGTACTTTCGTACGGTCGCGGTATGTATATAGTTTCTTCTTTGTTTTCCTTTTCCGTGAGTCGTGTTTTCTTTCTTGTTTCCCTTCTATTACTTGGTTTGCTTTTGTGGTTTTTCTTTTAGTTTTTGTGTGTAGGTTGTTTACCCCTCACTTGTGGACATTCCCGAGGTCGATTTTCTTTGGACGCGTGCTTTCCTAGGAGGGTACTTCATCCACGAGGACATGGATTAGCCCATGTGTGGGGGGGTTTGCTTTCTTTTCCCTTTCTCCTCTCTTTCTATGTGATTTGTCGTGCTTTAGTTGCTCTCTTTTACTTGTTTTGTGTTAGTTGTGATACGATTTTCGTGAAAGTATAGTCGCTATGTCCCCCATGCATGTTAGTTGCTCTATTTTCGATTCTTGAGGTGCGATGAATTTTTGATGCTAGAGGTCGGTATGTGAATGATTGTTGAACTCGTGTTTAGATGCCGTAATGTCACCTTGGGATAATTGCATGTCATCGTTTCATTTTCCAAATGACCTTGTGAGAATTTGAGCCATTATAGCTTTCTTCTTTAAGTGACACTTCTCGTTGATTTCTTGAGCTTCTCATTTTCTTTGTTCTACATCTTATGCACCCGTATGGACTAGAGATAGCTAAAGCATGCTTAGGTTGTTACTTGAGACTTGTACGTCATAAATTACTTGATTTTGAATATGATTGGGTATTGATCGACTAGGATAGCCATTTTTAGCCGCTTTTCGATGTTTTGACCCCGAGCCCGTCGTGGGACACCCTAGTAGCCCCGTTGAGCCTACATTTAGCTTTTCCTTGTTGTCCTATATTTCGTGAAGGAGAGAAGGGAGGTCTTGTATTTGGGGATATAAGGTGTCGATACGATGTGTTTTGTAATAAGTTGAGACATGTTATAAGTCTCCAAAAAAAAAAAAAAAAAAAAAAAAAATGAGAAAAACGAAAATGAGACAAGTTTAGTCTCCCAAAAAAAAATAGAAAAGAGTCGAGATATGTTATTAGTCTCTAAAAAAAAAGGAGAAAATAACAAAAAGAGTCGAATAATGGTATTAGTTAATTGTTCGGATGTTTGATGTGGCTTTGATAAGTTCGTTTGTTGTATTTGGTGTGGAAGGGGGTGTTGTGCGTTAGACGGATATTTGATTGTGTTGGAGATACGTGCTTGTTCGAGTTAGTCCACTCTTTCCCAAAAATTCCCGAATACCTTTAGCCGAGCCCCGTTACACCCATTTTTGTCGATCACCCATGATTCTTAAGATAGTAGATCTTGATTAGTGGAGAGTGCAATTTGAGCATGTATTTAGTTAGTGTCCTTAGGTGCATTCGATGTTATTTGAAGCTCGTCGTTGATCCTTTCGTGCTTTCTTGTGTTTAATACACAAGTCTATTTTTTGTTCTTTCGCTTGTGTGTGCTTATGAGTGACCCCCTTCTCGAGAGTTAAAGAAGAAAGAGTGAATCTTTGCGAGGGAATTTGATATTGTGACATGTGATGATTCTTAAGGTGATCTTTATTGTGTCTAAGTCATTGTGGGTCGATGGTTGTTTACTTTACTTTTTCCGTACGCATCGAGGATTTATTTGTGGTTTTTAGGAATTGAGTACGATTGGCATACATGTGTTGGGACGTATTTCTTGCTTTTATGATTGCTTGCTTGAGGACAAGCAAGAAGCTAAGTGTGGGGGAGTTGATGTTGGTGATTTTGTGTCGATTTTCCGTGTCTTTTGTGTGTGAGTTGCGTCGTATTTAGTTGGTTATTGGCATATTCTTCGTAGCTTTGGTGTGTTTGATGCATGTGTTGAGTGTGCAGGTTTTGAGCTTACATGTATGCTCAAAACCTGCACACTCAACACATGCATCAAACACACCAAAGCTACGAAGAATATGCCAATAACCAACTAAATACGACGCAACTCACACACAAAAGACACGGAAAATCGACACAAAATCACCAACATCAGGAAGTTAGGACAGCTGTTGCGGGCACCGAAGAGAGGCCGCGATCACAATCAAGGCAATCACCAAGATTATAGGCCGCAGCAGCAGCCCCGGCTAGAGGGGCCACCGGTGAACCAAAACTTACTGCCACCACCCCCGCCGGCCGGCGGACTTCAACAGAATGAGTTCCCTCCGGATTTGAACGGAGGAAGGGTAAACATGATCGGGGGCTTGACCCCCATTATCCACAAATCTAAACGACAGTGGAAGGAAGAATTGCGAAGGTGGGAAGGCGTCAACTCAGTGATCCCGTTCAAGGAGCCGACCATAGCCAGGGGCGTGACCATCACGTTCAATGATCGAGATCGGGAAGGCATCGCCTATCCAAAAGAGGACGCGTTGGTTATCACGACCAAGATTTTGGGGGTTGAGGTCGCGAGGATACTGGTCGACAATGGCGCCCACTGCAATATTATTTTCAAAACGGCACTGGATCAACTCGGGGATCTGGTCAACTATGTGAAGCCTTATAGGGAGAAGCTGAAGGGATTCGGAAACGTGGTTGTATGCCCGCTGGGAAAAATCACGATGTCTGTGGAGTTGAGGGATCATTGGAACCCGGAAGTGAAGATCACCATGATGATGGATTTTGTTATTGTTAACTCTGAGAGTGTCTATAATGCTTTCTTCGGGAGGCCGTTTCTCGATGTTTTCGAGGCTGTGGCGTCCTCCCATTATTACTGTGTTAAATTTCCTACCTCTAACGGATCCGTTGGGACCGTGAAAGGAGATCAATATATGGCCAAGAAATGTTTTGATTATCCTGTTTTTTCCACGCACTACCGATTGATAAACATGCTCGAAGGAAATGACGAGCAAGTTAACACTGGGACATTTGGAAATCCCGATCACCAAATAATCGAACAAATAACAAATGACAACGAACAAATTAAAGAAGAAAATGAGAAAACTATCCAACGAACAGAACCAGACGAAGCGGACACCTTAAACCTGCAGATATTACAGATCCTGATCGATGAAGTGCCCGAAGAAATCCGGGAAGATAAACAAGAGGTTAAAAGGACGAAAGTCGTGACCGAAGAAAACCCCGATCCCCGTTTAGGGTACGAGCCCGAGGAGATCGAGGATCCCCGGGGACCTTCTCAATTCACAGCGGTCGACGAATTGGAGAGGGTGAAGCTAGATCCTAACCGTCCGGATTTGGAGGTGTTCATAGGATCAAGGATCCCGGATAAGTTAAAAAATGAGCTGATAAGTTTTCTGAAAGAAAATACCGATGCGTTCGCATGGTCGCATAAGGACATGGTCGGGATAAGTCCCGAGCACGCTTGTCACCATTTGAAGATAGATCCGGACAGAAAACCCGTGGCGCAAAAAAGGAGAAAAATGGGTCCCGAAAAATACGCAGCCTTAGCAGAAGAGGTCAAGAAGTTGGTCGATAACGATCTCGTGACCGAGGCGTCAGAAGAGCCCCAATGGGTCGCGAATGTAGTTTTGGTGAAGAAAACCAATAACGACTGGAGGCTATGTATCGATTTCACCGATCTGAACAAAGCCTGCCCGAAAGATTATTTCCCCCTCCCGCATATAGACCACCTGATCGATAGCGTTGCCGGGCACGCAATATTCTCAAACTGTGATTGCTACGCAGGGTATCACCAGATTCCCATGGCCGCAGAGGACATGGAATGCACATCTTTCTACACTGACAAGGGTATTTTATGCTGGAAGCGAATGCCTTTTGGATTAAAAAATGCAGGGGCAACCTATCAGCGACTAGTCAACAAAATGTTCGCCGAACAGATCGGAGACACAATGGAAGTATACGTGGATGATATCATTATCAAGAGCAAAAGCGAGGAAGATCACGTGAGAGATCTGTCTACGACATTCGCGATCTTAAAAGCTTATAATATGAAGTTGAATCCGAAGAAATGTCACTTCGGGGTGTACGCTACCAAGTTTCTAGGACACATAGTCCACCAACGGGGAATAGAAGCAAACCCCGAAAAGATTGATGCGATCATAAATCTGAGGGAGCCCAGATGTTTGAGGGACGTACAAAAATTGACGGGATGCTTGGCAGCGTTAAGCAGATTCATCCCCCGACTAGGGGATAAGAGCAGGCCTTTCTTTAAGGCCATCAAAAATCAAAAGTTCCAATGGGGGAAAGAAAGTCAGGAGGCGTTTGAAAGGCTGAAGGAGCATTTGAGAGATCCTAAAATCCTATCTAAGCCATTGTCCGGGGAAAAACTCTTTCTGTACCTAGCAGCGTCCGAACATGCCCTGAGTTCGGTGCTCGTACGAGCGGAAGGGCAGATTCATTACCCCATTTATTTTGTCAGCCAAGCACTCCATGACGCGGAAACCAGATACACCCCTTTGGAAAAGTTAGCTTACGCTTTAGTCATGAGCGTCCGGAAACTCCGAACATATTTCTTCGATCATCCGGTAGAAGTTTTGACCACCATGCCCCTCAGGCAGGTCCTGCAAAGGCCAGATACGAGCGGGAGATTATTAAAATGGAGTTTAGAGGTCGGACAGTATGATATAACTTATGCTCCCCGCACTGCGATCAAAGGACAGGTCCTAGCTGATTTTATCGTAGAGTTAACTTTCCCGAAGATTGTCCCCACGAGCGATTTCCCGCCGTGGAAATTGTACGTGGACGGGTCGTCGAACAGTTCCCACGCCGGGGCTGGAATAGCGCTAATTGGGCCCGAGGGGCAATCTTTCGCGCACGCCATCAAATTCGAGTTTGCGGCGACCAACAACGAGGCGGAGTACGAGGCTTTGATCGCGGGTTTAAACCTAACACTGGCGGTAGGAGCACAACACGTCCATATCTTCATGGACTCCCTGTTAGTGGTAAACCAGATTAAAGGCGAATACGAGACAAGGTGCGAGAGGATGGAGAAGTATTACGAGCACGTTTTGGCCTTATGCGAAAAATTCCCCAAGATCTTCATCGAGCAGATCCCCCGGGAACAAAACTCGCAGGCAGATGCTCTTTCGAAGTTAGCTTCATCTGAAGGAGTCGCGGACATAACAAATGTCATTATCACAAGTCAGGCGAATTCGGCCATAAAAGAAAAACGAGACCTAATGATAATCGACCGGGGGGAAAGTTGGATGGATCCCATAAATGCGTACTTAACCACTGGAGAACAACCCGAAGATAAAGTGGAAGCCAGACAATTGAGGATCCGGTCGGCTAGGTACACTTTGGTCGGAGATGTTTTATACCGGCGAAGCGTTTTCCTACCACTTCTGAAGTGCGTAACGCCTTTGGAAGGGCAAAGAATTTTCAGCGAGATACATGATGGGGTGTGTGGAAACCATGCAGGCGGGCAATCGCTAGCACACAAAACTGCCCGCCAAGGTTATTACTGGCCCACACTAAGGAAGGACGCGATCCGCTACGCGAGGAAATGTCATCGGTGCCAGATCACCGCTCCTATCATCCGAACACAGCCTGAGTATCTTAACTCAATTTATAGCCCGTGGCCCTTTGCCTCATGGGGAATCGACCTCATCGGCCCGCTACCCGCAGGGCCGGGAGGGGTAAAGTACGCAGTGGTAGCCGTGGATTACTTCACCAAATGGGCCGAAGCAGAACCATTGAAGACAATCGATCAGAGAGCCATCATTCGCTTCATTTGGAAAAACATCATTTGCCGATTTGGGATCCCGCATACGATCACATCAGATAATGGGAAGCAATTCGACGGACAGGAGATAATGGAGTTTTTTGATAAATGTAAGATCAAAAAAGCTTTTTCTACACCCTACCACCCCCAGACAAACGGACAGGTGGAGGCAGTTAATAAAATTCTGAAACATACCATCAAAGCCAGGATAGAAGAAAGACAAGGGAGATGGGCGGCGGAACTACCCGATGTATTATGGTCGTATAGAACGACCAGTAAGGCCGCCACGGGGGAGACCCCATTTGCTTTGGCGTATGGTGCGGAGGCTGTGATCCAATCCGAAATCGAAGTCCCTAGCTACAGGACTTCCCAAGAAATAAACGATAATAACGACCAAGCACTGCGGTTGGAATTGGATTTCTTAGAGGAAAAAAGGCTGAATTCTGTTCACAGGAACGCAGCATCAAAACAGAAAGCAGAGAGGTTCTTTAACTCCAAAGTAAGAGTTCGGAAATTCATGCCCGGAGATTTGGTGTTGAAGCGGATAATGGGCCCGAGCACTGGGGCGTTAGGCCCAAATTGGGAAGGACCAATGCGTGTCAGAAAACATGTGCAGAATGGTGCTTACGAGCTCGAACACCTAAACGGAGTGGCTGACCAATATCTGTGGAATGCTTTGTACTTAAAGAAATATTTTCAGTAAACCGACCAATGTAATATTTCGGCATGAGAACGTTTGTTCGATTTGAGAAATAAAAACGATCACTTTTCCTCTTTCATTTATGAAGCTAAAAATCCTTACTTTTCAGAGGTCGCCGAGCCGGACAGGCAATGGACTGTCCGACCACTCGGGCGACAAAGATAAAAAAATTCCAGAAAAAGATAAGAAAAAATCCTTACTTTTCAGAGGTCGCCGAGACGGACAGGCAATGGACTGTCCGACCACTCGGGCGACAAAGATAAAAAACTCCAGAAAAAGATAAGGAAAAATCCTTACTTTTCAGAGGTCGCCGAGACGGACAGGCAATGGACTGTCCGACCACTCGGGCGACAAAGATAAAAAACTCCAGAAAAAGATAAGGAAAAATCCTTACTTTTTAGAGGTCGCCGAGCCGGACAGGCAATGGACTGTCCGACCACTCGGGCAACAAGAACGAGAAATCTCCAGAAGATTGTAAATTTTAAGTTGTGAAAATCGTCGATCTAAGTTCAAATTTCCAAATCATTTGCGCGAGCGTTCGAAGCAATCGTTTTTTGAAAATCATTTACATACGTTTGATTAGATGCGCGCTAATTTTTTAACACCGTTCGTGAGTTAACAAAATGAAACAATAAAAAGAGGACAATCCAGACAAGGAGGGAAAAGGATAATTCCATTCATGAAATACCACCGGGCATAACCAGGATTACAAAATATAAACTTAGAAAATAAAAAAACAGAAGCAACGAGAGCCTTCAATGGAAATCCGGGTCGACCACCAACAGGAATTCCGAGTCAAACACCCGGACAGAGAACCCATCAGTGGGGTGGTAGAGGAAGCGGACATGCCAGCCATGGCGGATGCGTGACTCCCTCACGAACTCCTCCCAGCCCGATCCGAACACGGATATGAAGCCGTGACGGCGCTTCAACTCGAACACCCAGAGCTTCCTCCTCACGTCGGTCATGAGGACAAAGTAGCCCAGGCGCACTCCAATCAAATCGGTGAAGACGGGAGGCAGCGGGAGTTTCTTGCTATGCCACCTGGTGGAGAAGAGCAGATCCACGCGGCAAGAACCATCAGATTTGGCGGACACTCGAGCCATGTTTCAGCGAACAGATAAAGTTTATTGTAGCGGTTTTAAGATCGGTGGAGTGAAAATGAATGAAGGAAGAACTGGTATTTATAGATGCATTTTTTCCATCACCTAGGGAAGTGGAATCGACACCGTCTCCCTGAAAAGGTATTTCAGAAGACCTGAACCGACGCAAAGAGCATCTGTCAGGTACGCAGAACCTCGTTTGGTGCAATTGGCACATGGAAAGTCGCGTCGTGTCTCTCACGCGTTTTAATGACGATTTGACGTTTGAAATCGTAACATTTAGCATTCCCGCAAAGTGAGAAAATTACGAAACCGAACGCGGATACTCGAACACTGGGGCATTTCGGCCCGCGTCCTGGTCGCGGACCGAAATGAATAACTTCGCAAATACAAAAAAGGAAGTGCAATCACGAACAGAAAAATAAAACAACCCAGCGGGGAGTTAAGATACATAAATGACAAATATAAGTTTCGAGTCACAAAATAAAAAACGCAACATAATAGACTTTGTTCGAATAGAAGCGCCAGGAAAACAGATACATAAATGACAAATATAAATTTCAAGCATCACGACCAGAAGCGCCCGAGTCCTCGCCCGCACCGGGATCTTTCGAAACTTCATCGATTTTCTTATCATTTTCCGGCGCGATCGGAGTTTGTTTCTTAAGGGGACGACATAACTGACCCTCATTCGGCCACCACGCGAGGTCAAGACCCATGTCCTCGCTTAAGTCCAGAGCATCAACGGGGAGGTCCGGGTGGATCTCATTTTCCCCGACAAATTTCTTGAGACTGTCCACCAAGGTGTCGACTTTCTGTCCGCTCTGGATCAGGCCTCGCAAGCAGTCAAAAAAGGCGCAACAGTAGATCCAGTCCCCATACTTGACCAGATTGGTGGCCGGATTCTCCTCTCTCTCCTTATTGGCCACCCGGAATGCTTCAACTTCTTTTTCCAGCACCTTGATCGCCTCGTCTTTTTCTCTCAAGGTGGCCAAAGCAGCCTCTCCGGTTTGCGTCTTTTCCGCAAGATCAGCCCGAACAGAATCCAGCTCCCGTTGCACCTCCCGAAAGTTCTCCTCGTGCTCACTCTCCCTCTTGACGGAAGCCTCAATTTCAGCCCTCAACCCGACCACAATTTTTTTGAGACGGGCCACCTCAGACTTGGCATTTTTGGACTCCTCCTCCAGTTGCCTGGTCTTTTCAACCTCTACGCGATGAAGCTCCTTTGTTTTGGCGATCATGACCATCATCTTGTCATACTCCTCCTTAAGCGAGGAAGGAGCTGCCTCCGGAACTTGAGATGCACTCTCCACAGACCCGAGCAGGGAGTATATCAGGAAGGAAAGCCTAGAAGCCGCGATCATGGTCAAATAACCCGTCTCTTTGGGATGCTGACGGATGTATTCGGGATGCTTGCACCAGTCGCGGGGAACCCCATCGATCGCTTTCTTGATGCGATCAGGAACGTTATCCAGAGACGAGGGGAGTTTGGCCGATTCAAAAGACTTCAAGAAGTCCGAAAAGTCAGTATCTCCCGGCCTGAAACTGAAATCACGAAACTTTTTAACCACGAGATTGGAAAATCATTAAGCTTTGGAATTGAGGGCGATCCCCAAAACACTTACATGGACGGGAATCGCGAGCTACTCGCCGTGTTCGAGGCCGGGTTGAAGGCCAAAGTAACGTCAGGATTTTGTTTTGACGAAGCCTCAACCTCTTTCGAACTCGACGGAGGAGAGAGCATAGTATGCTGAGGGGTCTCATCGCGGGCGGTCTCGAAGTCGTCAGACAGGATTGGCGAGGAAGATTTTTCCCTGTTAACCCGATGATGTTTGTCCACGGGCGGAGAAGGGTCTTTCCGATTTTTTCTTTTCCTCGTAAGCTTTTTGGACGCCACGCCAGCCACTTCAGCAACCATCTCTTTTTTCTTCTCGTCCCTCGAACATTTCTTGCTTCCAAGCAGCGAGGACAAGCGACCATTCATATCTTCCGAACTAGCTCCGGTCGGGGGATATTTATATCGAGGGTACCTGCGGTCTATACAAATCCGAGCACAGTTACAGCGAAATTACATAAGGAAAAGCAGAGAGGTTTATAAAGTGAACCATAACAACACGAGGGCACGGACTCACTAATATAATCATTTTCAGCATTTTGAGGAATACTAATAAAACGGGACGAACGGATGCGATCAGCACTGATCCATTGCCCGAACATCAACCAATCGTCGGGCATGCCCAAAATCCTTTCCAAAACGACCAGGAAATCCCAACTCAGGTCTGCTAAGAGGGGAGGCTGGGGTCCTAGAAAGGATAAAATGGCGGTCGGAACAAATAATAACTAATATAAAAAGAAAACTTTACCAAAAGAAACACGAAAATTCTTTGCTAACGGGTACGGGGAATCTGATACTCGGCGCTCAGTCGATAGTTGATCGAGTTCCATGCGCCGCTAACAAAAAACCATTCCTCCCACCACGATTCTCTCTTTTCAGGCAAGTCCCAGATAATGCTTTGTCGGGACTTCAAATAGTGGTCGCCGCTAGTCCTCACCGCCTGGCGGACCAATAAAGTGGTAAACTCTACAGGAAGTAACCCTCTGTATAACCCGTAATGTCCGAAGAGAGTAGAGAGAGAGATTAGTAGGAGCCAAGAGTTCGGCGTTAGTTGCATAGGAGCAACACCCCACTCAAGGACTACCCGGGCAAGATTGTCGTGAATAGGGAACCGGAGGCCGCTCCTCATCATATCATAATTTATGGCGACCATCCCTTCAGGAGGGCGATCAGCTCGATCGAACTTGGTCGGACAATGCAGATGAACATCAGAAGGAATTTCCCATTCGGCTCTTCGCGATTGAAGATCTGCGTCACTCACTCTGCTCACACGAGTACCAGCTTTGAAAACACTGATCGGTGGTTCTTCAGTCGGAAGGTCTGTGCGGATCACGGGCACATAGGGATAATTGGCCATATAAACCTCATAGGAAAATTCAACTGGAGGGCCCCGAAAACCCGCGACCAGTTTGGCGAACAATTCAAAATCAGGATGCACAGCTTCAGAGAACCAATCGTTCTCCTCATCTTTAGATAACGGAAATGGGTTCATCCCGTTAATAGATGGAAACTGTTCGGGCAAAGCTAGTAAATCTGAGGACAGAGGAGATAAAGTCCTCGGAATATCAATAAACGCGGGAAGGATCACGGTCTGGATGTAATCGGAGTCGTATTCGGGGGTCGATGATTCACTAGACATCGACCAGAGCGAAAGCCTTTAGCAAGATCACGGACAAGGGTGTATTTATGAAATCTAGGAGATCTAAGAGTCCGCGCCCCCACGCAAGAATCTAAAATAATGAAACAAGAGAGGTAGATGATGCGTACCCGAACAAGAGAGGATGGAAGCAGGAGACCTGATCGCACGAGTTTCTTACGAGAATTGGCCAAAAGTATTCTCAAGTAACCCACCTCTCATATATATAGGGGGGAGTGGCGGCAAATATTTTGAAAAACGAAATTCAAAATTCGAAATCTCTGACATTCGAAGGGACGTTTGCGCAAGTACCAAGGCAGAGACTTTTCAAATTCTTCAAAATGGCGGCTTTTGAGACTTGGACCGACCGACTAAAGGGGCGAAACGGTCCATCTTCGCCGAGCATGATATTCCAACTCCGCGAGAGCTCTGTGAAACAATCATCCTCGAGGGGCATTTGTTGTTCCCCATTTTCGCAAAACCCGTTACGATCGGATTACGGCCCAAGTCCGGACCTGACCAGAGATAACCTAATTAAAGAGGAAACTAAGAGACCTAACCAGCGACCACATGCGGTCACCATGGCGCAGAGGCCTAACATCATCGGACACCACCACTGCGGGTGCACCGCGAACATCTTTAATCACTTCATGACTTTTCTGTCCGCAGGAACCTCCCCGGAATACACAGTGTTAGAGTCCCCTGCCTTTCTGGCCGCGTGTTGACAAAGAAACGAGCGGGATCGGGTCGCCAAGACCGGCGGTTTTTCAACTCATCCTAAGGCTGCCTGGATAACCGGTTAGCGAGTCGAAGCAACCCGTTCGAGTTAGACCGGATCAGGGGTGCAAGAGGGCATCTCACTACAGGGGTATAAGGGAGATCTTCCCCTAATACAAGGAGTAATACATGTAGTTATCTATGAAAAAGCCCATGTAATCTAGGCTCAAGCC
This sequence comes from Euphrasia confusa, assembly GCA_954870475.1. Classification (NCBI taxonomy): domain Eukaryota; kingdom Viridiplantae; phylum Streptophyta; class Magnoliopsida; order Lamiales; family Orobanchaceae; genus Euphrasia; species Euphrasia confusa. The sequence continues at coordinate 3,949,542 of OX940960.1, read as the reverse complement.
CATGTATAGAAACCCTAATCTGTGTACTATAAATAGTCGAATTTGAAAAAGAGGTCGACTCGCAGTCCACGTGCTGAAAACAGAAAAGTCAGTTACTGTAACAAGTTTAAGTTCTGCTGTCCAGAGAACAACAGATTGAGTACTGCTGTCACAGAACAGCAGATTCAGTTATGCAGCGGAAATAGTAAAAAGTACAGCAACTGGAAATCGTAAAGAACAAGGATATAATCTTCGTAAGTTGTATTAATCAATACAACCTACCAAGCTGCTTCAAAAGCAATAAACTTTCACTATAATCGTGAATACAAAATAATCCGAGAAAAAGAAATAAAGACTAAACAATCACGAGATTGAATAGTTAATACTCGGATAAATAAATAAAAAATAAAACGTGTGCTGAAAATATTTTTCTCTCTACAAATATGGCGCTCCAGCTTCTTTTTCTTCAATCACGCGAGTCTTCTATTTATAAGACACAATTCTTCTCTTCCAAGTAATAAGTCTTCTATGGTAAAAAAACTTCTTCCATAATTAGAAGATCTTGTACCTTATCTTGTAGATCTTGAATATCTTTTCTCTCTTTATCTTGGATTCTCCTCCCAATAATAAATATTTCCAAAATAAATATTCCACCAAAGAAAGTCAAAATTAGTCAAAGTCAAAATTAATTAAATTAATTAATTTCGACTCCAACAAACTCCCCCTTTTTGTCTTTCTGAAGGTGTCGTCAATTCTTCGATGTCAATTCTCCTCTTGAAGTACTGTCGAGACGACTCCCCCTACAGATATGAACTCTCTTGGCAAATGCTCCCCCTACGAAAATAAACTTCATGTGAAGTCGTAAAACTCCCCCTGCAAAGCTGGCGTCGTACTAAGTACTGGTACTCGGAACTGGGAACTCTTGCAGCAGGTCTTGAACTGGGAACTGGGAACTGGAACTGGAACTCTGTACGAACTGCGGTCTCTGTACTCAACGGGATATATACACAAAGTGTACTAAACAGGAACAGAGCTCTCATCAGGTGAGTCAGAACAGGAACTGGTGGCAGACCAGTCGCACAACACATGAAAAATAGGAACTGGTCGAAACCAGTCACAAAACTCATGAAAACAAACTCCCCCCTGATGTGAGACTGGTCGAACACGTACAAGAACCACACTTCACAAAACATGGGTTAGGAGATAATGAAGAGAAATCGAATAATCAAATATCAAATATACCAAGCAGAAATAAAATTGAAGACAACTAACGTGGCAATCAAGAAGATCAAAAGTTTTAAACACTTAGAGAGAACTCAGTTATCAGTGCACACACAACTCACCACATTCCATGTCGAGTCAACAATGGCCGAAAACCAAATGATACTAGTTCAGCAACTAAACAATAGTTATGCCGAGTTCAGCATATTGAATGGTGAATAGTCCAATAAGCGAGAAAATCAACTCCGATGCTCATCAATACATAAATTTAATTCTACACTCGGTTTTTCAGAGACTTTTTTTTTTTTTTTTTTGATTTTTTTGATTTTTTTTTTGATTTTTTTTTGTCTCTGGTACCGAACGGTGTAGAAATATGATATGCAAGCAAGTTATACATCAAGAGTGAAATAATAACACTTTCATCTCTTTGCGAAATTTTTAAGACCTCGAATTCTCAACTGAACTGAACATAAAAATTGATTAGTCACTAGACCAGAATACATACCAGTCAGTACTCATGTTGACTCAACCTCCTCGATCACTTCATGCGGTGCAAAGATAAAGAGATTTCCTTAGTGTCGAAAACCTCTCAAAACTTAAAGGCTTTGTTAGAATATCAACAAGTTGTTTTTCTGTATTGACATATTCTAATTTGATTACCTTTTTCGCAACACTATCTCTGATGAAGTGACGTCGGTTGTTGACTTCTGAAGTACTATAGTGGTTTGTTCGGTTGACAACGTTCAAATGTTCTGTCCTGGAACTTGATTTGATCTTCGTGGATTCATTGTCCGTTCTAGTCTTCTGTCTGCACATCATTCTGTCAGTGTCAGTACCACCTTCATGTCTTGTGAGATTTTCAGTAGTACACATCAGCGTTGTCCTCCTGGTTGAGTCTACAGTGTGTGGTACTCGAACTTGTTTTCCTTTCAGGCCATCTCCACACACAAAATCTGAAGTTGAGTGACCATCAGCAGCATCAGGTTCTTCGATTATTGATCTTGGTTCATCATTAGTTGAGTCATCATATGAAGCGTCGTGTACTGCATTAGGTAAGTCATCAGCTGGTTCTGCAACAGGTTCTGGAACATGTTCTTCAACAGGTACTGGTACAGGTACTGGAACATGTTCTGCAACAGGTACTGGAACAGTTTCTCCAACTGTTGTATCAACTACCTGCAAAATAGTAGACATGGTGTTTCCAGCATAATAGCAATTATTCAGTGACTTAGCACCTTTCATAATTCACTTAGCATTTTCATCAAACACTTCACAAGACTTTTTGTTGAACTTCACATTTAAACCATTTTGACAAAGTTGACCAACACTTATAAGATTTGATTTTAGTCCTTTGACATGAAATACATTGGTCAAGTTAGGTAAACCATGAATATTCAGAACTCCTTTACCAACAATCTTACCCTTACCACCACTGCCGTAAGTTACATAACCTCCGTTGTAAGGAGTGTAGTCCACTAAACAGTTTTTGTTACCAGTCATGTGACTAGAACAACCACTGTCAAAGTACCATGCACCTGCAAACTTTGATTTAGAAATTGTTAGTGCACTATTACATAAAACAGACTTTGGTACCCAAACAACCTTTGGTGACTGAACAAGGTTTGAGGCTTTGTTGGCATGTCCTATACTCATCTCAGTCTTAGTACCTGAACTAGAATTGTTCAAAATTCCTTTTCTACTGTCTTTCATCCTTATCCTGCAAAAAGGCTTAATATGTCCTGGTACAAAGCAGTAATGACAAATATACTTCTTTTTCTTTATGGTTTGTTTAGTACCAACTTGTTGTTTTTCAGTAACAACTTGATGTTCACTAACAAGTTCAGAAGTATTGGGACTAGATATGTCGGACGAAGTACTAGTACCAGCTTTTACAAAAGATTTTCCATTTGCAGAGACAACTTTTGAGAAAACAGCATTTGAATTTTTCCGGTTTTGTACTTCATCATCATTATTTTGAAAACCTAAACCACATTTATCAACATGTCCCATAACTAACAATTCATCAAGAGTGATTTTACCTTTGTTCATCTTCTTGAATGTTGCATTTGCTTCCTCCAACTTGTTTTTAGTCTTGTTCAGTTCTTGATCCTTCTTAGCCAACTCAAAATCCCTTTTTGTCAGCATGCTTTCAAGTCTTGATAGAGTTTCTTTTTGTGATGTGTTCTCAGACCGAAGCAATAAAAAATCCTTACATTGCTTTTTATACCTTTCTCGAAGATTATCATGTAATTCTTTAAGTTCAAAAAGAATATGAACCGTCTTCTCTTGAGAAATTTCTTTTTCATCACCTGATTCATCACAAGCAGCATTTAAGCAAAATAGTTTTGAGTAATCATCATCATACCTGACACAAGTTTCTGATATTGTTGAGTCATCAGACCATTCATCATCGGACAATGTTCTCTCACCAACATGAGCAATCAGTGCACTTTCTCCTGTCGTAGGACTTAACAGTTCTTCATCAGATGATGCTTCACCATCACTAAACGTTATGAAACTCACGGGTTTCCCATGCTTGCGCAATGTGTTGGGACACTCGTTGGCAATGTGACCAGAGCCTTTACATGCTCTACACTTGATGGTTGGGTGACTGTTCTGACCTGAGATGCTGAGTGAACGTCTAGGTCCTTTAGGAGTCGTCTGCTGAGGGTATGAACTTCGTTCTAGGCTTTCTTCTCGCATTTGTCTCTTTTTATTTCGCCGGTTCTGTAACTGCTTTTTAAACAAATAAGTCATTTGTCTAATCAACAAATCAAGTTTGTCATCAGTTTTTGAGTTCATTAGCTCCAGCAACTCTGCATCATCATCATCTTCATCTTCCTCTTCAGTCTCCTGACTTGATGACTTGGAACCTCCTGAATGTGTTGGGACACCTGTGGACTCAACATTCTGTCTTAGTACTGTAACGTTTAAGGGAGGTCCTGAAACTTTTGAGTCTCTATCTCGTTCTAGTACTGTCATTTCATATGAGTTGATCTTGCTCACCAACTCAGAAAACTCGATGTCACCTGCAACTTTAGTACTTTCGATAATTTTTACCTGGTCAAGGAACTTTGATGACAATGTCCGAAGAGCTTTGGACACAAGAGTTTTGTTCAAAATTGGTTCTCCCAGTTCAGCACATTCATTGGCAATGTCGTACATCGCCTTGAAGTAACTTGTTGCAGTTTCGTCTTCTCCCATTCTGATGTTCTCGAACTTAGTTGTGAGAACTTTCAGTCGAGACTGTCTCACGGATTTGTTTCCTTCACAGTGGTTCTGCAACGTGTCCCAAGCCTCCTTTGTTGATTTGAATTTCTTGATCAGTCTGAACATGTGTGTGTCAACTGAACTGAAGAGTTCAATCAACGCACTTTCATTAGCGGAAGCAGCTTCTCGTTCATCCCTCGTCCATAGTTTTGAAGGCTTGCGAACTTGGTCTCCTCGGTTATCATGCATTGGATGTTCCCATTCGTCTTCAACTACATCCCAAGCACGTGAGTTAATAGACTTAATTTTTAAACGAGTACGTACCTTCCATTGAGAGTAGTTGGATCCATCAAGTACAATAGTACGAATATGGTAACTTGAATTCATGTTGAGTCGACTGCACGGATCTCACTTCGTATGTCAAGTGACCCGCTCTGATACCAATTGAAAATGATGTCGACTCGCAGTCCACGTGCTGAAAACAGAAAAGTCAGTTACTGTAACAAGTTTAAGTTCTGCTGTCCAGAGAACAACAGATTGAGTACTGCTGTCACAGAACAGCAGATTCAGTTATGCAGCGGAAATAGTAAAAAGTACAGCAACTGGAAATCGTAAAGAACAAGGATATAATCTTCGTAAGTTGTATTAATCAATACAACCTACCAAGCTGCTTCAAAAGCAATAAACTTTCACTATAATCGTGAATACAAAATAATCCGAGAAAAAGAAATAAAGACTAAACAATCACGAGATTGAATAGTTAATACTCGGATAAATAAATAAAAAATAAAACGTGTGCTGAAAATATTTTTCTCTCTAAAAATATGGCGCTCCAGCTTCTTTTTCTTCAATCACGCGAGTCTTCTATTTATAAGACACAATTCTTCTCTTCCAAGTAATAAGTCTTCTATGGTAAAAAAACTTCTTCCATAATTAGAAGATCTTGTACCTTATCTTGTAGATCTTGAATATCTTTTCTCTCTTTATCTTGGATTCTCCTCCCAATAATAAATATTCCCAAAATAAATATTCCACCAAAGAAAGTCAAAATTAGTCAAAGTCAAAATTAATTAAATTAATTAATTTCGACTCCAACAGAATTTCCTCATTTGTAAAGGATAAGCACAATTCCCAAGAAATATACCTTGAATTTAATACTAAAAGCTCTCATTATTTCCTTATTTGTTCTCTCAATCCCCAAAATATCAATACGTTCGCGGGTGAATTTCCTGTTAGGATTTTCTGCCCGTAAACAGTCATATAAGTAAATGATTTTTTATCTTCAACTCTAGTTTAACAAAAAAACTCTCGTAGATAATTATTTCAATTGTTAATATTTTGTAGCATACAAATTAGTGGGACATGCACTAAAATCGATATTTAAAAAAAATATATATGAATATGGTTGATAAGTACCTACTCATGTTCGGATATTCTGATTTATAACGAAATACTTGAATATTCAAGATTTTTATAAATAAGTGAACTAACATAAGACTTAAGCATTATATATCAAAGTATCAACACTATAATTCAATCTTCCAAACCTCATTTAATTATTCGTACTCCTTTTTTATTTGTTTAAATGTTTTCTCATATTGTAGTTTTATTAATGTCCGAGTAATCCTTATTTTTCGTTATTTTTGTTGAATGAGAATTTTTTTTAGAGTCCTGTGGATTTTTGGTCACATTTATAAGAATTGTGAGTTTTTTGTGCTCAATTATAAGAGCATGAGTTTTTTACACCAATTGCATTTGAAGTACCTATTATACCCTTGAAAGTAAAAGAAAAAGACAATAACAAAAACAATAATCGGTCCCCACTTTTTTTCTCTTCTCTCTCTTCTCTTCCTTCTTCCGTAAACCCGCCGCCCCTTTTTTTTTTCAATTTCGATTCAACATAAATCAACCGGAGCAATGTCATCGTCGGCGACACCATCTGATTCCGAGCATGAGGAAGAACAACAACAACAAGAACCGAGTCTCCAACCTCCGGTAATTCCCAAATCCGAAACCCTTTTTTTTCAATTTTTTTTTTCGAAAATTCGAGCAATGTGATGGATTATATTGTGCTTTAGATGCTTGGTTGAGTTCTTTATTGTGTTATACTTCATTTAGAACTGTAAATGTGAGTTGAATTGTTCTGAAATTCGAGTTTTTGAGATCTGTTCATGACTGCTCGATGGCAGTCGATTAACTCCATCGATTAACCCTATCGACTAACCCCTTCGATTAACCCCTTCGAGTAGTCAGCCCTGTTAATCGAATGGGTTGGTCGATTTTGTTAATCGACTAACCATCGACTAACGCCTTCGATTAACCTATTCGAGTAGTCTGCTGTTAATCGAAAGGGTTGATTGATGGGGTTAATCGATGGTGTTGGTCGATGGTGTTGGTCGATGAGGTTGGGCGATGGGGTTGGGCGATGGGGTTGGGCGATGGGTTACAGTTTTTTTTTTTTTTTTTTACTCACTTTTATAATCTGTTTTTAATCGATTCGGTTCTCCATTTGTGCAGGCTGGTTTCCGATGGAGGAGACCGGATTTCGTCGACATTTCGAGGGCGATAAATTGCGGCGATCGACGCGGCGTTCTGAAAAACGTACGAGAAGTTCTGATGGAGGTTGGTGGAGAAGAGGGCCTCGCGGAGTACGAACAGACGTATCTCTTCAGTCAGTTCCTTTCCATGCCCAGTGCAGACCGATCGAACAAACCTCTGCACAAACTGCTATCGAGAGAGATCGTTAGCCAGAGCATAATACCAGAGTTTGAGCACTGGTTTGCTATCGGGGATCGTATTGTGAAGTTCCGAGCACAAGAATACGCCCTGATCACCGGCCTGCGCTTCGGGGATAGTAACTTCGATCCCACAGACAAAGGCCATGAAGCTCCCATTACAGGCATCCATCGGAGGTTATTCCGTTGCAGAGTGATGAAGATTGAAGCACTGCTGAGTTCGTTCAATGGTCTGCGGATGGGCCACGAGCTAGGTGATTATTTCAAGGTTGCCAACATCCTGATTCTCTACTTCGTTCTGATTGGTCGAGAGAAACTGGATGTCGAGAAATGGGTCTGGACACTGGTGGAGGATCACGATGGCTGGGAGTGGTTTCCTTGGGGTTCTTACACGTTCCAGAACTTCTCCCACTACATCAGCATTACTGGGATGGCAGCTGATTAGGCCGAGAAAGCGGCTTATCACTTTTACGGTCCAGCTTGGGCCTTCCAGTGTTGGGCCTTCGAGGCCTTTCCTGCTTTAGGGAGACAGTGCGGTACTCGGAGCCGAGAGACGCGAAGGCCCCGGTTTTTGCATTGGACGCAGAGGAAGACGAACTTCGATTTCACGGATTATTTCGAGGATGAGCAGGTAACCGTCAATCTGTTTTTGTTAATAATTTTGAATTAATAATTTTATCGATTATCTAATAATTTTTTTTTAATTGTTTTCTTTTAGCTTGAAGTTCACGAGACCCTCACACCGACACCGGAGGAGGAGGAGATGATGTATTACCGGAGTTTGACGGAGGCCGGTGAGCTTTATGCCGTCCCGTACCAGCCTCCCCTCCGCTTAACTCACGCAGCGGCAGCGGCGCCGGCACGAGCACCGGCACCGAAGAAGCAGATGGAGAAGAAGAAGAAGAAGAAGCTTGTGGATCGTGTGGCCGAAAGCGTGGCCAAGACATTCAAGAAGGCGGCGACAGGTATCCGCACGCGTGACGATGTCACGCCCAGCTCTTCAACAGAGAGACTAGAGAGACGTAAATCTCGGAAAGCTCGACATGCTTCTCCGCCTCCTCGACATGCTTCTCCGCCTCCTCGACATGCTTCTCCTACTATTCCTCCTCGAGGTTCTTCTCCTCCTGCTCGAGATGCTACTCCTCCTGAGTCTCGAGCTCCTCCTGCATCTGAGAGAGTGGTGGACGATGATCCACCTATTTATCGTCGGAGTGACCTCGAGAGGATCTTGTTCGACACGTCCGAGAAGGGATTCACGACTCACATCGTGAAGGCCGTCACGGAGAGCGTGACGAAGAGTGTCACGGAGAGCTTGCTCTCCAAAATGAAGGGCTTCTTCGGTATGAGACGACACTCGCAGCCACGGCCTTATCCCTCGAGGCCAGTGTACGAAGAGCCTTCCTCGCCACCTCAGACTTCACCTCCTCGTCATTCCTACCACGCATCGGACATTGCTGAGACTTCTTTGAGCAGAGCACCAGCTCGATTCTCGACGTCGGCGATGCCTGACCCCCCTCGGTATTCATATGCAGACGCTGACGCATGGATGCGTTACCGCATGCAGCCCCAGCCCCAGGTGCCTCCGGCCTATCCGTTTGAGTATCCATTCGAGAGTTACCAGATGCCGGGTCCATTCGGTCCATTCCAGGGTCCAGTCTTTCCATTCCAGGGTTATCAGATGCCGCCACCGGCCTATCCATTTGAGTCCCCCAGCTACCGCACGCCTCCGTCGATTGTTCCTTTTGATCTGGAGACGTCCAGCACTCCGACACCACCTGTTGTGGTCGATGTCGAGACCCATACTGGGAGGACCTTTGATATCTTCTCACAGCCAGCTGCTGATGACGAGGAGGGTGACGACGAGTATGCCGGGGACCTCGGGTGCTTCAGTGACGAGGATGACGACGACGAGGAGGAGGGTGACGAGTCCGAGCAGGATGCCGGGGAGAGCAGCCTCGGACCTCGTGTTGTTCAGCCTTCCAGGTACCTGCGTAGCCCTTTCATCCGACAGTTCACCAGGGCACGCGGTAGAAGAAGCTGGAAGCTGTACGATGTGTACAGAGCAACGGGGCCCGATTCCTGCGTTAGGGTGAAGTGCTGTGATGATTTGATCCTTGATCAGAAATTCTTCGACGATGTGGAAAATCCCTCTGTTTGGTTCAGCTCTCAGGTAATATTTTAAATTATAACCTTGTTAATTTATGTTTAAATATTAACAACGTGTCAATTTTCAGGTGCTCGACTTGTATATTGCGTTCATGAAAGTGAAAATCAGAACTAGGACAGGGGTGAAGGGTTACGTGAAGGACTTTACGCACCAGATCTTCGGTCCCGACTTATACGTAAGTGAATGTCTTTTATCTATGTTAGTTATATTTTACTTTTATCCTGTTCTTACTGACATAAAATTTAATATTTATGTCATTTTCAAAGAATGATTTCTGCATCGAATACGGGAAACTGAAGCATACAGGGACTTCGAGTGATTTCGAGAAGAGATACAAGAATTGGCAACCACCTAAGCGTTTGCTAGACATTGTCGAAGCGGGTCCGGCTCGTGGTGAGCATGGTTGGTACAATATCAGTCAGGTATGTTAACTGAATTAGGTTAATCTTTGGTTTCTATGATTTCTTATATTTTCATTGTTTGTATTTTCAATGTTTGTTTGTAAGGTGGCCATGATTTGCAACATTGATAACATTCACTGGGTCGTGGCGGTCATTGATTTCGAGAACTGGACTGTCGAAGTGTATGATTCATTGTGCAATCTCAGAGCCGCACAGCTGAAGCCCCTGACAGATTTGTTGCCTCGATTGTTGAGATGCGGACACTGGTGGGACCAGCACTCGTACCTGTAAGTTTCGTTCATTTCACTGTGTAGTGTAGTTTTTTTTTCTAATATGATATTGACGTGAGAAGTGTTTCATTCATTTCAATGTTTTATGTTTCAGGGAGCGTAAGAGGTGTGCTTTCAAGTTTAAGCTGATGCCCAGGGCTCAACAAATAATCCAACCCGACGGAAACTCGTGTGGGCCGATTTGTTGCATGTACCTGGATCGGTTGTTCAACAAGAAACAAACTCACGAGGACAAGACTATTGATCTTCCTTACATCGTTAAGTATAGAAAGTACATTGCTAGGATGATTTATTGGTTAGCTCAGGAGGCATACACGGAAGAAGACGTACGAGCTTAGTATTTGTGTTTGAATATACTTGTTTAGGATGATTTATTGTTTAGTATTGTTGGTATTTTTGTCTTGGATGTGTTATATATTGAATGCTTGGTTAGAATGTTGCAGGTTTGGGTTTAAAAATGTGTAAAAAAGTCTTTTATCATTCTGCCCAGAGGTTACTCGAATGGACTGTTCCATCGAGTAACCATCGAGTAATCAAGAACAGGTCCATCGATTAACGTATAATCAGGCCTGAATCTGCAAAAGTACTCTAAAACGGTTACTCGAAATAGGTTAATCGATGGGGTTACAAGATGAGGTTAATCGATGGTGTTACAAGATGGGGTTAATCGAATTGGTTACAGGATGGGGTTACTCGAATGGACATCATCCTGTAATCATAAATCTCCAAGGTTGGTCGATGGTATGTTACTCGATCAACCATCGACTAACCATCGACTAACCTCCTAAAATTAGTATTTTTGGACCTTTTTTTAGATAATTAAGTTGTTATTTGCACTAATAAGTTCAATTTAGAGCCATAAAACATTAATAAAACAGTTTAGATGATCAATCGACTCGTTTAGAGTGAAAACAAGTGAAACGTGGAACATTAGTCATACTTTTCTAAATATCTTAAGTAAGTTTACAACAAACAAACTATGATATTAGTTCAATGTTGACATGTTATGGATTTCTTATATTTTCATTGTTTGTATTTTCATTGTTTGTATTTTCAATGTTAGGTTAATCGAATTGGTTAATCGATGTGGTTAATCGATGGTGTTACAAGATGGGGTTAATCGAATAGGTTAATCGATGGGGTTAATCGAATTAGGTTACTCGATGGTTACAGAATATGCAGAATGCCTTTTCTGTTTTTTTACATCCCCTAACCTGCAAATCACATAGGTATAACAACAACCGCAAATATCCAAAGAAACACACTGCATATATCCATATCCAGAAACAAGATAACAAATCAATCCTAGTCATACGATGTAACGAGAAACACGATAACAAATCAACCAAACACAAGAAGAGCCCTCAATCCACACGCATCGGACATTTTGTTTTTGTGTGTCCCTCGATTCTGCAAATGCTGCACTTTTTCTTCTGCCTTCTTCGACCCGATTCTTGCGTTCCTGAGGCTTCCGGAGGGACATTCAAATCAACGCCTGCAGGAGGGATGTAAGCCTTGCAGTTGCGTATGTTATGTCCTACGCCCTTACATTTCGTACACACCTGCACACAAAGACGCGGTATTAGGTCTTTACTCAAACTAATGACGACACAATATTAGGTACGAAGAACAAACCTGAACACGACGAGCAGACCCAGATCCCTCAACTGCAGAACGAACCCGACTCATCCGCGGACGTCCAGCCTGACTAACCACTTCCGGTGGAAGACACACGTACGAAGCTACTTCTGGAGGGACAACCCAATCATCAACGTGTGGTACTGGCACAATAGGAGTCGCATACATCTCTCTCAAGCTGCTTTGCTTGAAATAGGGGCCGACGAAATCGTACAATGAAAATCTAGCCCGTCTACACAAAGTATCAGGTTAGTGGCATTAATTAATTGAATGTTTAAAATTAAAAAAGAAGATGTAAGGAAACCGATATCATACCGTATAGCGGCAGCAGCATGACGACACGGAATAAGGTCTAAGTCGAACTCCCGACAGTCACACGTGCGTCTCGCGATATCTACGAGATTAGACACCTTTGCGAATGCCTCTTCGGTCAGCTCATCCTCTCTCTCGTTAGCCTTCCTTCGTTTCTCGTCAAACCATCTCTCAATCATCGCACGAATCGACTCGAGCATAGCACAAACAGGCAATCGTCGTGGCCATCTGATAGCAGCGTTGAAAACTTCGGCCGCATTCGATGTCATGAAACCATATCGTCGTGCAGCACATTTCGACCTTGCCCAGGTCTCAACACCGAGTCCAACGAGGCGCCTATAAGCACCGTCTCCACTGGCTTTCTCCAAATCAGATAAATACTTTTCAAACTCATCCTCTCGATAACAGTAGGCAGCTTTGTGTACAATTGTGACCACATGAGAGCGGTACATTGCTAGATTCTTCTCGAGGTGGTGACAGCACAACGCACGGGTTGCGTGGGGATAGGCACTCCGAATGGCATTCGCGATGCTCTTGTGCTGGTCGGACACAATGAGCAGATCGTCTCCATCGTAGCAAAGCCTGAGGTTCTCTAGAAACCACGTCCACTCCAGGTCATTCTCAATCGGACCGATACCAAAGGCAAGCGGGAAAATCTGCTCGTTTCCGTCCTTCGTGACGGCAACAAATAACACACCACTGTTTTTCCCCTTCAAATGAGTGGCATCGACTACTATGATGGGACGCAGAGTGCGCTGCTGAAATGCACTAATGCACTGCCCAAGTGCAACAAACATGTGACAGAACACGCCCTCACTGGTCGTCTGAATCTCATACCGAGTCCCTGGATTGCATTCTTTCAGCACGTGCAGATATGACGGGAGCATCTGATATGAATCCTGATAGTTGCCGTACCTCATTTCAACGGCCAGGTTCCTCGTCCGCAGGGCGAAGCTGTAATCGATCACTACTCCGTACAATCTCCTCAGATCAAAAATCATCGTCTTCGGCTTCAGTGTGATCTCATCGTCGACTAGCTGACGTGCAAAGTAAGTAGCGGCAACCTTGCTCGACACGTGACGATCGGCAGTCCGACTCAAATCATTGACACACTCGTGATTCAAGTTCAGCCTCGTAATCTTCCAGAGTGTTTCGTCATTCCCAGTAGCACACAATTTGAACGGGCACTTCTCAGAACCTTGCTTGCAGACGAACGCTACCCGTTCAGTGGTCGAGCGTTTAGTGGCACACTCCACCATATGCTCCATGTGATACATCCCCACCGCTATCTTCAGATCCGATTTCGTTCGGAATGTCGAGCCGACTGCAATGTGACCATACACCAGTTCGGGAGGCTCGACCGATCGCAATGGAACCGCGGGGTCAAACTCCGGCAGTGGAATGATCCAGTTGCGCAGTGGATTATTCTGAGCATTCTGAGCTGCTTCGGGATGCTCGCCGGCTCCCACACTAGAACTCGAGGACAGATTACGGCGTGACAGAATATTTGTGATGACCCGCGGCTGTCTAATCCATTCTGTCCATTCAGTGGTCAACGACTGCAACAGATCGGTCTGACGAGCTTCTTCGTCGTCCTCGGAATTCTCAGCATGCCTCTCGCCCTCGATCGGTACATCCGGATCCACTTCTGGAATATTCACCTCGGGGGCATTTGGTTGTGCCTCCTCTAGCATCTCGGTGACGAAAATGAAACAATCGTCCTTTTGCTCGTCTAGCATGCGGGATACATCGTCGTCGCTAAGCAAAGGACACCGCACGCTCCTAAAATCATTGCCTCGTGTTAAGATGAACAACATGTACTCGATATTCGGCGGAGGGCGCAAAACGGCACGAATCTGTCTCACAAGACCATCGAGGGTAAGTTGATCCCTCCTGAAGAAAAGGCACATATCTATCCCTTCGACGTAGACCGCTCGTTCCCAACGACCACCGTAACGTATCGTGATTCGTTGATTCGACATCTACAATTACAAAAAATATTATTGAATTAGGTTAACTAATACAACATATCCATATAAATCGACGAAACAAACCAAAAAATAAGAAAAAATGCATTTTTTGGCAAAAAACAGGCCCTGTTACTCGAATGGACTGTTCCATCGAGTAACAGGATGGACTGTTCCATTCGAGTAACAGGATTCGATTAACGTCATATGCATTCGATTAACTAATTCGATTAACCTCAATTCGAGTAACCTCAATTCGAGTAACCTCACATTACTCGAATCTGTGTTCCTGGAAAGAGGTTACTCGAAACCTGTTACTGGAATTAGGGTTACTCGAAATTTCGAGTAACCTGATTTCGTTTAACCTCAGTCGAGTAATGTTTAACTTCATAAATTCATAGTTACTCGATGGGTTGCTCGATGGTACGCTCCATCGAGTAACCCATCGAGTAACCAGCGCTGAACAGAAAAATCGAAAAAAACTTGAACGCGTACCTCTCGTTTTCGCTCCTTTAACCTCGCGTATGTTCGACGGCGTTTTCCAGAATCTAACGGAGCAACATGATAGAGATTTTATGTGTGGGTTTGAGAGAATTTTTGAATTTTTTTTGGTTTGGTTTGGTAGGTTTTGTTATGAATATGGATATGAATGCACAATTAAACCTACACCAAACCCTCAACTCAACAAAAAATCTGATCTCGTGGGCCCCACAAGTTATTTTGATTTTGTTTTTATTTTATTTGAGATTGTTTTTGTTTATTTTGGATTTATTTAAATAGTAAGGGTATAAGAGACATTTTATGTTCAATTGGTGTAAAAAACTCACACTTTTATAGATGGGGACTTTAAACTCATCTTTTTATCAATTGTGACTAAAAAGTCACATTCCCACATTTTTTTATTGAAAAGATAAACAATTATTAAAAAGTAAATACCACAATTACACTTTTTAATTTTTAAAAATAAATCTTAAATTAAATTGTCACAATTACGCCTCACTCTCAACTCAAGATTCAGAAATTCACCCTGAAATATAAAAATCATTCCCACATCTCTGAGAAAACTCACCCTCCCTAAAAATCATTTTCTACTGGACTACACAGAAAAGATATACCAAAATTCAGTCACCGTTAATCTACTCGACTCCATTTTAAAATTTAATTAATTATTTTGAAATGCCTTTTTATCTTTTATTTGTAATATTTGTAGTATTAATAAAAAAAAACATAAAATCATGAAATTTTATACAATATCCTAGTATTATACTAGTAAAATTACGGTAAGGGTAATAGTGTAATTAGTATTTTTCAAAATGTTCCCCATTGTATAATTACAATATTAAAACTTCTTCAATTAATAAAAAAACTAAAAATATTGAACATTAAACTGTAAATTTAATTTTATGGAGTGCAAGTTACAATTTATCATATCACACTTTTTTCTTAATAATTCTTAATTTTTTTTTTATTTATGACCAGATAAAAAACAAAATATTTTAAAATTAAAAAATAAATTAAATTTAAAAAAAAGGTAAAAAAAAAAGTAATTGTAATTGTCTTTTTTGCGGGACTAAGCAAATTATTCCATAGAAGAAATTTAAATACTCATAAACACAAATTAAATACTCACACATATAGGCACTTATTTCAAAGTCTCAAGTCTCAATAAGAAGGCAAAAGTCAAAACACAAGATTAAATTGTTAATCTGGCTTAAAATTCAACTAAAAATCACCTAAAACTAAACAGGAATATTGACTATAAAGAGACACATGAGCTAAAAACAAAAATCATCCATCAGCACCAGCACCAGGGTTAGTCACTTGACCGATGAAAATCAGAACACCAGTTGCGTCTTCTCTCACTACAAACAAAAACGGATGGTCTGCCACAAAATCCAACGTTTCATACTTAACTGGGCCCAAGGACCCACAAATGTTCATCACCACGGCAGTAGCAGCCGCAGCCTCTGTACCCTCCTCATTCACCTCGATAAACGACTTGTGAAAAACTTTGGAAACACACAAATCATCATCAACCATCTCAGTCAAGCCACCCTCGAAAAGGAGATCCAATGCCCGCCCCTTGAGGAGCTCAGAAGCCTCAAACCCATAATTCATTTTAAACTTGGGAACAAGAAACTTTCCGACTTTCACTAACTTATAAGGGAGGTGTTGTTCCACGAAATCACGTTTCAGGCCCCCATACTCACAGACGAAATCAACTCCTGATCCAAATTTCTCGACCAGAGACGGGAGCCCATCTTTGTCATCGGGAAGAAAGATGTGCATCGAGAATCGACGTCCATCCCCACCTCGTTGGTAGGGTAGGCTTAGGACTTTGAAACCGTCACAGGCACGAATGAGTTGTTTTTTCTTGCTGGTCATGAAGGGTACTTGGGCTGAACTTCCGTTCATGAGGTAGAATTCATGGTCTTTTGTTAGGGATGAGTCGAACTTCTTGCTCCAGATGCCTTTGAAGTAGATGGCATTCGCAAATATGAGCCTGGTTCTATCATCGACTGAATCGGGTGGAAGTATATCTTTGATGAGGCTGTTCGTTTGCTTGTCGGCCCAAGCGTTCACTTCTTGTCTAGCTTCATCAGGCTTTGGAAATCATTCATGCATAGGGAAAATCAAATTAAACAATTAGCAGTGTATATATATATATATATACATCAATTTGAAACACGAATTTCTTTGTGTTCAGAGTAACTAATTAGAACAGATAAAAACCAGAAATTACAAATTAAATGGGATGCAGGGGATCAATTAGTAAAAATAAATTGGGGGCAAATTTCATATGAAATTAGGTTTACCTTAGTTTGAAAATCGACTTGATTGGAAGAAGCTTTGTAATCGTTCTCGATAATTCCTTTGAAATCGGGCTTGAAGGTGAGGCTCCGATCAACCCAGACGCTGTTGGCGAAGGACAGGCGCGGCCCCCCGAGCGGCGAACCGTCGGTGAGCACCCGCGTCGCTTGCTTGGCAAAGAGTGTGTTGAGTTCCTCGACGGAATCGGACTTGAAATATGCGAGGAGCTGATCTCGGGTGGGGCCTCCGGAGCCGGCGGCGACGAGGGAGAGCGCGACGTGGATTGACAGCGGCGAGAAGACGAGGTTGCCGCCTTTGGCTTCGGTGGAGATGAGGTGGCTCGCCAGCGACGACGAGACTTGGGATTGCTTCGTCATTGATTCGCTGAGGCGGTCCATTTCGGCGTAGGATCCATGGAAATACATTATTATTGCTCGACTCGACTGTGTGCTTCTGACGGTGCAGCAGTGCGTGTTTTCTCTCCTATTTATAGATGAAGAAACACATCGAATACAGTAATAATTAGTCTAACCTAAAAAATACAATATTCCCTATTTTATCAATAATCCCTAAATCTACATCTACGCTAATTAGATGTTTGAATAATTATATTATAATTTCTACCATAATTAAATTTCCTAAAAAAATAACTATAATCATAAATAAATTTCGAAGCATATTTAAATAAAATATTATATGAATTATAAATTCGTAACGATATTCACTATTCGTATAAATTATATGAATACTATACGTATCAAAATTATATAAGAAACTAATTGTTGGGGAATAAGAATCTGGTCCACGACACGTGTCTAGTCAACCGCCACGTCAGCAAACGAGGAAATCAACCTAAGAGAAAGCCGAAAAGACTGTCAGAAACGCTCAGACCAATATTCCAGAAAATATAGACAGGAAAGATCGTCTTGACCAGACAGGGAAGATCGGCCTAGCGAAATATAGAAGATGCCCAGACAGTGGAATAGGAGGCAAAAGGATGAAGCTTCAGGCCACGCCGGGAGATCCCCAGTGGACATTTCAGAAAGTCAACCAAGTGAGAGTGGGGTTTAATGGGAAAATATAGTGGAATTTGAGGTCCAATACATATCTTCCATATGTTGTACTATGTGTCATGTGCATGCTAAATAGGTGTCAAAAAAGCTAGGCTTGTGTAAGAGTATAAAAGGAGGGATTTTGAGTGGAGAAAAGGGGAGGATTCACTTGTAGTTGTAACATTTTTACACTTGAATAAAAGACAATAAAAAGAAAGAATTACTAGCTCAAGATCTTCATCTTCTCCATTTCGTGTTCTTCATACTAATTTTCAGAATCGACGTATTCTCTCTATTTTTATCATGAATTGTGTTGTGTCGATGAACCCAGAACCCCCTGTCCAGTAGGTATCCATATATAATTAAATCGACCACCTACACTAATATATAAAAATCATAAATTAAACTAATTAATATTTACATAATTCAATAAATATTTAGGGACATTTGAATTGAAAAAAAAATAAAGTTCAAAACGTCAAATAAAATAAAAATATGACGAGTAACTAAGCCTTTTCCGGCCCATAGCTTATTCCAAATGTACAGTGCATCGTACATGTATATGTACCATAAATCACTAGAGAGACAAAATTGTTGATATTAAAATTTTCATATTAAAAATTCTATATAAGTTCACATTTAAATACTTTTTTTATTTAAAATAAATGTGTTTTAATATTTTAAATTATATTTTCAATTTAAAGTCTTTTTAAAATTATCAGTGTAAAATAATTATGTATTTTTAAAAAAAATTATCTTAAAATTATTTAAATATTTCCCTTAAAATTAATAAAAATTATTTAAACATTAATAAATAATTTAATGATTGATTTAAAATTTCAAAACAATTGAGGAATAGTAAATAGAGATTTGATACTACCTCCGGCCATTAATAGA
Source organism: Euphrasia confusa (assembly GCA_954870475.1). NCBI lineage: Eukaryota > Viridiplantae > Streptophyta > Magnoliopsida > Lamiales > Orobanchaceae > Euphrasia > Euphrasia confusa. Next base: position 3,930,862 of record OX940960.1, on the reverse strand, counting down.
TGTCATACTTTGTTGGACACGGAGTTTAAGAAAATTGTTATTATTTAATTTTTTTTAATTAAAAAGTAAAGAGTAAAAATATATTTTAAAAGTGAAAAGTAGAGTAGTTGTGAGTAAAGTTTAAAAAGTAGGTGGGGGTAAAATAGAATAAAATTGTATATTAAAATGAAAAAGTTAGAATAATTATTTCCTTTTTTGGGGTGTGTCAACTATTGTTGAACACCCCAAAAAGGAAAGTATGACAACTGTCTTTGGACCGAGGGAGTATAATCTATACATATATAATTTCAGGATCTACTAATGCTACGTGGACCAATAGGAAAGCAATAATAAGGTTGTGTTCACACTATAAATTATAAATAAAAAAATTATAAATTATAATTAATCATATTATTAATCATATTTAAATTATTATATATAAATTTAAAATAGTAATTACATATTATATATTTTTGGTAATAATAATTAATTATTATCTTAAATATATATATATTTTTATTTCTTTTCTCAAAATTCTTTTTTATTCCATTAATATTAATTTAATTTTAATTCATCATATCTCATAAAAATCAATCTCTTCCTGTTCTTTAATCCATTTGAGTTAAAAAAAATTAATCAAACTTTTTATGTATATTATTTTGTCTTGATATAATCTGGTTTTGTATGTCCTTTTTTAGTTTTTTGAACATTGAATCAGTTATTAATTATGTTTAACTAGATTTTTTTTTAGTTTATCCCTAATTCAATTATGTTAAATTTGTTTTGCAGGTTAACATACGTTATATTAATATAATTGCATTTCTACCATCTCATCTCTTTCATGTTCACCAAGTAAATTCAATTTTTTTTTATATTTCTATTTATTTTCCAACATTATAATTTTTATTTTCCATTTATTTGGATTTTTCCCACCAGTTTTAGGTATTTGTTGGATGTGTTTGACACTCGAGAAATGCAGAGAAAAGAAACTTCTCTTCCACCAGATCAATGCAGAGGAGAGAAACTCCTCTTCCACCATATCAGAGGCTTCTCGATCGGGTAGGATGACACGAGAAACTCCTCTTCCACCAGATCAGAGGCTCCTTGATCGGGTAGGATGTAAGATCAATGCAGAGAAGAGAAACTCCTCTTCCACCAGATCAGAGTCTTCTCGATTGGGTAGGATGAGACGAGAAACTCTTCTTCCACCAGATCAGAGACTATTCGATCGGGTAGGATTTAGAGAAGAGAAACTCCTCTTCCACCAGATCAGATGCTTCTCGATCGGCTAGGATGAGACGAGAAACTCCTCTTCCACCAGATTAGAGACTATTCGATCAGGTAGGATGTAAATCGAGGGATGCGCCCGAGTAGCAAACACATGTGGGAGAAAGTCAATATGTCTCATCCAAGGACTAACTTCATAATATTTCAATGAAAATTAGTCATAGTTAATAGGTCTCATCCAAGAACTAACTTCATAATATTTCAATGAAATTTGTCATATCCGGGATTCGAACTCTGCGTCGGAGAATTACACCAACATCACCACAGACCTTACCACTCGGCAATGCCCCAAGAAGCTGAAATACTATAAATTACATCAAACATGCGTAATCTTTGAAAATAATAAAATTTTCATAATTGAGATAACGGTTAATAATGAGATTAATACAAATTTATAAATTTAAGTGAGAGTTCGATTATTAAATAAAACAATTTGTTAGTCCATTAATAAATTTTTGGCCAAAATAATTAGAAATTAAATAAAATTTTAAATTATTTCAAACTAATAAATCACGTGCATCGCACGGGCAGTGATACTAGTTATTAATAAATTGTGCATGAACTTACGATGACAAATATTTTGAATAGGAAATAATATTTTTTTTATTAATTTCTTGGGAGATGCCAAATTTCAATAGTATTAGTATTAAATAATTTTTTGCATTTATAAACAATGTCAAGTTTAAAATGAATAATAGTATTTTTTATTTATTAATTTTTCAAAAGAAAATAATAAAAATGTGATGTTCGATTATAAAATAAGCATTGACACGATCAAAGAAGGAAAACAAGATTATTTGTCGTGCAGTGGTCCTAGAGATCGGAAGTGTTGAGGAAAGTGGACAGAAACAAATGCGAGCCGGAGTCCGGCTACACTGACTCCCACACAATAACACTACTACTGAAGCAAACACTAAAATTTCACACACGTCAAAGTCACTCAACACACACTCCACCGCGAGTTTGTATTGAGTATTTCGAACTCAAACACGAAGAGAAACCATCACACAACAAACGATTTTACGTGCTTCGATCACCGGAAGGTGATGTACGTGGACGGTGGAGGGGAGGGATGTTATGGTATTATTCGAAGCTCAAAAACAATTGTACAAAGCTCTCTCTAGCTCAATGTTTGTATATCAATCGCTAACACGCGATAATATACTGAAAATGAAATGCACAAAATCGATGAACACATCCTGGCCATCGAGCTGTAACAATCTCGCAAATCTCAATCGTGAGATCATGCGTTGCAATTCCATGTGCGTTTCCTAGATGAGCTGGCAAGGATCACGTAGCGACAAGAATCATGTCGAATGGTGAAAAATCCGCTGAGAAATCGATCGACCTAGACCGATGCACCAATGCCCAAATCAGCATCAAAACGACGCCGTTTTGTTCTTCCGCGAAATCCAAATATGGGCAAAATACCAATTTGCCCCTGCATTGCATTTTGTCATTTTTGCCTCCGGAGATAATTTTTCGTGTACATTTCAACAGGAAGTCTGACCCAATAAAACTTTTGAATTGATAGGAAAATGCTTGGACCAATTAATAAGATCGCGCCTCACCCCGCATAACTTGGAGGCGGCCCCGAAAATGCTTAGAAATGATTGAGCATATGACAAGAAGAAATGTTTGGGAACACTACAGGAAGATATTATAGCGCATGGAGGCGAAAATGCTGAGAAATATGGGCACACACACAAACAAAATTAGAGGCGAAAATGCTAAGAAATATGGGCACACTCAAACAACATTAGAGGCTGCACGTACCAGACGATGACTCGAGCGAACTGAGCCAGAGCTGTTCGAGCTAAGAAGACTAGAAGAGTAGAGATGATTTGTTATAAATGTGTGTTGGCCCAGTTTCTGGAGCCGGCCCATTTACCTGAAGCAGCCCAGCACCCACTGCAGCCCAACCCACTCTACTTACCTGGCCCATTTGTCTTCAGCCCAGTCTGTGGGCTTTGACCTATCCTGACCCTTGATCCCTTTTGGTAAGTGGTGGCTTAATCCTGTCCCTTGATCTCTCCTACTTATTACTCACTTCATCCGCAACCCTAACTCACTCCATTCAGCTGATACTGTGTGTAAACCCTACCTCTACTGTGTGCGATTTCTGATCCCTCACCTTCTTCACCTTCTGTGGTGTTCTGTGGTGTAGATCTGTGAGATCCTTGTGTGAGTGAGGGCTGTGAGTGGGAGTGTGAGAGAGCTGTGCATTGTGGGTGCTGCTGGCAAGGTTTCTGTGTTCTCCCCTTCGTTTGGTGGTGCCTGGTGAAGCTGCTGTGATTGCATCTTCACAGTCCTGAGCCGAAGCTCAAACCTCTATCTCTTTTCACTACTCTGTTTCTGATTTATATATATACATATATAGTCCGCTGCATGTGCCCTTGTACTCCATCCAAGCCCAGATCCTGATATACAGACTGGTTCTCCTTCGAGATCCATTGACTGTTGTGGTCTGGGATCTTGCTCTGGTTTTAGGGCTTGAACAGATCTGACTTGGTTGATTTGTTTGTGTTTTGCAGGTGTCCGAGGCTCGCCGTTGAAGCACGGAGTTACAACAGTGGTATCAGAGCATCTGCTCCGTGCTCCGGTAACGGTCGGCAACCGGTGAAGCAGATCTGTACCTTAGGGTTTCAGATCTGCAAGAATCTGCGAAGGTCGTCCCGAGCCCGACACCGCAAGGAGACCCAGGTAGCAGATCCGAATTAGGTGTCCCCAGCCATTGTAAATCCGGTATTTCATCACCCCCTTGGCTGTAAGGTTGGCACCCGGATCGCCTGTGAAACGCGAAACGGGCCCTGCAATTGAGGTCACTTGCGAACACCTCGCAAAGTAAGTCTCTGTTAACCCCCTCATTTACCTGTCAACGTGATGGTCAGCCCGCCTGGAGGCACTCTGTGATGGTGTGGCCCGCCTGGTGGTCGTTTTAGTGTTGTTCAAAATTTTCTCTGAAAAGTCTTTCTGTAACTGAGTCTTTGAAAACCTTTGAATTGAAAATTGCATGAACTATATGTTTTTCTGAGTTAACTGCCTCTGTGTGGATTGGATAGTTAACTAGGGTTTTGAGTGTTTGTTTGAATTCTGTGTGTCTAGCTTTGTGTGAGAACTGTGAGTCCTCTGTAGTGTGGTCTCTTGTGTCTTCCCTTTCTGTTTTCTGGAGTTTTCAAAACTGGTAATCTGTTTTTCAAAATGTCAGGGTATAACCTTCCCCCTTTTGATGGTAAAAGTGATTTTGTGATTTGGAAACAGAAAATGAAGGGTATTTTGATTCAACAAAAAGTTTACAAAGCTATAAGTGGCAATTATGCTACCACTGATACTGAAGCTATTCAAACTGAAACCAATGAACTTGCCCACTCTGCCATTATACTTGGTTTATCTGCTACTGTGCTTAGGAAAGTTAGTGGAATTGAATCTGCAAAAGAACTTTGGGACAAACTTGAAGAACTTTACACTGAAACTTCTTTAAACAGCAAACTGTTTTTACTTGAAAAGTTTTTTAGATTCAAACTTGATATGAGTAAGGATATAAATGAAAACATTGACTCTTTCAATAAATTGATCCAAGATATCAAGTTAACTGGTGATAAGCACATTGATGATTACTCTGCTATAATTTTGTTAAATGTCATACCTGATTCTTATTCTGATGTTAAGTCTGCTATTAAGTATGGTAGAGATTTTGTTACCCTAGACATTGTAGTTAACAGCCTTAAGAGTAAAGAACAAGATTTAAAATCTGGTAGAACTCCTAAGGCCACTAATGATGTTAATTATGTTAAGGGTAAAATGAAGAATAAGAAGTATGGTAACCAGGGCTCAAAAGGCTTTGGAAATCAAAATCATGATAGCAAGGGTAAGGGTAAATCTGATCCTAAGGCTAAGGGTAGGAAGTGTTACAACTGTGGTGAAATTGGACATTATATGAAAGACTGCAATAAACCTAAGAAACAGAATAGTAACAATGCTAATGTGGTTTCTGATAGTATAGGTGATGTGTTTATGATGCATGATTGCTCTTTGCTGTCCAATGTGAATGCTACTAGTGCCTCTCTTCTGTGTGAAAATGATTGGCTAATTGACTCTGGGTGCACTTATCATATGTCTCCATACCTGCATTTGTTTTCAACTTATAAAGAACTTAAAAACTCATATGTTTCCATGGCTAAGGATAAAAGGTGTTCTGTGAATGGTATTGGTGATATCTCTGTGAAATTTGAAACTGGTAGTGTGTACACTTTAAAAAATGTTAGGCATGTGCCTGACCTGAGTCAAAACTTGATTTCCTGTGCTGCACTTGAAACTGAGGGTTTATGTGGTAAATGGGGTAATGGGTGCATGACTATTATGGAGGGTTCTAAGGTTGTTTGCAAAGCTGCTAGGCAGTACAACTTGTATGTTTGCAAAGCTGAGTGTTATTTGAATAATCATGCAAATTCTGTCCATGAAAATGTTTCTGATTTATGGCATAAAAGGCTTGGACACATAAGTAAAACTGGTTTTGAATTATTGCAAAAACAAGGTGTCTTTGGTGATTCCAAATTGACTTGCTCTACATTCTGTGATACTTGTGTGTTAGGTAAACAAACTAGAATGAGTTTTCCTGTGTCTCCCTCCCCAATGTGCCCTCTACTAAGTGTATCCTTGAATATATGCATGCTGATGTGTGGGGTCCTTCCCCTGAACCTACCCAAGGTGGCAATAGATATTTTCTTTCTGTGATTGATGATTTTTCCAGAAAAGTGTGGGTGTTTCTAATGAAAAATAAATCTGATGTGTTTGCAAAATTTAAAGAGTTTAAGAACTTAATTGAAAATCAAACTGGTTTGAAAATTAAAACTCTTAGGACAGATAATGGTCTTGAATTTTGTAATGCCAACATGAATGATTTATGTGCTGAAGCTGGTATTAGAAGACATAGGACAGTACCCTATACCCCACAACAAAATGGTGTGGCTGAGAGAATGAATAGGACTTTATTAGAGAAAGTTAGGTGTTTACTTGCTTCTTCTGGTCTAAGTAAAAGATTTTGGGGTGAAGCTGTGTTAACTGCAACTTATCTGATAAATAGGTCTCCCTCTGTGCCTCTTAAGGGTAAGTGCCCTGAACATGTGTTTTCTGGAAAACCTATTGACTTGACTAATTTGAGAATTTTTTGTTGTTCTGCTTTGGTCCTCCACTCTGGAGATAAACTGGAACCTAGGTCTAAGAAATGTGTGTTTCTTGGTTATCCTGAAGGTACTAAAGGTTATAGGCTGTGGCTTAGGTGTGACCCTGGTTTTAAAACTATCACTAGTAGAGATGTTGTGCTTAATGAATCTGAGTTTCCATGCTTGCCTGTGAGTCAGTCCAATGTGGATGTCCAAAATGAGGTGGAGCTTGCTCCTGAAATTGACTCTGTGAATGAACATGATTCTAGTGATTTGCCTGACCCTTGTGTGCAAAGTTCTGATCCTGCTTGTGTGCCTGAATCTGTGAACTTGCCTATACCTCCTGTGGAAAACCATAATGGACCTGTACCTGATGTATCAGGCCACTCTTTTCCAGCTAATTCTCAAACTGTCAACCCTAATGATTATAATAATTCCCCCATGCATGATAATGAAAATACTTCTGTGCCCTCTGATTATCAACTTGCTAAAGATAGGGTTAGGAGAAACCCTAGGGCTCCTGCTAGGTTCAATGACTTTCAGTTAGGTGCTTTTGCTTTTAATATGCATGATGTGATTGACAACTCTGAACCTAAATGCTATGTGGAAGCTTTAAAATCTGAAAATTCCAAAAACTGGCTTTCTGCCATGAATGAAGAAATGAACTCTTTATTGAAAAATGGAACTTGGACTTTAGTCCCTAAACCCTCTAAGTGTTCTGTTGTGGACTGTAAATGGCTTTTCAAAGTTAAACAAGAGGGTAATGATATCAGATATAAAGCTAGGTTAGTTGCCAAAGGTTTTTCACAAAAAGAAGGAATTGATTATAGTGAAATATTTGCTCCTGTTGTGAAGTTTACTACTGTGAGAATAATGCTTGCTTTGTGTGCTCATTATGATTGGGAACTGAAACAAATGGATGTTAAAACTGCCTTTTTACATGGTGACTTAGAAGAACAGATTTTTATGAAACAACCAGAGGGTTTTGTTGATAAAACTAAAACTAAACATGTTTGTCTTTTGAAAAAATCTCTTTATGGTTTGAAGCAGTCACCTAGGCAATGGAATAAAAAGTTTGATGAATTCATGATTTCTCAAAAATTCAGCAGAAGTTCTTATGATCCTTGTTTGTATTATTTGAAGTCTGTCATACCTGTTTTTCTTGTGCTTTATGTGGATGATATGTTAATCTTTTCTCCTAATTTGAACTCTGTGAAATCTGTTCAACATAGTTTAAGTACTAAGTTTGAAATGAAAGATTTAGGAGATGCTAAGAAAATCCTAGGTATGAATATTGTGAGAAATAGAACTGAAGGTTACATTCACCTTAATCAAAATGCCTATGTGGATAAACTGCTAGAAAGATTCTCCATGCTAGGTTGCAAATCTGTTTCTGTTCCCCTTGCTTCTCACTTTGTGTTGTCTAAGGACCAATGTCCAAAGACTGAGTCTGAAATTGCTTCTATGGTTAATGTGCCTTATGCTTGTGCTGTGGGGTCTGTGATGTACTTGATGGTGTCTACTAGACCTGATATAGCTTATAGTGTTAGCTGTTTGAGTAGGTACATGGCTAACCCTGGACAGCCTCATTGGGAAGCCATGAAATGGCTGTTCAGGTACTTGTCTAGTATTAGAAGCTTTGGCCTGAGATTCACTAAGTCAAAGGCTGGAGTTATTTTGAGTGGCTATGTGGATTCTAACTATGCTAATGATAGGGACTCTAAAAAATCTTCTACCTCTTATATTTTCACTGTGTGTGGTGGCTGTGTTAGCTGGAAATCTCAGTTGCAAAATGTTGTTGCCCTTTCTACTACTGAATCTGAATATATTGCTATTACTGATTCCTTCAAGGAAGCTATTTGGTTGAAAGGTCTATTATCTGAGATTAAAATGTTAAGTGGTAGTGTCTCTGTGTTTTCTGATTCCCAGTCTGGTATCCAGTTGTGTAAGAATTCTGTTTTTCATGATAGGACCAAACATATAGATGTTAGGTACCATTTCATTAGAGATATTGTTGAAACTGGTTACATTTTACTTGAAAAGATATCCACTCATCATAACCCCTCTGATATGGGAACTAAATCACTGCCTTTGGAAAAATTTCTCTTTTGTTTAAAATTTCTGCATTTTGATGCCTGTGATTAGTTGCTCCTGTTTTGTTACTACTTGCTCTGTGCTCTGTAATCTTTGTTGGAGTTTTGACCCTAGGTTATTACCCCATTTACTTCTTACTGTGTGTGAGATGAGTTTCTATTTTGAAACTATATGTTCTGTGTACTCTGAATGCCTCAGGTAGGGCTGAGGGGTCACAATAACTTGTTGTTACTTTGTGTAACTTGCCCTGTACACTTAGGTGTGCAGGGCTAAGGCTATGATGAACTGTGTTAGACTGTGTTTATAAAGAATGTAACAAGATAGTTTTTACAGTACTGTACACATGTATATATATACGTGTAGTAAGAATATAAATTAGACTAAACTAGATGTGGGACAAAAGATATAGAAAAATTTTCTTAATACGCCCCCTCAAGATGGTGGTCGGTTGACAACACCAATCTTGGTCATGAGTAGTGAAAGACGATTCTGAGAGAGAGGTTTAGTGAGGGCATCAGCAAGTTGATCGGAGGAGGAGACGTGAGATACTCGGAGTTGAGATCTCTTAACCAAATCTCGAACGAAATGGTAATCAATGGCGATGTGCTTCATACGAGAGTGGAAGACCGGATTCGAGCAAAGGTACGTGGCGCCAATATTATCGGTGTACAGAGTGGGACACATAGGAAGGGGAACAGCAAGTTCGGAGAGGATGGATTTTGTCCACTGTAGCTCAGCAGCAGCAGCCGCAATGGCTCGATACTCCGCCTCGGTAGAAGAACGAGCTACCGATCTTTGTTTTCGAGAGCTCCAGGAGATAGGGTTGGCACCAAGAAAAACCACAAATGCACTAGTAGAAGTGCGGTCATCATTATTGCCCGCCCAATCAGCATCCGTAAAACAATGAATTGAAAGAGGAGAGTCTTGGCGTAAATTGGGCCCGAAATGACGCGTACCGTTCAAGTAACGAAGGAGGCGCTTAACAGCACCCCAATGAATTTCAGTAGGGGCATGCATGAATTGTGATAGTTTGTTGACGGCATAAGCAATATCCGGTCGCGTGAGAAGTAAGTATTGAAGACTACCAAGAACCTAACGATAGGTAGAAGCATCGGATGGTTTACTCCCATCAATAAGAGTAAGCGATGAACTCAGGGCTAGTGGTGTTTTGGCCGGCTTAGCACTCAACATGTTGTGCTTTGATAGGAGGTCAGTGATATACTTTCGTTGCGAGAGAAAACAAGTTGACGACGAACGAAAAACTTCAACACCAAGAAAGTAGGACAAAGACCCAAGATCCTTAACAGAGAACTTGGAGGCTAAATCTGTAACAATTCGCTTGAGAAATGCAGTATTATTTCCTGTGAAGATTAGGTCATCAACGTAGACCAAAAAATAAGCCATAATATTATGATGATTGTAGACGAAGAGGGACTCGTCGGACTTGGTGCAGGTAAAACCCATCGATACCAAAAAATCACGAAGCGCATTGTACCATGTGCGAGGAGCCTGTTTCAGCCCATAAAGGGATTTCTGGAGCTTGCATACAAAGGAGGGATAAGTCGTGTCAACGAACCCGGGAGGTTGAGACATGTAGACCACATCAGACAAAGTTCCGTGCAGGAAGGCATTGTTGACGTCAAACTGTCGAAGCGGCCAACCCCGAGCAACGGCAATGCTAAGTACAATGCGAACAGTGGTAGGTTTCACAACGGGACTAAAGGTCTCAGAAAAATCAATTCCAGGGCGTTGATGAAAGCCCTTAGCAACTAGTCGAGCTTTGAACTTATCAATCGAGCCATCCGGTTTGCGCTTGATGCGAAATACCCACTTACAGCCGACAATGTTGTGAGAAGCATCAGGAGGAACAAGATCCCAAGTTCCATTTTTAAGCAATGCATTAAATTCAGATGCCATGGCATCACGCCACTTAGGGTCAGAGAGAGCTTGTTTAACAGTAGTAGGTTCAATATCAGAGGAAATTGAAGAAGTAAGACATTACCTCGGATTTGGTTTAGTGATATTGTTTCGTGATCTAGTCGTGATTTGGTGTCGCAGCGGCGGAGCTATTGGTGGATCCACTGGCGGTGAAGGAGTTGTTCGGGGGGGCGTAGGCGTAGGCAGTAGACCAGGAGATGTGGGAATAACAAGTCTTGAAGTTGATGGTCTTGAAGTGGATGGTATAGGAGGTGGTTGGGGAACATTGATAATTGGTGAAGTATCCAGAGGAAGGGAAGGGGATTTGGTGGATTCTGGAGTTGAAAAAGGAAATATGGTTTCAACAAACTCAACATGGCGAGAGGTGAACACTTTGTTGGAAGTAAGATCCAAGCAAAGGTATGCACTTTGTGTAAGAGAGTAACTAATAAAGACACAAGGACGAGAACGATCGTCAAGTTTGTGTGTGCTGTATGGGCGTAGCCATGGGAAACATTGACATCCAAATACACGAAGTTTAAGTAAATTTGGAGGTTTTGAGAATAATTTTTCGTATGAAGAAGTCATGGAGAGGTGGACTTTGGGTAGACGATTTATAAGGTAGGCAGCGGTTGTGATAGCGTAGGACCAATAGGAGAGAGGCATGGATGCACGGTGCAATAAAGCGAGACCAGTGTCAACAACGTGACGATGACGTCGCTTCGAAGTACCATTATGCTCAGGAGTGTGAGGTGGAGTGGTGAGGTGACTGATACCACTTGAGGCAAGGAGAGGTCGGAGGGCTAGGAATTCTCCACCATTATCCGTGTAAAGTGTCGTGATTTTAGTTTTGAGAAAATTTTCAACTAGGGACTTAAACGCAATGAATGTAGGAAGTACATCGGATTTTCGTTTGAGTGGATAAAGCCAAACATATTTTGTGAAGTGATCAATAAAAATAACATAGTATTTAAATCCATCAATTGACAAAACAGGTGACGTCCATACATCCGAATATATTAATTCTAAAGGTACAGATGATGATAAAGATGAATCGGAAAAAGGGAGTTTGTGACTCTGAACACATTTGCAAGACTCACAACTGAACTTATTGATTTTTTGAAATGGGAGTTTATTCATAGACAAAGCATAATCTAAGATCTTAAGGGAAGGATGACCAAGACGAGCATGCCAAATTGATTGAGATTGTCGAACGGAGGATAAAGCGGAAGGGGTAGGAGCTGTATACACACTCGCCGGCCATAAGTAAAGCCCATTAACGCGTGGTCCGTGAAGGAGAACGCCCCCCGTAATACTGTCCTTCACCTGAAAACCAGAATCAGAGAAGACAACAACCACGTTATTTGATTTGCACAGTTGAGCAACAGAAATTAAATTTTTAGACATTGATGGTACAAGCAAAGTATTGGAGAAGTCAAGAAAATTTAATCCGGAGAAAGACAGAGTTCCAATGTGAGTTATTCGCAAACAATTACCGTCACCGATCACCACATCATCGGTACCCTCATAAGGGGAATGGAGGGATAAATTTGCTAAATCACTAGCAATATGGTGTGAAGCCCCAGAATCAAGAATCCAATTCGAGGAATTTGGGGCCGAAGTAGCTGTATGGGCCGTCGGTGTGGAGAATGGTTGCCCTTGATAAGGACGAGGTTGATTTTGGTGTGTAGTATGTGTTTGAAGTTGCGGACAGTTTCGAGCGGAGTGACCTTGCACACCACAAAGTTGACACTTGCCTTGATACCCAAGACGCGGCTGAAATGAAGACGAACCGGACTGTGGGTATGGAGATCGAGCATGGGGTTGCATGGTTTGATTGAAGACTGGGGTGGACTGTGGGTTGGTAGATTGAGTATTGGGCTGCATTGGAATGGACTTAGAATTCTTTGATCGGTTTTGGTAGCGCTGTTGAGAAGTAGCTGGGAAGGCAGTGGTTGGGGAGTTGGAGATGGTAGTCGAGCGAGATTGGAGTTGGGCTTCGGTGCTCAACAATTTCTCATGTAATTCATCAAACATAATAGGATTTTCTCGAGCTTGAATAGCATGTGAGAGTTCCTTGTATGAATCGTCAAGGCCATTTAAAACTTTGAGCGCCAAGTCTTCCGGATCTGTAGAAACTCCAAGCAGGGAGAGTTCGTCGACAACACCCTTAATCTCAATCATGAATTCAGTAATTGATTTAGATCCCTTGGACGGGCTGTGAAGCCGATTTTTGAGAGCAAGTATGCGCCCCCGTGAAGCTTTTCCATATGTAGCGGCAAGAATATCCCAAGCCTGACGGGAGGTTTTAGATGAAGTTATAAATGAAATAAGAGATGGAGTAATGGAGCCAATAATTGCACTGAGAATTAAATGGTCTTGTCGGATCCAATACGCGTAGAGGGGATTCGGTTGCGAAACGGAGGCGGTAGCGGTCGGAATCGTCGGAGGAGGGCACACGGAAGACCCGTCGATAAATCCAAGTAGATCGTACCCGATCAACAACGTGCGAAATTGGAAACTCCAAGCAGGATAATTGACGGAGGTTAGTTTGAGAGGAGCTTGTGCAGTGATGTTGAAGACAATAAGAGATGGGATGCCATCGGTAGGGTTTGGTGTACTGGAGGAGGCCATGGATGTGGGGAAAAAAAAGAAAATAGGATCGTGAGGATCGAAAAAAAAAGCGTTAGCCTTATATTGCTCTTGATACCATATAAAGAATGTAACAAGATAGTTTTTACAGTACTGTACACATGTATATATATACGTGTAGTAAGAATATAAATTAGACTAAACTAGATGTGGGACAAAAGATATAGACAAATTCTCTTAATAGTGTTTGCATGTGTGTGGCTTTTAACCAGCATGTAATGTCTTTATAAGATGCTTGAGCAGGTAGATCCAGTGTGTTGCCAACAAGGTGGAGAATGTTATAAATGTGTGTTGGCCCAGTTTCTGGAGCCGGCCCATTTACCTGAAGCAGCCCAGCACCCACTGCAGCCCAACCCACTCTACTTACCTGGCCCATTTGTCTTCAGCCCAGTCTGTGGGCTTTGACCTATCCTGACCCTTGATCCCTTTTGGTAAGTGGTGGCTTAATCCTGTCCCTTGATCTCTCCTACTTATTACTCACTTCATCCGCAACCCTAACTCACTCCATTCAGCTGATACTGTGTGTAAACCCTACCTCTACTGTGTGCGATTTCTGATCCCTCACCTTCTTCACCTTCTGTGGTGTTCTGTGGTGTAGATCTGTGAGATCCTTGTGTGAGTGAGGGCTGTGAGTGAGAGTGTGAGAGAGCTGTGCATTGTGGGTGCTGCTGGCAAGGTTTCTGTGTTCTCCCCTTCGTTTGGTGGTGCCTGGTGAAGCTGCTGTGATTGCATCTTCACAGTCCTGAGCCGAAGCTCAAACCTCTATCTCTTTTCCCTTCTCTGTTTCTGATTTATATATATATACATATATAGTCCGCTGCATGTGCCCTTGTACTCCATCCAAGCCCAGATCCTGATATACAGACTGGTTCTCCTTCGAGATCCATTGACTGTTGTGGTCTGGGATCTTGCTCTGGTTTTAGGGCTTGAACAGATCTGACTTGGTTGATTTGTTTGTGTTTTGCAGGTGTCCGAGGCTCGCCGTTGAAGCGCGGAGTTACAACATGATTTAATTTTTTTTAATATCAAACTTGTAAAATTGTTTCTAATTTGAATTTATAACTTCTAAAATTTGATCATTTGTTATTATTTGTAATTTTTACTTCCGAAATTAAATATAAAAGTCTTTTTTCAATATTTTTTTTCAAATTTCTGTTTACAAAAATTTATAAAATATTAAAAAAATAAAAAAATAAAATAAAAAGTAAAACAAGCAGTTTTGGCCAGTTCCTAACTGGAGCCGGATTGCCGGTTCAGGGAACCGGAAACCGGTTTTGGTCGGTTCGGTCCAAGTTCCTTGCTTCTCAGAATCGAGACTGTCAATTTCGGAATCGTCAGTTTCGGAAGTGTCGGTGTCGGGAATCGGCTTAGTGAGTTGACCGATGAAAACCACGACACCAGACACATCTTCTCTCACTAGGAACAAAAACGGATGGTCCGCCACAAAATCCAACTTAACTTCTTCCACATAGCCCTCCAAACAAAATCCCATACGGTCTTCCTGAACCGAAACAGCCGCCGCCTCCGTTCCTTTCTCATTCACCTCGATAAATGACTTGTGATAAAATTTAGAGACATAAAGTTTTTTACTTACTGCAGGTGAATCAACCATCTCGGTCAAGCCACCTTTGAACATGAGATCCAAACCCCGTCCCTTGAGGAGCTCAGAAGCCTCGAACCAAAAATCCATTTTAAACTTGGGAACACGAAACTTTCGGACCTCCACCGACTCACGAGGGAGGTGTATGTTGATGAAATCAACTTCAGACCCAAATTTCTCGACCAGGGACGGGAGCCCATCTTTGGAATCGGGCAGAAAGATGTGCATTGAGAATCTACGTCGACGTTTATCCTGACCTTGTTTGTAGGGTAGGGTTAGGACTTTGAAACCATCAAAGGCACATATGAGTTGTGTACGATCACTGGTCATGAAGGGTACTTTGACTGAAGTTCCGTTCATGAGGTAGAATTTGTAGTCTTGTGTTAGGTATGAGTTAAACGGATCTTCCCAGTCTGCTTTGAAGTAGATGGCATTTGCAAGTAAGAGCCTCGTTAAACAACTCAGGGAATTGGGTGGAAGTATATCTTTGATCAGGCCGTTTGTTTCCTTGACAGCCCAAGCGTTCACTTCTTGCCTAACCTCATCCAACTATATATGGAAATCAATGAGTGGGGAGAACTAATAATTAGTGCTAGTATTAATTATTTGAATCAAATTACAAATAAAACCCCTAAATTAATTGCTACAACTACAAAATAAGGTTTATAGTTAAAGCAAATCAATTACAAAAACACCCTAAATTAATTACAAAATTAGGTTTACCTTATTTTGAAAATCGACACGATTGGAAGCAGCTTTGTAATCGTTCTCGACGATTCGTTTGAAATCGGGCTTGAAGGTGAGGCTCCGATCGACCCAGACGCCGTTGGCGAAGGATAGGCGTGGTCCACCGAGCGGCGAGGCGCCGTCGGCGAGCACCAGCGGGACTTGCTTGGAGAAGAGGGTTTTGAGTTCTTCGACGGAATCGGTACTGAAATAGGCGAGGAGTTGATCTCGGGTCGGGCCTCCCGACCCGGCCGCGGTGAGGGCGAGCACCACGTGGATGGAGAGCGGTGAGAAGACGAGGTTTTCGCCGTTGGATTGGGTGGAGATGAGGTGGCTCGCCAGCGACGAGGAAAGGTCGGAGGACATTGTTGCTTGCTCGACCCCATCTTCAATCGAGTATTTATAGAAGAAGATGCAAATTAATTAATTAAAGAATCAACCTTTTACACGAAATCTTCAAAATAAATTAGTAGTATATGTATTCCTTAATTATCTGCAAATATATTAATGAAATTTTATTCTTAACCCCTTGGGTTTCTTGTCAATTGAAATACTATATATGTATTATCCTATTAACAAAATAAATCATTTATTATTTATGTTGTATTGAAAAACAATAACGAATTCGGAATGACCGACAATTGTTAATCAAGAAAACCGAACAGACCGAATTTTCAATTAATCGAAAATCATGAACTCATAAAAAATTATGAAGTGGTTGCAAATAATAATTTTACTGTGTTTCAGTGAATTTAAATCATTTTTTTACTGGAGTACTGTAACAGAAGATGATATGCATTCACTTGTTATGCATTCACTTGTTATCACAAAAGAGGTAGAGGAATATATTTCCTCTACTCACCAAAGAGTTTAAATGTGTGTGACATCATGGTATCTTTATTCTTGGAATTCAAGATAATTCAACAATAGAGCTCGATCAAACCAAAACCAAGATTAAATTGTTAATATATAGGGCTTCAATATATAGCAGCCAAATTAAAGTGCAAAATTCCACTAAAAATCACCAAGAAAACGAGGAATATTGACTATAAAGAAACCAACAGAAAGATAGATTTGAAACCCTCTCTTGCACACGAGCTAATTATAAATTTTTAACAAACATCACCAATCATTCAATCATTAGCAAGACTACAAGAGGGTTAGTGACTTGACCGATGAAAACCACAGACACCCAACAAAATTATTAGAGTGTGCACGTACCACGATGACTCGAGCGAGCTGAGCCAGAGCTGTTCAAGCTAAGAAGAGTAGAGAGGTCCGAAATTAAATATAAGTTCAGTCTTTTTTTTCAAATTTCTGTTTACAAAAATTTATAAAATACTAAAAAAATAAAAAATAAAAATAAAAAGTGAAACATGCGGTTTTGGCCAGTTCCGCCAGACCGGAGCGGGACTGCCAGTTCGGGGAATCGGGAACCGGTTTTGGTCGGTTTGGTCCAAGTTCCTTGGTCCTCAGAATCGAGACTGTCACTTTCGAAACCGTCGGTGTCGGAAATCAGACTGTCATTTTCGAAATCGTCGGTGTCATCGGGAATCGGCAGTCCGAACGGTTTAGGCACGTCTTCCATTGGGTTAGTGACTTGACCGATGAAAACCACAACACCCGAGACATCTTCTCTCACTACGAACAAAAACGGATGATCCGCCACAAAATCAATCTTGATTTTTTCCACATAGCCCTCCAAAGAAAATCCCATATCGTCGTCCGACTCAACAGAAACAGCCGCGGCCTCCGTGCCTTCCTCATTCACCTCGATAAATGACTTGTGAAAAAATTTAGAGACACCAAGTTCAAAGCCAGCCGTACGTGGATAAACCATCTCGGTCAAGCCACCCTCGAACATGAGATCCAATCCCCGTCTCTTGAGGAGCTTAGTAGCCTCAAACCCAAAATTCATTTTAAACTTGGGAACAAGAAACTTTCTGACCTCCACGTACTCACGAGGGAGGTGGTTGTTGACGAAATCAACTTCAGACCCAAATTTCTTGACCAGGGCCGGGAGCCCATCTTTGGCATCGGGGAGAAAGATATGCATCGAGAATCTACGACGTTTATCCTGACCTTGTTCGTAGGGCATGGTTAAGACTTTGAAGCTGTCAAAGGAACGTATGAGTTGCCTATTCCAGTTGCTCATGAATGGTACTTTGACTGAAGTTCCGTTCATGAGGTAGAATTTGTGGTCTTTTGTTAGGGACGAGTCGAACTTATCGTCCCATACTCCTTTGAAGTAGATGGCATTTGCAAGTAGGAGTTCAGTTAATTTATTGACGGATTTTGGTGGAAGTATATCATTGATGAGGCCGTTTGTTTCCTTGCCGGCCCAAGCATTCACTTCTTGAATAACTTCATCAGGCTATGGAAGTCAAAGTGTAAACAATCAGTGGGGAGAATTAATAATTACAGAGTATTAATTATTTGAAACAAATTACAAGTAAAACCCCTAGATTAATTAAAGCAAATCGATTAAAAAAACCCTAAATTAATTACAAAATTAGGTTTACCTTATTTTTGAAATCGACACGATTTGAAGCAGCTTTGTAATCGTTCTCGACAATTCGTTTGAAATCGGGCTTGAAGGTGAGGCTCCGATCGATCCAGACGCCGTTGGCGAAGGACAGGCGCGGTCCACCGAGCGGCGAGCCGTCGGCGAGCACCCGCGGGACTTGCTGGGAGAAGAGGGTTTTGAGTTCGTCGACGGAATTGGACTTGAAATAGGCGAGGAGCTGATCTCGGGTCGGGCCTCCCGACCCGGCTGCGGTGAGGGCGAGCACGACGTGGATGGAGAGCGGTGAGAAGACGAGGTTTTCGCCGTTGGATTGGGTGGAGATGAGGTGGCTCGCCAGCGACGAGGAGAGGTCGGAGGACATTGTTGCTTACTCGACCCCATCTTCAATCGAGTATTTATAGAAGAAGCAGCAAATTAATTAATTAAACAATCCACCTTTTACACGAAATCTTCAAAATAAATTAGAATTATATGTATTCCTTAATTATCTGCAGAGATATCAATGAAATTTTATTGAGTAAATCTCCATGTATTTTTAATAATTCAATATAAATAAAAATTGATTTGTTGGGTTATTTTGTGAGTGTTAGATGTACATAAGTTGAATAACTCTAATCAAAACTAGTAGCTTAACGGAAGCTAAAACTCAAGCTATTCAAAAAATTTATAAGTACGGACTAACATAAGACTCGAGTCCTCATTCATCTAACCCTTTGGTTTCTCCTAACTTGCTTAAATAACTCGAGTCCTCATTCATCTAACCCCTTTGGTTTCTCGTAACTTGCTTAAATAACTCGAGTCCTCATTCATTCTCGTAACTTACTTAAATAACTCGAGTCCTCATTCATCTTAACCCTTTGGTTTCTCTTAACTTACTTAAATACTACTCCCTCGGTTCAAAGACAGTTGTCATACTTTTTTTTTTGGTGTCCAACAATAGTTGACAAACCCCAAAAAAGGAAATAATTATTCTAACTTTTTCGTTTTAATATACAATTTTATTCTATTTTACCCCACTACTTTTTAAACTTTACTCACAACTACTTTACTTTTCACTTTTAAAATATATTTTTACTTTTTACTTTTTAATAAAAAAATTAAAAAATAACAATAGCAAAGTATGACATCTATTAATGTCGGAGGGAGTACATGTATATTACATATACTCCTATATCATTATTCCTATATCATTATTCCTATATCATTATTCGTACTGCTAATTTTATTTTGAAATGTTTCTTGTAACTTAAATACTATAATATTAAAAAAATATATACATCAAATCAAATAAAACAT
Organism: Euphrasia confusa; assembly: GCA_954870475.1. Classification (NCBI taxonomy): domain Eukaryota; kingdom Viridiplantae; phylum Streptophyta; class Magnoliopsida; order Lamiales; family Orobanchaceae; genus Euphrasia; species Euphrasia confusa. The sequence continues at coordinate 3,911,622 of OX940960.1, read as the reverse complement.
GTTAGCACAAGATTAAGCAAAACTGCTCAGTTGGTAAAATATTTTCAAATATATATGTTAGCACAAGAATAAGCACAAATTGTAATCAAACACCTGAATTGAGAAATGTAAGTTCCAAAGTTCTGAAAAAAAAAAAAGCACAAATTGAAATCAAGCATATGCATAAATTTCAACCCAACTTTTAACGAATTATAAAACAGTCATCGGATAAAAATCTTAAATTACTAATTAATAAGTGTGAATTTGTGTGATTGTGATTTTTTTTTACTGGAGTGTAACTGACCGAAGATGATAAGCACTTGTTATAAAGGGGTACAAGTAATTTATTTCCTCTCCTCACCCAAAGAGTCCTCACCCAAAGAGCTTAAATGTGACATTGTTGGTATCAGAGTCATGTCTTTTATGAGCGGTCCACCAGTTTGATCACCTATTGTGTGATGGTCGGGCGTGTGATGGCTGCTCGATCAGGGGGGTCAACCAGTGGGACTGATTTGTCTAGGACTCACAAGTGATACTACAAGAAAATAGTAATTTAGTGACAAAAGTATAGGTGACTATTTTTTTTTTGTCTCTAATAACTATTATTATTGACAAAATTAAAAATAATTTGTCTCTAAAAAAATTCTTATTTAATGGAATATCTAATATGTTTAGGAGACAAAATAAATAAATTAACGACAAATTTTTTTTCTCTCCCAATATATTCTATATCAAATTTTTTTTTTGTCTCTAATAGAATTTGTAATTTCATACTTTATTATATTATTTGTAATTATTGTTTAAAATAATTTGTGATCAAAATAATTTTATAACCATTATATTTGTGCTTTGGTTACCATAAACAATTGAATGCTCATTTATGTTAGAAGTCAATTTTAATCGACATAGTGAATTAATATGATTTCGTGAACTTTAGTTTTTAAACAAACAAAATGAAAATAAGATTATACATCCAATATATCAACTATATATAAAATTATTAGAAACTTTACTGTTTTTTTTTTTCTTTCATCCGTTTGCTCACAAGTCACAACCACCTCCCCACTCCCCACTCCCCATTCCACTCCTCTCTCTCCCCACTCCATCAATCACATTAAAAATATAACCCCTCCACAATTTTGCTACAGATTACTACACGGGAGAATTTAGAATTCCAAACAATGGCCTTGAAGACATGAAGGTGGCCTTATACGTAAGTTAATCGTTAGAATTTTGGTCTCCAAATCATAAAATCTCTACATTTTCTTGTGGAGATATATATTCTATTATATTTGGTTTTAATACCCATTAATTGTTATTGAAGCAGGCCGATTCATGTCATTCGAGAGTCTATGTATAGAAGATGAAAGTGGAGACGATTGACGAAGATGAAGATGAAGATTATAGTTGCACCTGTTGTGAATCATGCAAAATTATTGTGTAAACTAATATTGTTTTTTTTCCTATTCCAATCTTAATGTACGTCAATGTCATAGTATAAAGAAACGATTGTTGCTTGTATAGCATTGTTATTTATTTTTGCAATTATTCAATAAATTTTTTATAGCATTGTAACATTTGAATATTTTTTTGTTAATTATTCAATAAATTTATTATTTTCATAATTTTTCGTTGTTTCGTTTAAATCAATACAAATAATTTTATCAACAAAATTAATTAAAATTAGTAAATATCTATGAATTGATATTTGATGATTTAAAAATTAAATATTTAATTTTAAATTCATCAAATTTTTAGTAGCAAATTGAATTTGTCAATGATTTTTAAAAGTTTGTCACTAAAAATAATAATCGCTTTCTTAAAAAAAAATTGTGACAAAAATATAATTGTATTGGAGACTGTTGGAATACATAAAATAACCTAAGTATTCATTTTTATTTATTTCATCTCAGCTGCTTGAGCTGTAGTATTTTGTCTGCATGTGATCTTTGATCATTGTTTATGTGGCCTTATCTGAGCCGTCCCTTTCTAGCTAGGTTAGGGTTTTGTCTCTATATAAACACCTACCTGTAGCTCGCAGCTTTTCAAGCTTTTGATAACATTTATGGAATGATGAAAACATTCTTTTCGATTGTCATTTAATGTTCATTCATTTTCATATCAAAGCTCACATGGTATCAGAGCGCAGGATAGACCAACCACACATCTGACTCGGTTTTCAAAGCTGGAAACACGTGTCTGCAAAGATGAGTCTTGATTCAGCAAATTCTGGTTCCAATCTTCAATCGAGTGGTGCAGCAGGAAACCTTATCCATCCACAACATCAGCTAATCTCCATTAAGCTGAATGAAGATAATTATTTGTTGTGGAAATTGCAGATTCTGACTGCCATTAGAGGATATGGACTGGAAAGCTTTCTCTTTCCACATGAACAACCAGAGAAACTCATCTTCAACACTGAAGCAGGCAAGATGGAGCCAAATCCAGATTTTCAACAGTGGAGCAGACAGGATCAGTTACTGGCTTCATGGCTTCTCTCCTCACTCAGTGAAAGTCTGTTGATAATGATGGTTGGACTTACCTCCTCAGCCCAGATCTGGGAAGCCCTAGATCTTAACTTTAGCTCCCAGTCAACAGCTAAGAAGATGCAATACAAATTGCAGCTGAGCTCTATCAAGAAAGGGTCACTTTCAGTGAGGGATTACCTCAACAAAGTCAAAAATTGCTGTGATCTTCTTCAAGCTGCTGGGCATCCAATATCTGAAGAGGATCAAATTCTGCAAATTCTAGCTGGGCTCAGTTCTGAATTCGACCCTATAGTGGTGGCCATAACCTCAAGGTCTGAAACCTGCAAACTAAGAGAGGTATACTCTATGCTCATGAGCTATGAAACTAGACTTGAAAGTTTAGGTCAAAACACTGTGAATCTTGATGGTTCAAATCCTACTGCCAATGCTGTTAATATGCAAAGGAAGGGCTCTAATAACCCTAGTCAGAATCAGAGTGTTAGAGGCAGAGGAAACTCCAATGGCACTAGAGGCAGAGGCAGGTCAAACTACAGAGGTAGAGGGGGAAGACAGAATACCAGTGGTGGTAGAAGGCCAGAAAATCCTTGCCAAATCTGTAATTACACTAATCACACAGCTGATAAGTGTTATTATAGGTATGATTCATCATATGGACCAGCTGCTAGTGCACCTCAAGGCACAAATCATTCTAATGTCAGTGCCTACAATGCCACTCAAAATCAGAGTCAAGGATACAATTACAATGCTGAGTCTGAAATAGATGGATCTTGGTATGCTGATTCTGGAGCTTCGAATCATATCACCAATGAGATGAACAACCTCTCCTCAGCCTCTGAATACAATGGCAGCAACAAAGTTCAAGTAGCAAACGGTGCAGGTATAACTATATCTCATGTTGGTACATCCACAATTAGGTCTCCTGTTTCCAATAAATGTTTCCTGTTGTCTGATCTGCTTCTTGTGCCTAATATTGCTAAGAATCTTTTGAGTGTCTCACAATTTTCTAAAGATAATTGCGTTTATTTTGAATTTCACCCAAACCTTTGTTTTGTTAAGGATCAGGTAACCCACAAAACTCTTTTCCAAGGTAGTCTTAAACAAGGATTGTACCAGTTCCAACTCAAACCTCAGTTGTCCACCACACCACCCAACTCCCTGAGCTTCTCTCCCTCAGCTCACCTAGTGAATAAGAAGCAGCAAGACTTTCAACTGTGGCATGGAAGACTTGGTCATGCTTCAAATAAAGTAGTTAAATTAGCACTAGGTTCTGAGCTTATGAAACTTTGTAATCCTTCTACTGTTTTTAATGACAATTTTTTGTGTGACTCCTGTATGAAATCAAAGTGTCATCAGTTTCCTTTTCCTGTTTCTCAATCTATCTACAATCAACCCTTTGAACTCATTCACTCAGATGTGTGGGGTCCATCTCCACAAAAATCCAGTAATGGCCATCTTTATTATGTCTCTTTCATTGACCATTTCAGCAGATACACATGGCTTTATCTTCTCAAAAATAAATCTGATGTTGTGAATGCCTTTACTCACCTCATAAACCTCATTCAAACTCAATTTAAATCTAAAATCAAATGTCTACAGTCTGATGGAGGGGGAGAGTTCACTGCTTTGTCTAATCTGCTTAACACACATGGTATAGTACATAGGATGTCATGTCCTTATACCCCACAACAAAATGGTCTTGCTGAAAGGAAACATAGACATGTTGTTGAAGTTGGCCTTTCCCTTCTTGCTCACTCTAGTGTCCCTCTTAGATTTTGGGATGATGCCTTTGTCACTGCCACTTACATTATAAATAGACTGCCATCTAAAGTTCTCAGCTACAAGTCACCCTTTGAAAAGCTATATTCTGTCAAACCTAACTATTCTCACCTCAAGTTATTTGGCTGTCTATGCTACCCCAATCTCAGACCATATAACAAACACAAGCTTGAGTACAGGTCCCTCCCTTCTACTTTTCTGGGATATAGCTCCAAATATAAAGGATATAAAACTTTACTTCCCTCAGGAAAGGTTGTGATATCAAGGGATGTAATCTTTGATGAGTACAGATTCCCTTTTTCCAAAGATACCCAATCTGTACCTTCCTCATCCCCTTCCATTCCTACCATAAATATCCCTCCTCCACCTGTTCTCAATCCAAATCAGTTTTCACATTCTGAGGTTAATACACCTCAGTCTTCATCTCCAAACTCAGAGTCCCATACCTCTCAGCCTGTTCAATCTACTCATTCCAATGATCAACCATTCCATAACCATCCTTCACCCTCTCATTCATCTTCTACCTCTCCATCTGATTCTCCTAGTGTGTCACATCATTCTCCAGTCACTATATCTTCCAATGCTTCCAGTAACACTACCATACCTCTAGTTGTGGATTTACCAATTGAGAATAATAGTTATCCTCACAGTGCTACTAATCCTGTTGTTGCTAGTAAAAATGCAGGTCCACTTTGTACTCATCATATGGTGACAAGGTCAAAGACTGGCTCTCTCAGACCTAAGGTTCTCTCTGCTGTCACCATACCCCCTACACCTGCAAATTACAAGGAAGCTTTGCTAAATCCCCACTGGAAGGCTGCCATGGAAGCAGAATATCTTGCTCTTCTAAAGAATAAAACCTGGACTTTGTGTGATCCTCCACCAAATCAGAAACTTATTGGCTCCAGATGGATTTTCAAAGTTAAAACAAACTCAGATGGGAGTGTAGCAAGATATAAGGCTAGACTTGTAGCCCAAGGGTACACTCAAACACCAGGATTTGATTTCTCAGAGACTTTCAGTCCTGTTGTTAAACCAACAACAATCAGATTAGTTCTTGCTATAGCAGTCACAAGGAAGTGGCCTATTAGGCAATTGGATGTCAATAATGCGTTTTTGAATGGTGATCTTGCTGAACAAGTGTTTATGGTACAACCTCCTGGTTTTGAGCTCAATTTTTCACAGTCTTCTACTCTCCCAGTATGCAGGCTGTCTAAGGCATTATATGGGCTCAGGCAAGCTCCAAGAGCTTGGTCTACAAAACTCAAAACCACCTTGCTTCAGTATGGTTTTAAATGCAGTCAAGCTGATGCCTCATTGTATATTCAGCAAAATTCAAAGGGCTGTATTTGGATTCTAGTCTATGTGGATGACATATTAATTACTGGGAGCAATTCTGATGGTATAAAGTCCTTGATATCTTCATTGGATCAGAAGTTCTCCCTTAAGGATCTTGGTACACTCCATCATTTTCTTGGTATTCAAGCCACCTACACTTCCACAGGACTCCATTTACATCAAAGTCAATATATACTTGATCTTCTGCACAGGGCTGGCATGAGTGGTGCCAAGGGCACACCTACACCTATGGTCTCTTCACTTAGGTTGTCCAGATACCAAGGTGACCCAACTGTGGATGCAACACTTTACAGGAGCATGGTGGGAGCTCTTCAATATGTGACTCTCACCAGACCTGATATCTCCTTCAGTGTCAATAAGGTGTGTCAATTTATGCAGTGTCCCCTTGATGTTCATTGGAGAGCAGTTAAAAGAATTCTAAGGTACCTAGCTGGCACCATTGATCATGGGATTCTACTGTCTCCATCATCTAATCTGCTGCTTAAAGCCTATGCTGACTCTGATTGGGCCTCAGATATTGATGACAGAAAATCTGTATCAGGCTTCTGCACCTTTTTGGGACCTAACATCATCTCCTGGTCCTCAAAGAAGCAAGCTTCTGTTTCCAGAAGTAGTACGGAGGCTGAGTATAGGAGTCTTGCCAATGCTGCCTCTGAGGTTGTCTGGTTGAAAGCTCTCTTGACTGAACTGCAGGCACTCCCTTCTACTGTTCCAACAATTTGGGTAGATAATCAAAGTGCCATTTCTATTGCTGCCAACCCCGTGTTTCATGCGCGCACTAAACACATTGAGTTGGATCTTCATTTTATAAGAGATTTAATTCAGAAAAAGGTATTTCAAGTGTCATTTGTTCCCTCGCTTGATCAAACTGCGGATATTCTCACAAAGCCTCTCTGTCAGCAATTGTTCTCTCGGCTTCGACTCAAGCTTGGTGTGGTGCCTCTCTCCTCGCTCCAATTGAGGGGGAATGTTGGAATACATAAAATAACCTAAGTATTCATTTTTATTTATTTCATCTCAGCTGCTTGAGCTGTAGTATTTTGTCTGCATGTGATCTTTGATCATTGTTTATGTGGCCTTATCTGAGCCGTCCCTTTCTAGCTAGGTTAGGGTTTTGTCTCTATATAAACACCTACCTGTAGCTCGCAGCTTTTCAAGCTTTTGATAACATTTATGGAATGATGAAAACATTCTTTTCGATTGTCATTTAATGTTCATTCATTTTCATATCAAAGCTCACAGAGACAAATTATTTTGTTTCATTTATTATTAGGTGGCTAAATTTATATTTTCTCACAAAAAACTATCTACAACACACTATAGGTGACAAACTTAGTGACAAAACAAATTAGTCTTCTATTTTATTTTGTGACATAATTGGTAGAATCAAAGACGAAACAAGTTTGTCATTAAATTATTTTTTTCCCGTAGTGTGAGAGACTATGTTAAAGTTGTGAGTTTGTGATGTCAACTTGTGAGTTGTCCCACTTCGACTTTGTGAAGAATGGGAGACCATGTTATATGGTATTCCACCTAGTACCAATTGGTTTTAACATGAAACCTTCTTACGTGTCTCGGGTCTTTCTGTTCCGTGTCTTCGTGAGCTAAGCGTGAAACCGCACCAACACACTTCCGATTTTAACATCGAGGCAACCTTCAACGACATTAAAAAGACTCACAAGTCATAAGTTAATTAATTACTTTAAGCTTTTACTCAAGATTTTTTAGTACAAATTAATTGGCCAAAACACTTACTATAATTTATTGATGCCAACCAAAACGAAGATTAAATTGTGAATAAGGCTTCAATAGGCCAAAGTGCAAAATTCCTCTAAAAATCACCAAGAAAACGAAGATTTTTTACGACAAATTAATTGGCCAAAACTTTTACTATAATTTTTTGATGCAAACAAAAACCAAGATTAAATTGTTAATAAGGCTTCAATAGCAGCCAAAGTGCGAAATTCGGCTAAAAAATCACCAAGAAAACGAGGAATATTGACTATAAAGAGACCAATAGAAAGATATATTGCTTCCGTCCCAGATTAATGATCTCCTCTCCTTTGTTGTGAAGGAAGTGTGATCACTATTGTGTGACATAAAGAGTATATTTTTGAAACCCTCTCTCTGCACATTAAAATAAGCATCACCCATGATCATTCAATCATTTGCAAGAGGGTTAGTGACTTGACCGATGAAAAGGACGACTCCGGACACATCTTCTCTCACGACAAACATGAACGGATGGTCCGCCACAAAATCCAATGTTGGTACCGTAATTGGGCCTGAGGAATAATAAGGCCCAAATTTCACGTAAGAAATAGCCGCAGCCTCCGTGCCCTCCTCGTTCACCTCGATAAATGACTTGTGGAAAACCTTCGACACATGCAAATCAACACCACCTGCAGTTGAGTCAACCATCTCGGTGAAGTCACCACCCTCGAAAATGCGATCCAATCCCTGTCCCTTGAGGAGCTCAGAAGCCTCGAACCCAAATTTAATTTTAAACTTGGGAACAAGAAACTTTCCGACATGCACATGCGAATAAGGAAGGTGGAGTCCGATGAAATCGCGTTCTGACCCAAGTTTCTCAACCAGGGCCGGTAGCCCATCTTTGGCATTAGGAAGAAAGATGTGCATCGAGAATCTACGATTATCCTCACCGTGCTCGTAGGGTAGGGTTAGGACTTTGAAACCGACACAAGCACATATGCGTCTCAAATTGGTGCTGGTCATGAAGGGTACTTGGACTGAAGTTCCGTTCATGAGGTAGAACTCGTGGTCTTTTGTTAGGGATGAGTCGAACTTCTTGCTCCAGATGCCTTTGAAGTAGATGGCATTCGTGACTATGAGTCTTGTTGAAGAATCGATCGAACCAGGTGAAAGTAGATCTTTGATGAGGCCGTTTGTTTCCTTGTCAGACCAAGTGTTCACTCCTTGTCTAACCTCCTCAGCCTTTTGAAATTAATCATTCATGCACATGGATAGGGGAAATCAATGAGAAGTATATAACTATACACATTGAAGAATATATTTGATCAAATATATTTAAGTAAGCTATAAAAACCCTAAATAAAAAAGTAAGGTTATTACAAGTTACCTTATTTTGAAAATCGACATGATCGGAAGCAGCTTTGTAATCGTTCTCGACGACTCCTTTGAAATCGGGCTTGAAGGTGAAAGTCCGATCGAGCCAAACGCCGTTGGGGGAGGACAGGAGTGGTCCCCCGAGGGGTGAGCCGTCGGAGAGCACCTTTGTCACATGCTGTGAGAAGATGGTGTTGAGTTCCTCGACCGACTCGGACATGAAGTAGGCGAGGAGCTGATCTCGTGTGGGCCCTCCGGACCCGGCCGCGATGAGGGAGAGTGCCACGTGGATGGACAGCGGCGAGAAAACGAGATTGCCGCCCTTGGCTTGGGTGGAGATGAGGTGGCTAGCCAGCGACGAGGACTGCTTCATCATTGATTGAGTCATATGGGTGTTGAGTTGTTTTCTGTCCTCATGAGGACTATTTATAGATGAAGAATAAAATAAAATATAGGAGATCCGTATTATCTAATTACCTAAAAATACAATATTTACTTTAGGAAAAGGCTATTTTCACGCCGTTTTATAAATTAAATACAATGATTTTGTAACTAATTAGGCTCAAAATGATTTTTGAGTACAAATTATAATTGGCCAAAACTCTTACTATAATTTATTGATGCAAACCAAAACCAAAACCAAAACCAAGATTAAATTGTTAACAAGGCTTCAATAGCAGCCAAAGTGCAAAATTTTTAGTCTAAAAATCACCAAGAAAACATCACCAATCATTCAATCATTAGCAAGAGGGTTAGTGAGTTGACCGATGAAAATGATGACACGGGAAACATCTTCTCTCACGACAAACAAAAACGGATGGTCCGCCACAAAATCAAACTTTTCTTCCTTCACCCTGGGTGGTCCGCCATAAGTAGTAACGACCGCCACAGTAGCAGCTGCCGCCTCTGTGCCTTCCTCATTCACCTCAATAAATGCCTTGTGATAAATTGCCGAGACATAAAGTTCTTTGCTAACATGATCAGGTGAATCAACCATCTCGGTCAAGCCACCCATTAAGAAAGGGAGAACCAATCCATGCCTCCACCTCAAAATCTATTTTAAACTTGGGAACACGAAACTTTCTTACCTCCACATACTCACGAGGGAGGTGGTTGTTGATGAAATCAACTTCTGTCCCAAATTTCTCGACCAGGGATGGAAGCCCATCTTTGGCATCGGGAAAAAAGATGTGCATTGAGAATCTACGCTTATCCCGACCTTGTTCGTAGGGTAGGGTTAGGACCTTGAAACCGTCAAAGGCACATATGAGTTGTCTATCATAGCTGGTCATGAAGGGTACTTTGACTGAAGTTCCGTTCATGAGGTAGAATTTGTGGTCTTTTGTTAGGGACTGTTGAAGTTGTTAATGTGTGAAGACCACTTGTGAGTTGTCCCACATCGAATAATTGTGAGAGGAGAGTCTATGATATAAGCCTAGGGAGTTCTTCTATTTAGTACCATATGGTTTTGAGTTAGAATGAGGCTCTCTAGTGCATATTCGAGCTCCCGCTCTCGTGTGTGCGCTAAGCGTGGGATCGCACGTTAGCACCCCATTGAAATTCGACATGGTAGACTCTCGTGTGTGCGCTAAGCGTGGGATCGCACGTTAGCACCCCATTGAAATTCGACATGGTAGACTCGAACGGATCTCGTGTGTGCGCTAAGCGTGGGATCGCACGTTAGCACCCCATTGAAATTCGACATGGTAGACTCTCGTGTGTGCGCTAAGCGTGGGATCGCACGTTAGCACCCCATTGAAATTCGACATGGTAGACTCGAACGGATCTTCCCATATGCCTTTGAAGTAGATGGCATTTGCAAATATGAGATTTGTAAGAGAATCGACGGAACCGAAAGGAAGTATATCTTTGATCAGGCCTTTTGTTTTCTCGGTCACCCAGGTGTTCACTTCTTGTGTAACCTTCTCGGCCTAATTTGGAAATCAAAGGAAAAATTAAAACCGGAATACGTAATATTGCTTATTTGCTTTGTAGTCTCATAATTTCTTTGTTTGGACCAATAAATTAGTTGCGATGAGACCCTAAAAATCAACATGTGTCGTAGTAATATGAACAATATAACAAAGCATCTACGAAACATCTGTTCTATTTTGTAAAATTATTAGTTAAACCACATACTATTTGCCTTGAGTATACATATACTATCACACGAGACGTACAGAATAAGAATAATTTGGTATTTAAAGTGAAAAATAAAAAATAGTTGTATGTAAAATTAAATAAAAGGTATTTGACAAGAATATATATAATTGTATCAAGGGACATTTAAATTTTGTTTTAGAAAAAAATTAAAGTTCAAACGTCAAATAAAATAAAAATAGGAGTAGTAGTGGATTGAAGAATAATTTTTTGAAACACTAGAATAAATTGTTTCATAAGTAAACTTTTGTTCAATTCGGAACAAAGAGGATGTTAACAGAGCTTAAAATATGTTTGATAAACTTTTAAAAAAAGATTTTAAAAGACCAAAATGCTTTTTTAAATAGCTTATAAACTATTCTAACTTTAAAAAAAACAATGTACTCCTAAAATTATTATCTTTTACGTATATATAAAAATTTCAAATTCATTATTATAAGCTTTTAAAATTTGTTTAGTAAACTTTAAAAAAAAATTTAAAAGACAAAAATACTTTTTTTTAAACAGAAGCTCTGGTAATTTAAACAATAAAAGACCAAAATACCCATAAAATTATTACATTTTATATATATACATGATAATTATAAATTTATTATTATAAGCTCTTAAAATTTGTTTGGTAAACTTTAAAAAAAAATTAAAATATAAATTTTTTTAAAACAACTTATAAGCTTTTGTAACTTAAACAATGAAAAAAAATCAAAATACTCCTAAAATTATCACTTTTTATATATATACAAAAAATTTCAAATTTATTATTTAGTTAATATAATTATTTTTAATTATTATTTTTATATATAATAATTTATTTTTAGTAATTTTATTTATATAAGATCTTAAATCGTAAAACAAATTAAAATCTTATAATTTATATATCTATTTTATCCAAACGATTTAACAACATATTTATTAAATAAAACATAACAATTTATAAGACGCGTATAAGCTCTTTTAAATAAGAAAGTCCAATCGATCTCAAATAGCAAAATTCTAATTAAGTGGCTATTAGTTGACTATAAAAGACAAACATTGTTATCACCCCCGTTATTCAATCAGTAGCAAGAGGTGTTAGAAAAAATGTAACAAACGGGTTAGTCCAGAAAACCGGAAAAAACAAAGAAAGAACGGAAAGTAAACGGCAGGTTGCTGGCCGAGGCGTTTGCACTTTCCGCAAATCAGTAAAGCCCCGTGTATGCTACGGTTACAGGCTCTCTGATCCCAAAGATACAACGGCAGCGGGGCTCGAACGATCGCACACTGAATCGAACCCTCGGTTTGAACGGAAAAAGTTAGAACAGAGCACACTATGCAAGTGATGATATGAAGGCTGTGTTTTTTCTCTCGTACGCAATGAATGCATGTTATAGTCTATTTATAGACTTCACCCGGGGGAGTTACACACCAGTCACATGGCGGTTCCGGAGCAGTTCCAGCATAGTGGAGGGTGGTGGCAGTTCCAACGAGTGGAGATTGACCACTCCACCTCTAACCCACTTCAGCAATTACAATATTAATTAATTAATTAATTAATTTCCAAAAGTGTACTGGGCCGATAAGACGAGCCCAATTAATTAATATTTAAAGGCCTTTATAGATGAGTCCAATTAATTAATGTTCAAGTGTGTTCAAATGGGCTGAATAACGTCGAGCCCAAAACTTCAATCGGACCGTGTCCAAAAAGATAGGTATAGCCCAATAATCCCAATTGGCCCAGTGGGCCCCGGGAAGCCCAGGTCCAGCCCAGAGTCCAATTGACCAAATCACCAAGGAGCCAGGACCAAGCCCAAGCCCACGTCCAAGCCCAAGCCCAAGCCCAAGCCCAGGCCCGAGCCCGTGTCGGGACGGGACGGGACGGGACGGGGCGGGGCGGGGAGGGGCGGGGAGGGGCGGGCGGGCGCGCGCGTGTGGCCCTTGCCATGTACCGCTAAGGGTGCATGGACTTAGTTAACTTGTTGAACACTCATACTCTCTTATCACATTTAAAGAGAAATGACTTTTGGTATTCTATCTATGTGGGATAACACATTTCCCAATAAAATAATAATTGCTTCCATTTACCAAAGTAGTATTTATGGCAAACTTTAAACATTTATTTCTCACTCACCGATTAACGGATTTTGACGAAATAAAATCTCACAATTAACTCGTAACACGGAGATAATTATTGTAACGATTAAACTCGAAATCGAATACATTTTATTAGCCAAAAAAAATTACAAACTTTGGTCAAAATACACTTGAATTATTTAAACTATACAAATAATTCCAACAATCCCCCACATGAGTGAAATCAATGCAAATGCCATGAATGCAGACTCTTGTGCTCGGTTCTCGGAAGGATCTATTGCTTCTGGAAAGGTAGCTTGTGGCCTTGAACCTCCCTTAGTGAAAATCATCGGATGTACTGGCGGGCTAGTGGACGCGATGCCTTGAACTATTCCTCCGAAGTGTACAACAAGTCAATGATAGTCACACAACAAATCCCTATCAGTTTCCATTTCTCTGTTGTGTCCGTTTAGGCCCTGGACAACTCTTTGGATTCATAAATGTTTACATTTGAAGCGGCCTACACTTCACATTTATATATGTGACCTCCCAGCATGAGTACCCTGAAATACTCCACCTTTTCGAGGTGTGGGATTCATTAAAAGTCTCAACGACTTAACCTTTACCACATTTCAGGTTCTAGCACTTATTTGCTCATAGGGATGGAAACGGAAATCTTTATTTCCAAGTGCTTAACTGAACTAGCATGACTTAGTTTTCCCTTTGAACAAAGTTCGTGGGATCTCCACTCAGCATGGTAGGGTTACCGCCATGGTCATTCTTTAGTTGTGGTTTTTCAAACCCATTCCCTTTAGCAACACACTTAATTGATCTCTAGTCATCCCTTTCGTCAAAGGGTCGGCTAAGTTTTCCTGTGACTTAACATAGTCTAAGGAAATCACTCCATTTGTGATCAATTGCCTAACGGTGTTATGTCTTCGACGTATGTGTCGAGATTTTCCGTTATACATATTGCTCTGTGCTCTCGCTATAGCCGATTGGCTATCACAGTGCATCATCACTGGAGACACAGACTTTTTCCAACATGGAATATCTTCTAAGAAGTTTCGAACCCATTCAGCTTCTTCACCGGCTTTATCCAAAGCGATGAACTCAGATTCCATAGTTGATCTGGCTATACAAGTTTGTTTCGTGGATTTCCACGAGACTGCTCTGCCTCCTATACAGAAGACATAACCGCTAGTGGAATGGGATTCCTTTGAGTCCGAGATCCAACTAGCATCACAATATCCTTCAAGTACACCAGGATATCTTGTGTAGTATAGTCCATAATCTCGAGTGTGTTTCAAGTATTTTAACACTCTTTTCAGAGCATCCCAATGTTCATGACTTGGATTGCTCGTGTACCGGCTCAGTTTGCTAACAGAATAGGCCAAGTCAGGACGAGTACAATTCGTTAGATACATTAGACTTCCGATAACTCGGGAGTAGTCTAACTGAGCTACCAGTTCACCCGTATTGACTGACAAGTTGATACTTCTGTCAATCGGAGTCCTACATTCAGGACCATCAATAGCATTGAACTTTTTGGGCACTTTCTCAGCATAGTGAGATTGTGACAAAACAATTCCTTCTTCGGTGTTGCTTATCTTAATCCCGAGGATTAGATCTGCAACTCCCAAATCTTTCATGTCAAAGTTTCTTTTTAACATGTTCTTAGTGTTCGTGATTTGATCACGGTCACTCCCCATGATTAGCATATCGTCCACATAGAGACACACTATCACAAATTCTGTTGAAGTACCTTTAATGTACACGCATTTGTCACATTCGTTGATTTTGAAACCATTTGACAACATAACATTGTCAAACTTTAAGTGCCATTGCTTAGGAGCTTGTTTAAGTCCGTACAACGACCTTATCAGTTTACACACCTTTTTCTCTTCACCAGGTGCAACAAAACCTTCAAGTTGATCCATGTATATCTCTTCTTCTAATTCACCATTTAGAAACGCAGTCTTAACGTCCATTTGGTGAATTTCGAGATCATGCAATGCAGCAATCGAGACTAACACTCGAATGGATGAAATCCTTGTCACAGGTGAGTACGTATCAAAGAAATCATAACCTTCCTTTTGTCTAAAGCCTTTGGCTACCAGTCGGGCTTTAAACTTATCGATCGTTCCATCGGCTCTATATTTTTTCTTTAGAATCCAACGACATCCTAAAGGCTTACAGCCGGGAGGAAGATCAACTAATTCCCACGTATGATTTTGCATGATGGAATCTATTTCGCTATTAATAGCTTCTTCCCAAAGTGGTCCATCTGGGCTAGCTAGAGCTTCACCATAAGAGTTCGGCTCATCGTCCAACATGTACGTGATAAAGTCAGGTCCAAACGATTTAGCTGTTTTGACTCTTTTACCACGTCTTTGTTCTGTAACTACATCATCACCAGGTTCATTACTTGGTGGTGCAGAACTTTCTTCATGAGTTCTTTTGGAAGAACTTGGACCAGCTCCATCTTTGCTCGGAAAGATGTTCTCGAAAAATGAAGCATTTCTTGATTCAATGGTCGTACCTTTAGTCACTTCTGGATTTTCAGAATAGTGTACTAAGAATCGGTATGCCATGCTATTCAAAGCATATCCAATGAAGATACAATCGACCGTTTTAGGTCCTATCTTCATTCGTTTTGGCTCAGGAACCGACACTTTGGCCAAACACCCCCACACTTTAAGGTAATTGTAAGATGGCTTACGACCTTTCCAAAGTTCGTGAGGTGTTTCATTTTTCCCTTTAAGAGGAATCTTATTCAGTAGGTGGTTTGCCGTCAGGATGGCTTCCCCCCACATGTTCTGGGGTAACCCAGAATTGATCAGCATTGCGTTCATCATTTCCTTTAGTGTTCGGTTCTTTCGTTCAGCAACGCCATTTGACTGAGGTGAGTACGGGGCTGTTGTTTGATGTATTATTCCATTTTCAGAACATAATTGTTCAAAAGGAGCTACGTACTCTCCACCTCGGTCACTACGGACTATCTTAATCCGTTTATCAAGTTGATTTTCAACTTCGGTTTTGTACTTAGTGAATGCCTCTAAGGCTTCGTCTTTACTAGTTAATAAGTACAAATAACAGAACCTCGTACAATCATCAATAAATGTGATAAAGTATTTCTTACCGCCTCTTGTCGGTGCAAACTTTAAGTCACATATATCAGTATGTATCAGTCCAAGAGGTTCGGTACAACGATCGACTGATCGAAACGGTAACTTAGCCATTTTGGCTTCAACACAAATTTCACACTTATGTTGTGAATTTATTTTAGAAGTTGGTATTAATTCCAAATTCATATGTCTTTTTATTGCATTTTGATTTACATGTCCTAAACGAAAATGCCACAAATCATAACACTCGATCAAGTAAGAGGAAACAACTTTTTCATTAGTGCTCGAGGCAACAGGAGGGCGAATAGCCATTACAGACATTTTGAAAAGACCCTGATCAAGATACCCCCTATCTAGGAACAGTCCAAATTTAGAAAGTACAAATTTCTTAGCATCAAATACAAGTTTGAAGCCATGCTCCACAAGAACAGAACCAGAGACCAGGTTCTTTCGGATGTCCGGGACATGCAGCACATCAGTCAGCTTCAGCTCTTTTCCAGAAGACAGTTTGAGGACGACGTTCCCAACTCCAGCAACTTCAGACGATGCGGAGTTTCCCATGTGGAGCTTGCGACCGGTACAAGGAGCATAAGAGGCAAAGGCATCCTTGTCAGAGCAGACATGTCGAGTGGCTCCGGTATCAATGAACCACTGCTTGTTGTTGCTAACCAGATTGGCCTCGTAGACCACAGCAGTCATATCAGCACATGTCAGCTCGTGTTGAACCACGTTGGCACTTGGTCGCTTCTTTTTCTGCCCGTTTTTCTTTGGCTTGTTGCAGTCTCTGGCCATGTGGTTCGGCTTGCCACAGTTGTGGCAATTCCCAGTGAACTTCCAGACTTTGGCTGGCTCTTTGCCCTTGGAAGTGTTCTTCCTTTTGGCAGAATGTGGCTCAGTCAAGTTCACCCGAGCCTCCATAGGAACTTTCCCAGGCTTGACCTCTCGATCACGGTTGTCTTCTTCGATCCGAAGCTTGACAATGAGGTCTTCAAGGCTCATCTCCTTTCGCTTGTGCTTCAGGTAGTTCTTGAAGTCCTTCCACCCGGGAGGCAGCTTCTCGATGGCAGCCGCCACCTGAAAGGACTCACTGATCTTCATCCCTTCAGCGGCGATGTCATGTAAGATCAGTTGATACTCCTGGACTTGAGAGATCACAGACTTGGAGTCAACCATCTTGTAGTCCAGGAACTTGCCGACGACGTACTTCTTTGTACCAGCGTCCTCGGTCTTGTACTTCTTCTCCAAAGCATCCCAGAGGGCTTTGGCAGACTTGTACGTGCTGTATACATTGTACAGCTCGTTGCACAGGCCGTTCAATACGGTGTGCCGACAGAGATAGTCACTCTGCCCCCAAGCTTCGAAAGCATAACGCTTCTCAGCAGTGTCATTCTCAGTTATTGTCATAGGGTCCTCAGTCAGATGCTTCTGCAGGCCGAGAGTAGTCTGGTAGAACATCATTTTGGACTGCCACCTTTTGAAGTCAACGCCGGTGAACTTCTCGGGCTTCTCGGCGTTCGGGATGGTCTGGGTGTGGATGGGCAGTGCCACTGGAATCTTACCGATGAAAGTTTCATGGTTGATTGGTTGTTCAACGTTGATGATAGGAATCTCCTTGTTGTTCTGGGCATCCTTGTTCTGGGCATCAGTGTTCTGGGCATCATTTCCGGCAGTAGACATCTTTACTGATTTGCGATTGTTAGAAAAAATGTAACAAACGGGTTAGTCCAGAAAACCGGAAAAAACAAAGAAAGAACGGAAAGTAAACGACAGGTTGCTGGCCGAGGCGTTTGCACTTTCCGCAAATCAGTAAAGCCCCGTGTATGCTACGGTTACAGGCTCTCTGATCCCAAAGATACAACGGCAGCGGGGCTCGAACGATCGCACACTGAATCGAACCCTCGGTTTGAACGGAAAAAGTTAGAACAGAGCACACTATGCAAGTGATGATATGAAGGCTGTGTTTTTTCTCTCGTACGCAATGAATGCATGTTATAGTCTATTTATAGACTTCACCCGGGGGAGTTACACACCAGTCACATGGCGGTTCCGGAGCAGTTCCAGCATAGTGGAGGGTGGTGGCAGTTCCAACGAGTGGAGATTGACCACTCCACCTCTAACCCACTTCAGCAATTACAATACAATTAATTAATTAATTAATTAATTTCCAAAAGTGTACTGAGCCGATAAGACGAGCCCAATTAAATCGGACCGTGTCCAAAAAGATAGGTATAGCCCAATAATCCCAATTGGCCCAGGTCCAGCCCAGAGTCCAAATCACCAAATCACCAAGGAGCCAGGACCAGGCCCGGCGGGCGCGTGTGGCTCTTGCCATGTACCGCTAAGGGTGCATGGACTTAGTTAACTTGTTGAACACTCATACTCTCTTATCACATTTAAAGAGAAATGACTTTTGATATTCTTTCTATGTGGGATAACACATTTCCCAATAAAATAATAATTGCTTCCATTTACCAAAGTAGTATTTATGGCAAACTTTAAACATTTATTTCTCACTCACCGATTAACGGATTTTGACGAAATAAAATCTCACAATTAACTCGTAACACGGAGATAATTATTGTAACGATTAAACTCGAAATCGAATACATTTTATTAGCCATAAAAAATTACAAACTTTGGTCAAAATACACTTGAATTATTTAAACTATACAAATAATTCCAACAAGAGGATTAGTGACTTGACCAACGAAAACGAGGACACCCGATACATCTTCTCTCACGACAAACATGAACGAATGGTCATGCGTAATTCGAAATAAACAATTATGTGATCATCTGAAAAATTTTAGTCGAATTTCACATGTTGAAAATTTTAAAACTTATGGTAACGACTTATCCTAGCGTTTTGTATTATATATCTGTTGAGTGATGATTTTTTGAAATATTAAAAGACTAATGCTATGTTATTTTAAACCGATCGAGTGGACTTGACTGAACTGAATATAGCCATGATAATATAGCCAGAAGCAGCCGCAGCCGCAGCCTCTGTGCCTTCCTAATTCACCTCGATAAATGACTTGTGAAAAACGTTTGAGACACACAAATCATTACCAACCATCTCGGTCAAGCCACCCTCGAAAATTAGATCCAATCGATCCCCGTCCCTTGAGGAGCTCAGAAGCCTCGAACCCAAAATTCATTTTAAACTTGGGAACTAGAAACTTTCTGACATTCACAAACGAACGAGGGAGGTGGTGATCGAAAAATCAACTTCTGACCCTAACTTCTCGATCACGTCCGAGAGCCCGTCTTTGGCATCGGGCAGAAAGATGTGCATTGAGAATCTTCGACGTTTATCCTGACCTTGTTTGTAGGGTAGGGTTAGGATCGACTTTGAAACCGGCAAAGGCACGTATGAGTTGTCTACGATCACTGGTCATGAAGATTGAAGGGTACTTGGACTGAAGTTCCATTGATGAGATAGAATTCGTGGTCTTTTGTTAGGGACGACTCGAACTTATCTTTCCAAATGCCTTTGAAGTAGATGACATTTGCAAGTATGAGCCTGGTTTTAGAATCGACGGAACCGGGTGGAAGTATCACATATAAGTTGGACAACCTTATCACCTTAACAAGGCTTTTTAAAGTGTTATTGGCCCAACTTTGACATGGTATCAGAGCAGGCTCAACACGATGTGGGGCCCCGGTCGATGAAATTTCCGACTGTGGGCACCCCTGCCGATTAAATGTCCGGCCACGAGTAATTTCGATGAAATTTCCAGCTTAATCGTGAGGGGGAGTGTTAGAATATCCCACATCGGTTGGATAAAGAACATCGGGCTCACATATAAGTTGGACAATCTTATCACCTTAACAAGAACTTCTACAAAGTAGATCATTGATGAGGCCGTTCGTTTGCTTGTGGGCACAATTGTTCACTTCTATTCTAACTTCATCAGCCTTTTATATATCAAACTAAACAATCAATTTTGTCAATTTTTTTTTTGAAATATCCCTAAATCCCAAATTAACTTTTGAAATCCCTAATTCCCAGCAACGAGGAGAGGTCAAGGTGGGACAAATTAACTTTTGAAATCCCTAATTCCCAGCAACGAGGAGAGGTCAAGGTGGGACCCGGACTGCTCGCTGATTAATTCTCGGATGCGCATCATCATATACAGTAATTAGTATGGTAAGTGCGTGTGGGTTTTCTCTCCTCTTTCATGAATCATGATCACAATTTATAGACGAAGAAACGCGTAAAAATTTATCCAGCTATTACAAACAATTCTCGCATGTTCTAGATGATCATAGAAAAGTTAAAGATCAGAACAATAAATTAAATTATAGGCTCGCGTTAAATTATGCGTTGAAACTTTTTGTTCACTTAATTTAGATTTTATAAAAATATTTTTCTTTTATGATAATTTAAATCTTTTATCAAATTTAATAATTAAATTTTAATCAAAATTTTATACTAATTTAAGCTTTTTCCCATAGATTCCGTTCATTCATAGTAGTGCTTGAATTACCAAATTTGAATAGTTATAAATTTCCATAGTATTAGTAATAAATGATTTTTTTACCTTAAAAATATTGATAATTAAATAAAATCAAGTTTCAAATGAATATTTGTTTGAACTAATTTTTCAAAGAAAACAATAAAAATGTGAAATTCGAGTGAAAATCTATACATATATAATTTTAGGATCCACTAATGCCACGTGGACCAATCATAAGCCAATAATAATGTTGTGTTCACACTATAAATTATAAATTATAAAATTATAAAATATAAATAGTAATATTATTAAACATATTTAAATTATTATATATAAATTATAAATAGTAATTTGAAATTATATATTTTTGGTAATAATATAAATAGTAATTTGAAATTATCTCATAAAAATTGATTTCCTCATATTCTCTAATCCACCGGAATTAAAAAAAATTGATGAATCGATTTACATGTATTCTTAACATTGAATCGATTTATATATATACTCCGTTCTTTTATTCATTCATTTTTTTTCCTCGATTTTTTTTTTTAATTTTATGTATTAATTATAATTTTTTCGCAGATCTGATTCCAAAATCAAATTGTTGATGTATTAATTATGTTCGACTATATATTTTTTTAATTTTAAGTTTATCCCTAATTCAAAATTTTAATTATGTTCAAATTATGTTCAAATTGTCGAGTTATTAATTATGTCCAAATTATGTTCAAATTGTCGAGGTATTAATCATGTTCGACTATATATTTTTAATTATGTTCAAATTGTCGAGGTATTTGTTTTGTAGGTTAACTTACTAATTGTATTTGTGTTATCTCATCCCCTTAATGTTCACCAATTTTTTTTTTCTATTTACTTTTTTAGGTTTATAATTTTTTTTCCGTTTATTTTGATATTTCCCCCACCGGTTTTAGGTATTTGTTGGATGCGTTTGACACTCGAGCAATGCAGAAACGAGAAACTTCTCTCCCACCAGATCAGAGGCTCCCCGATCGAGTATGATATAAATCGAGGGATGTGCCCGAGTAGCAGACACATGTGGGAGATAGCCAATAGATCTCATCCCAGTACTAACTTCATAATATTTCAATGAAAAATTTGTCAGATTTGAACTCTGCGTTGCCGGAGAATTACACCAACATCACACTGACCAGTACTAACTTCATAATATTCAGTACTAACTTCATAATATTTCAATGAAAAATTTGTCAAATTTGAACTCTGCGTTGCCGGAGAATTACACCAACATCACACTGACCAGTACTAACTTCATAATATTTCAATGAAACTCTGCGTTGCCGGAGAATTACACCAACATCACACTGACCAGTACTAACTTCATAATATTTCAATGAAAAATTTGTCAGATTTGAAATCTGCGTTGCCGGATAATTACACCAACATCACAGTAATCTTTGAAAATAATAAAAAAATTCATAATTGAGATAACGGTTAATAGTGAGATTAATACGAGTTTAAAAAAGAGATTAATACGAGTTTAAAAAATTTAAGTGAGAGTTCGATAATTAAATAAAATAATTTCTTAGTTCATTAAATTAAATCACCATTGGGTTAGTGAGTTGACCGATGAATACCACGACACCCGACACATCTTCTCTAACTAGGAACAAAAACGGATGGTCCGCCACAAAATCCAACTTAACTTCTTCCTCGTAGTCAAACAAAGAACCATACGTATCAGCCTCAGCAGTAACAGCCGCCGCCTCCGTGCCTTCCTCATTAACCTCGATAAATGATTTGTGATAAATTATAGAGACACGCAAATCATCATCAACCATCTCAGTCAAGCCACTCTCGAACATGAGATCCAATCCGCGTCCCTTGAGAAGCTCAGAAGCCTCGAACCGAAAATCCATTTTAAACTTGGGAACAAGAAACTTTCTGACATCCACATACGAACGAGGGAGGTGGTTGTTGATGAAATCAACTCCTGACCCAAATTTCTCGACCAGGGCCGGGAGTCCATCTTTGGCATTAGGAAGAAAGATGTGCATTGAGAATCTACGATGTTTATCTTGACCTTGTTTGTAAGGTAGGGTTAGGACTTTGAAGCTGTCAAAGGAACGTACGAGTTGCCTATTCCAGTTGGTCATGAAGGGTACTTGAACTGAAGTCCCGTTCATGAGGTAGAATTTGTGGTCTTTTGTTAGGTATGAGTCGAACTCATCCTCCCAAACTCCTTTGAAGTAGATGGCATTTGCAAGTATCAGCCTCGTTTCAGAATCAACGGAACCGGGTGGAAGTATATCTTTGATGAGGCCATTTGTTTCCTTGCCGCCCCAAGCGTTCACTTCTCGCCTAACCTCATCGAACTATATATGGAAATCAAAGTATAAACCCCATTAATAATTTGAAACAAATTACAAATAAAACCATAAATTAAAAAAAACCTAAATTAGGTTTACCCTATTTTGAAAATCGGCACGATTGGAAGCCGCTTTGTAATCGTTTTCGACGATTCGTTTGAAATCGGGCTTGAAGTTGAGGCTGAGATCGACCCAAACGCCGTTGGCGAAGGACAGGCGCGGTCCACCGAGCGGCGAGCCGTCGGCGAGCACCAGCGGGACTTGCTTGGAGAAGAGGGTTTTGAGTTCGTCGACGGAATCGGTACTGAAATAGGAGAGGAGCTGATCTCGGGTCGGGACTCCCGACCCGGACGCGTTGAGGGCGAGCACGACGTGGATGGAGAGCGGAGAGAAAACGAGGTTCTCGCCTTTGGCTTGGGTGGAGATGAGGTGGCTCGCCAGCGACGAAGAGAGGTCGGAGAACATTGTTGCTTTGCTTTACTCGTCTTCCGAGTCAATCGAGTACTAGTACTATTTATAGAGGCAGAAACAAATCAATTACTCCACCTTTTAGGCTTTGTATTCCTTAATTATCTGTAAAGATATTAATGAAATTTTATTAAGTAAATCTCTTAGTAAATAAAATATAGTATAATTTAATAGATTTTTTAGGGTCGTGACGTGATAATCAAGTTTTGTGTAATTACAGTTAGTAAGGTTCATTCTATGCTTAAAATATTAAATAATCATTAATAAATACAGAATACTCATATATATAACAAAATTAAGAATTTATATACCAAAGTTCAAAACGTCAAAAATAAAAAAAAAAAAAAAAAAATAGTAGACTCCTTTCAAAAGAAAATAGTAGACTCCTTTCAAAAGGATACGAATTTAATCGAACTCCACAAATGTAAGGAGTAGTAGACATCTAAATTTAAGGAACAAAGAAACATCTAGCAACCTATTTCTCTTTCTCTGGGTTAGTTACTTGACCGATGAAAATGACGACGCCCGACACATCTTCTCTCACGACAAACATAAACGGATGGTCAGCCACAAAATCAAACTCTTTTTCCTTCACCCTGGGTGGGGCACACGCAGCCATGCCGCTCCCTACAGTAGCAGCCACGGCCTCTGTGCCTTCCTCATTCACCTCGATAAATGCCTTGTGATAAATTGCCGAGACCTCAAGTTCTTCGCTAACGACAGCTGAATCAACCATCTCAGTCAAGCCACCCATTCTGAAAGGGAGAACCAATCCATGATCCTTGAGGACCTTTGAAGCCTCCACCTCAAAATCCATTTTAAACTTGGGAACACGAAACTTTCTTACCTTCACATACTCACGAGGGAGGTGGTGTTTGATGAAATCAACTTCTGTCCCAAATTTCTCGACCAGGGACGGAAGCCCATCTTTGGCATCGGGAAGAAAGATGTGCATTGAGAATCTACGCTTATCCTCACCTTGTTCGTAAGGTAGAGTTAGGACTTTGAAACCGCGAAATGCGCGTATGAGTTGTGTATCATAGCTGGTCATGAAGGGTACTTTGACAGAAGTTCCGTTCATGAGGTAGAATTTGTGGTCTTTTGTTAGGGACGACTCGAACGGATCTTCCCATATGCCTTTGAAGTAGATGGCATTTGCAAATACGAGCCTCGTTAAATAATCGATGGAACCGGGTGGAAGTATATCATTGATCAGGCCATTTGTTTTCTCGGTCGCCCAGGTGTTCACTTCTTGTCTAGCCTTCTCGGCCTAATTTGGAAATCAAAGGAAAATTTAAAATCGAAATACGTAATATTGCTTATTTGCTTTGTAGTTTCATAATTTCTTTGTTTAGACCAATAAATTAGTTGCGACGAGACCCTAAAAATCAACATGTGTCGTAGTAATATGAACAATATAACAAAGCATCTACGAAACATCTGTTCTATTTTGTAATTTTTTTAGTTAACATACTAGCTATTTGCCTTGAGTATATATACTATCACACGAGACGATCCGAAAACTTCAACTAAAATTCATCAAATAAAAAGACAAAACTCTAACCCTAATGTTACCTTAGTTCGAAAATCAATAGTAATACTTTGTATTCTCATAATTAAGATTTAAATACGAATTTCTTTGTTTGGACTATCAGAAAGAAAACTTCAACCAAAATTCGTCAAATAAGAAAAGACAAACCCTAACCCTAGCCCTAATTAAGATCATCTAGTAAACTATTTTTTCCAATAGTCGTCGTACCTTAGTTCGAAAATCAACATGTTTACAAGCAGCTTTGTAATCGTTCTCGACAATTCCTTTGAAATTGGGCTTCAAGGTGAGGCTCCGATCAACCCACATGCCGTTGGCGGTGGAAAACTTCGGCCCGCCGAGTGGCCCTCCGTCGGCGAGCAGGACCCTGGCTTGCTTCGAAAAGAGAGCATTGAGTTCTTCGACGGAATCAGACTTGAAATAGGCCAGCATCTGGTCTCGGGTGGGTCCTCCCGATCCGGCCGCGATGAGGCCGAGGACGACGTGGATGGACAGCGGCGAGAAGAAGAGGTTTCTTTCTTTCGCTACGGCGGAGATGAGGTGGCTCGCCAGTGACGAGGATACGTCGGTGAGTTTGGAGATGAGGTGCTTCGCCATGTTTGAATTCGGCGGTTTAGGGTTTTTGGGGATTACATTAATTCATTATTTAATTTATACAAATTAAATAAGTTTCTTTTTCCTTAAGTTGTTGGGTAACTTGCAACACTAGTACTCTTCCGGTAGCCTAATAGTAAAGAATAAATCTATCTAATACAATGCTCTCTCAAAATTTTTAAATTTATTTGGTATTTCCTTTCTATAAATATCTTAAATTATGAAATATTATTAATCTATTTATATATATATATATCTTGAATTAACTAATTTTCATTAGCTAATAGAAACTCTCAATTTTGTAAATCAAAATTGAAATCTTTTCACCGATTTTTCTTCTCTTCCCATCCTTCCGCACAGAATTTCTCGGCCCTCCATATTCTACGATTTTCTTCTAAAATTGAGGTTTCGATTGCTCAGTTTTTTCCCAACCTCCTTCCCTGGATACCCTGCTATTGAGGTTTCGATTGCTCAGTTTCTTCCCAACGCTACTGCTTTCTTCCATCCAATTGCACAAGTAATTTTCTTGATTTTTTTATTGCCCATGTTTTTTTGCAAATTCTAAATCTTCAATTTTGATTTTCCTTTCAATAAATTAAATAGGTTTTTTTTCTATCGCTTTTTAATAGATTATGTGATTTTAACGAATTTTGTTAGAATCTGTTTAATCTGCATTTTTAACGAATTTTGTTAGAATCTGTTTAATCTCTGTTTAATTAATCTGTTTAACCCTCCATCATCATCCTCCTACTCGTCGTAAACCCTATTGCGTTCATCCCCGATTCCCCAAAAATAAGGCCTTTCTCGATCAGAGCCACAAACAATAAATTCCTTTCTGTTTATACTGGTGGATGAAAAAGAGCTACAATCGGCAATTAATCCCCAATTCACCAAAATAAGGCCGCCGCCTTTCTCGGCCAGATCCCAAAACAAAAAATCACCTTCGTTGTCGTTTTACACCGGATTTAATTACTCAGGTAGGAAAGTCACTACGACTATCGCGACGTTGACAACAAAGACCCTCTAAATTCTCTCATCAGTAATGCCCAGGTTTAACTACTTTTTTTATAAATCATTCGTGCTGATCTATATTGTTGAATCCAACGAGGCCATGGTACACCAAGATCGATGGGTACTTCCGACGGATTGAATCCCGACGAAATTGAATCCCGACGGATCAATCCAGAAGCATAAAGCAAGGCTCGTCGCAAAGGGATATGCACAAATACCAGGAGTCGACTACACAGAGACTTTCGCTCCAGTCGCTCGGATGGACACAATTAGAGCACTCATAGCTCTCGCAGCCCAGAAGAAGTGGAAAATATATCAACTCGATGTCAAATCGGCCTTTCTAAATGGAGAGCTGAAAGACGAGATATATGTAGAGCAACCAGAAAGCTTCCTGCAAGAAGAAGGCAAGGTCCTACGACTAAAGAAAGCATTGTACGGGCTTAAACAAGCACCTAAGGCATGGTACACCAAGATCGATGGGTACTTCACTCGTCAAGGATTCAGGAGGAGCATAAGCGAGCCCACTCTCTACATCAAATCCCAAGGTAACAACATTATTATCGTCTCTCTTTATGTTGATGACTTAATCGTCACTGGAAACAATACAAGTCTGATCGAAGAATTCAAGAGAGACATGATGGACACTTTTGAGATGAGCGACTTGGGATTGATGCACTACTTTCTCGGAATGGAGATAAAACAAGAAGAAGAGGGCATCTTCATATCTCAAAAGAAGTATACTGAAGATATGCTCAAGAAGTTCAGGATGCAAGACTGCAAGCCTGTCGTCACTCCTCTAATTCCAAACGAGAAGCTAAAGAAAGAAGACGGGACGAAGCCGACAAATGCTACCAACTACCGAAGCCTAATCGGGAGTCTGCTCTACCTAACGGCAACAAGACCGGACATCATGTATGCTACAAGTCTGCTATCGAGATTTATGGAAAGTCCAAGCGAGACTCACTACGGAGCAGCAAAGAGACTCCTCAGATATCTACAAGGAACAATAAATTGTGGAATTTGGTACAAACCAAGCCCCGACACAAAGATCGTCGGATTTACAGATAGCGATTGGGCTAGATCGCAAGATGACATGAAAAGCACCTCAGGATACGCTTTTACGCTCGGTTCTGGAGTTTTCTCATGGGGATCGAAAAAGCAAGACTCGGTTGCACTCTCGTCAGCAGAAGCAGAGTACGTCGCAGCAGCCGGTGCAACTTGCCAAGCTATATGGCTTAAAAGAATATTAGCAGACATGGGAGAACCACAAGAATCGGCGACATAAATTTATTGCGACAACAAGTCAGCTATTGCGATGGCCAGAAACCCGGTCCAACACAACCGAACCAAGCACATCGACATCAAATATCATTTTCTAAGGGACGTCTAAGCAAAGGAGCTTATCGAGATGAAGTACTGCCCAACAGAAGAACAAATGGCGGATATCTTCACCAAAGCTCTTCCAAGAGACCGATTCCAGTTTCTACGCACGATGCTTGGAGTTACCGATTAATGCTTCAAGGAAGAGTGTAAAATAATGAAGCATTAATCTTCTAGAAATCTCCACTATTTTCCACCTTCTTCATGTGTGGACTACACAAGTCTAAGTAAGGCCCAATATTATCTAGAATATTTCCTATTCTTAAGTTAGTAGTAATAAATTAATTAGATGCTAGAATATTCCACCACTTTCTAGTATGACGGTGGAGTTAAGAACTAGAATCTTCCATAGAGAAGATGATTAGTATAAATAGGAGGTGTGAGATCACTTTGTCATCATCCGAAAATTGTAACACAAAACACTTCTAATAAAATCCCTAAATACTAAATACTATTTTCTAAATATATATATTTTGGAGATACGTACTCCAATCTTAAAATATTTATAACAAAAGTCACTATGACTATCGCGACGTTGACAACAAAGACCCTCTAAATTCTCTCATCAGTAATGCCCAGGTTTAACTACTTTTTTTATAAATCATTCGTGCTGATCTATATATGCCACTCTTTCAATTCTTTCTTTCTTTAATAGGCGTCGGGTGGACATTTTTTTGTTTATCTATTGAAGCGCACTCTTAGGTCTCCATCACTCACTTAGTAATAAAAAAGTGGACATTTTTTTGTTTATCTATTGAAGCGCACTCTTAGGTCTCCATCACTCACTTAGTAATAAAAAAGTTACAGTGGGGGAGATATAATAGAGATCGATGATGATGGAGAATAATAATTATAATAATAAGTGAGGAAATCCGTGAGAAAGAGAAAGGTCGACATGCTCTTGCTTTTATCAGTGAATGCAAAAACACACACCGAGTTATTAATTCTATCACTCAGACTCTGCGTGCAGAGGACCCTTTCGATCAAGGTTTTTATCCCTTGCCCTATCAGATTCGTTATTCAATTTTGACAAAGTTTCAGAATCTAAAATTTCAATTTCGATTCCTTGCTTTCTTTTATTTATTTGCAGATAAGTTCTCATCGGTCATTTTCTCCGAATTTAAGGTATCCCCAAAACCCCGTCTCTCTTCTAATCACAGGAAAGTGAAAGCGAAGATGACGAACTTTTTGATGAAGGCGATGATGATGCGGAAGAGGAGCATGGCCATGAACCGGAGGTCCAAGATCAGCCTCAGCCTGTGTTGAAGATACCCACAGAAGCTTCTATATCCTGCAACTAAAGAGTCAGAAAGGCAGCTTTCCAAGGAGAGAAAGAAAAAGGAGCTTGCTGAACTTGAGGCAATTCTAGCTGATTTCGGAGTCAACCCGAAAGAGAAAGGTGGAGATGGGCCATCAGGTATTCATGTCTCCTTAAAAAAACCTTTTATTTTGTTTTTTTATGTTGCTTTTGGATTTGTGGATGATTTTCATCCCAATAAATCCTAGCTTAAATTAGGAGATTAGGTATTCTACATCCCTTGCATTTGGAGGTAGTTAAATTTATGTTTTGTGAAACTATTTTTTTAACATTAAAAGCCTAATAACTTTATTACAATATTATTTTATTTATTTTTTGCGCTTTAAAATTATATGTATATTATGTTGTATAATTATTGTAATTTTTTATGAGTTTAATTTTTGTAGAGTAATGCGGAAAGAGATGTAACGCAACACCTTCAACTATTTCATGAGTCCATCTTTCAAGGTATTCAATTTTCCCCATCAAATAAAATTATTTATTTTATTAATTTGATCTCATGTTTAAAGGGTTTGGTGAAGTTGTTTTTGATAGTTTCTTTTATTTCCTATTTATTAAGTTTTCTTTTGATCAGTCAAAGTATTTTTTTAATATAATTTTGAAATTTATCATATTAATTTTATTTTATGAGCGAAAATGATTAATTTTGCAGATTAGTGAATTTGTGTTCAAATTCAAGCAGCAACAAATGCGATGCCAAATATCGCAAATTGAACTGCGACACTTGCCCGGTCAAAAACCAACTTCAATTTTACGTGCTTTTTGGAAATAGGTAAAATGTTTGTTGTTTAATATTGTATGTATTCATGGATGACACGATCCATCATTCGCAAAACTTTGGTATGGTTAAAATTGGGTTCTTGATCCAATCATCATACCTCAGACCTTCCAGGAGGACTATGATTATGATCAACTCAAATTATGTAAGTACAGTATAGAAACTCTATTTAGTTTTTTGAGAGTTTTCTAAATTTATGGCAATCTGAAATGTCAATCTCAAATTATATATATGCCCTAATTCTCTAATTTCAATTCCTCTTGGAGTTCTGATGATGAATCTCCATAGATTTGTTTCAATTTTTATTTTTAAATACGAATTAATGTCAGTTTTCTATTTTATCCCCGAACATGAGATATATGCCCTAAGATCATCGCTAACATCGTGAGGTGAGTCAACCATCTCAGACTCTCAGTCAAGCCACCCTCGAACATGAGATCCAAACCCCGTCCCTTGAGGACCTCAGACGCCTGGAACTCAAATTCCATTTTAAACTTGGGGACGAGAAACTCTCTGACCTTCGCCACTACAAAAAAATCGCGGATTCCCTACGGCCATTTCCGTAGGGAAATCTGCAAAAATCCGTAGGGAACCCTGTTCCCTACGGCATTCCCTACGGGAATCACGCCGTAGGGGTTTGCCTCGTAGGGAACAAACCCCCTACGGGATTTTTGGAGCCGTAGGGGATCCCTACGGGAATAATTCCCGTAGGGGATTTATTATTCCCTACAGGGTTTTCCCGTAGGGACAAGTTCCCTACGGCTAGCCGTAGGGGACCCCCCGTAGGGCCTCTTGGAGGGAAGGTATGGCGCGAATTTGCGCGCAGTTCCCTACGGGAATCCCCTACGGGAGTCACCCCTACGGCTCCAGCCGTAGGGAATGCCGTAGGGGATCTCAAAATATGCTACCCGTAGGGGATGCCGTAGGAAAACCCCTACGGGAAAAAGGCCGTAGGGAATCCCCGTAGAGAATCCGCAGTTTTTTTGTAGTGTTCACCGACATACGAGGGATGTGGTTGTTGATGAAATCAACTTCCGACCCGAATTTCTCGACCAGAGACGGGAGCCCATCTTTGGCATCGGGGAGAAAGATGTGCATTGAGAATCTACGCTTATCCTGACCTTGTTTGTAGTGTAGGGTTAGGACTTTGAAACCGCTAAAGGCACGTATGAGTTGTCTACGATAGCTGGTCATGAAGGGTACTTTGACAGAAGTCTCGTTCATGAGGAAGAATTCATGGTCTTTTGTTAGGGATGAGTTGAACTTGTCCTTCCAGATGCCTTTGAAGTAGATGGCATTTGCAAACATGAGCTTTGTAAAACAATCGACGGAACCGGAAGGAAGTATATCTTTGATTAAGCCATTTGTTTTCTTCGTGACCCAAGTGTTCACTTTTTTTCTAACTTTCTCCGCCTGATTTGCAAATAAAAGGAAAATTTTAATTAGTTTATGTTTGATCGAAAAAGGAATTAACATAAAAAAGAGTATCAGTAGTACTCGAAATTTACAAGATGAGTATCAGAGACCTCCGAGCTGCCCTCCGTCGACGAGCACGACCATGGAGTGCTGCGACAAGACCGTATTGAGTTCTTAGACGGCCCAACTACACATAAAATACTAAACAAAATACACAACCACAATCACCAAGCTATATGTCATACCCTTTTCAGTGCACGGACCTGAAGAGAGTCTGGAAGACGTAACGATCGAATTCTCTCTTGGATAATAGTAATCGCCTGAGAAGCCACTACTCCTGACGACACTGAACGGGCTTCAAAGATCCTCGTGTTCTTCTCGATCCAAATAAAGTATATCAGAGCCGCGAGGAGTCCACGATAAGCGCAGGATATCAAATGCTTCTCACGCCATCGGCTAGAAGCCCGTAACACAGCACTATGCCAAATAGCACGTGGCCATAGAAATCCCACCTCCACCTCCTGTGAGAAGGGGCAATCAAAGAAAAGGTGATTGTGTGTCTCCACACTCCCCCCCCCCACCACAAAGCACACACGAATCATCCCCGGCCAATCTAGTGCTTATCCCTAGTCGGCAGCCGACCCAGGATAGCCATCCAAAGAGTGAAGCAATGACGTAGGAGGCGTCGGTCAGGTTGTGAGGTTTCTTTCTTTGGCTACGGCGTAGATGAGGTGGCTCGCCAGTGACGAGGAGGCGTGGTCAGGTTGTGGTTGGATTCTCTCTTTCGCTTCACCATGTTTTAATCCGTATAATTAGGTATAGGTATAATTAGGAATTAGGGTTTTGGGGTTTAAATAGATAGTACTACAAATTAAGGATCTTAAATTTTGTTTGATAAAAAAATTATATGCTATTATATAAAAAAATAAGATAAAATATTTAAATAGGACTTTTATATGACTTTTTTTTACTTTTAAAATATAGAGCTATTCAATCTAAACTTTTGAAAGTATGTTAAAATCATTATATATTCACATTTAAAAAAAACTATATTTATTCACAAGTTAATGAATTTTAAAAGTTTTTGAATTTCTTTTGATTTTATCTTAAAAATATTAAAGAATTTCATTGGATAAAAATCATAAATTACAAATTAAGTGTGAATTTGTTTGATTCTGTTTTTTCTAGAGTGTAAGAGAAGATGATATGCACTTTTTATCACAAAGGGGTCCGAGGAATATACTGTATTTCCTCTCATCATGATCGAGCCAAAGTTCAACGACATTAAAAAGACTCTCATAAGTAACTAATTAAAGCTTTTACTCAAGATTTTGAAGTAAAATTAATTGGCCAAAACTCTTACTATAATTTATTGATGTAAACCAAAACCAGGATTAAGGCTCTGTTCTTTTGGACTGAAACTAACTGAACTTTACTGAACTGAACTGAATAGATCTGAACTGAACTGAATGGACCTGAACTAACTGAACTGAAATTAAGTTCAAAATAAGAAACTTAAAATAATGAAAAACTAAAATTAGTATTGTTAAAATTTCAATATTTTGTATATTATAAACAATTTTATTAAATTTCTTATTTTTTTTATTAGTTTAATAAAATTAAAAAATGATTTACATTCTATAACTTTTATGGTTTATCGATAAATTCAAATAAATTGTTCGTATTGTTTCTTTAATTTTGATGCAAATTTTATTTTACGTTGTAGGTAAATACTATTTGGTAGACTCTGAATATCTTAATACTATTGGATATTTGTCTCATATTTGCGATCTCAACGTCAGATATCATATTCCGGAATATAAACATGGACCACCTAGAGGAATTTCAGAACATTTCAATTACCGACATTCTTCATTAAGAATGAAAGTTGAATGTGCTTTTGGTCAGTTGAAAAAAAGGTGAAAGGTGTTGAAAATTATGCCTGAAATATCACAAAAGTATCAAATGTCAATTATTGTTTCTTGTTTCACACTTCATAATTTCATACGAATGCACAAGAGTGGTATTCCAATTGTACATCATGATGTTGCCAGTGGGAGAACAGATACAAACTTGGATGATAAAAATCGAATGAAGCTCATGTCTAAGGTAAGGATGGATATAGCCGAAGCTATTTGGAAAGATAACACACACCGAAGAGCATGAAGATGGAGTACAACAAAATGATAAGGGGGTAGATCATATGGAAGTAGATTGACCGATTATTTAAATTTTGTAATTTTTGTGATTTTTTTCAATATTACAAACATTTAATATTTATTGACATTAATTTTTATTAATTATTATTATTATTATTATTATTTTTATTATTATAGTTATTATTATTTTTGTTATTATTATTATTATTATTATTATTATTAAAAATCGAACTGAAACTGAACGGACGTGAACTGAATAGAACTGAAATGAACTGAAATTAAGTCCAAAAGAACAGAGCCTAAATTGTTAATAAGGCTTCAATAGCAGCCAAAGTGCAAAATTCGACTACAATCACCAAGAAAACAAGGAATATTGACTATAAAGAGACCAACACAAAGATAGATTTCATGAGCTATTATAACAAACATCACCAATCATTCAATCATTAGCAAGTGGGTTAGTGAGTTGACCGTTGAAAATGACGACACTGGAAACGTCTTCTCTCACGACAAACAAAAACGGATGGTCCGCCACAAAATCAAACTCTTTTTCCTTCACCCTGGGTGGGGCACACCCACCTATCATTCCCAATACAGTAGCAGCCACGGCCTCTGTGCCTTCCTCATTCACCTCGATAAATGCCTTGTGATAAATTGCCGAGACCTGAATTTCTTCGCTAACGACAGCTGAATCAACCATCTCAGTCAAGCCACCCATTAAGAAAGGGAGAACCAATCCATGATCCTGGAGGACCTTTGAAGCCTCCACCTCAAAATCCATTTTAAACTTGGGAACACGAAACTCTCTGACCTTCACCGGCCAACGAGGGATATGGTTGTTGACGAAATCAACTTCTGACCCGAATTTCTCGACCAGGGACGAGAGCCCATCCTTGGCATCGGGAAGAAAGATGTGCATCGAGAATCTACGCTTATCCTGATTTTACTCGTAGGGCAGGGTTAGGACTTTGAAACCGTCAAAGGCACTTATGAGTTGTCTACGATAGCTGGTCATAAAGGGTACTTTGACAGAAGTCTCGTTCAGGAGGATGAATTCATGGTCTTTTGTTAGGGATGAGTTGAACTTGTCCTTCCATATGCCTTTGAAGTAGATGGCATTTGCAAATACGAGACTCGTTAAATAACTGACGGAACCGGGTGGAAGTATATCATTGATCAGGCCATTTGTTTTCTCGGTCGCCCAGGTGTTCACTTCTTGTCTAGCCTTCTCAGCCTAATTTGGAAATCAAAGGAAAAATTAAAATCTGAATAAGTAATATTGCTTAGTTGCTTTTTAGTTTCATAATTTCTTTGTTTAGACCAATAAATTAGTTGCGACGAGACCCTAAAAATCAACATGTGTCGTAGTAATATGAACAATATAACAAAGTATCTACGAAACATCTGTTCTATTTTGTAAAATTTTCAGTTAAACCACATACTATTTGCCTTGAGTATATATACTATCACACGAGACGTACAGAAAACTTCAACTAAATTTCATCAAATAAAAAGACAAAACTCTAACCCTAATGTTACCTTAGTTCGAAAATCAATAGTAATACTTTGTATTTTCATAATTAAGTTTTAAATACGAATTTCTTTGTTTGGACTAAGCAGAAAGAAAACTTCAACCAAAATTTGTCAAATAAGAAAAGACAAAACCCTAACCCTAACCCTAACCCTAATTAAGATCATCTACTAAACAAAAAAAAATCGATAAATCAATAGTCGCCGTACCTTAGTTCGAAAATCAACATGTTTACAAGCAGCTTTGTAATCGTTCTCGACGATGTTGGAATTTAAACTCAAATATTTAGGTTTGACTTCTTTTATTTACGTTATGTTTGAATAAGTCTTATGACAACAGTTAGTTCTAGATTTAAGGACTACTACTTTTTCCAGCTTCTGCTAGTATTTCTCTAAGTTAGTTCCAGCTTCTTTCTATTTATTCAGAGCATTGTAATTTTGTTGAAGTATGCTTTTTCAATAATAAAATCTCCAGCTTTAATCTTGCTCTTGCACTTCCTTTTGTTCTTATTTTGATAGTAACTGAAATTACTATCTAACATCTGGTATCAGAGCTAAGACTACAATCCTTTTTTCTGCTCAGAAGGTGTTTGACAGAAGTCCAATGAACGGGTCCATCCAGCCGCAGCTTCCGAAGTTCAACGGCAAGAACTTTGATCAATGGAGTATCCAGATGAAGGCTTTGTTTGGCTTTCAGGAGCTTTCAGAGATTATTGAAAATGGGTTTGTTGAAGTAACAGACACTAAAGAGCTTGCGCTTCTTACTCAAGTCCAGAAGGACAGTATGAGAGAGAACAGAAAGAAGGACAAAAAGGCATTGTTCTTCTTGTATCAAGCCGTAGACGAGGTGGTCTTTGAAAAGATCTCGTGTGTCGAAACAGCAAAGGAAGCATGGGATTTGTTGCAGCTGTCCTACAAAGGAAATGCAAAGGTTAAAAGTGTAAGGTTGCAAACCTTACGAGGTGAATTTGAATCTTTGTGTATGAACGAGTCCGAAACCATATCTGATTATTTTTCTCGCGTTCAATCTGTTGTTAATCAATTACGGATTAACGGTGAAAAATTAGAAGACTTACGTGTTATTGAAAAGATTATGAGATCTTTAACAGGACGTTTCGACTATGTCGTGGCTGCCATCGAAGAAGGAAAGGACCTTTCAACTTTGACGATCGAAGGGTTATCGGGTTCATTATGTGCACATGAACATCGGATGAATTTGAGGATGGCAAGTTCCGTCGAGCGAGCTTTTCAAAGCAAGGCGACTTTATCTGATAGAAGCAGCCAAAGAAGTGGGAAATCACAGAACCAAAGTCAAGGTAGCAGCGCTAATGGTTCTACTTCCAACGGGAAGAACAACAATTCTTCTCAAAAGTCTACTGATACTCGAAGGTACGATAAGTCTAAAATTCAATGTTTCCGCTGTAAGAAGTATGGACATTATCGAAATGAGTGCAAGGTTAAAATACCAAATAAGGATCAAGAGCATGCTAATTATGTTGAGGTCGAGCAACCAGAAAAATTGTTTTTAGCTTGTAATGAATCATTGGAAGATGATCCTCTCAATATTTGGTATTTAGACACAGGTTGTAGTAATCACATGTGTGGGAGTAAAGAATTATTTTCTGATCTTGATGAATCTGTGAGTGGAGTAGTGAAAATTGGGAACAAAGCTAAGGTGCCAATTATGGGCAAAGGTAAAGTCCTTATTACATTAGCAGACAACTCTCACCATCATATTCATGATGTCTATTTCGTACCAAGCTTGCATTGGAATTTATTAAGTATGGGTCAGTTGTCCGTAAATGGTCTTCGTTTCATCATTGACGACGGCGTTTGCACTATTGAAAACATAAGTAAAAAGGTAATTGCTGTAGTTACCATGACCAAAAGTCGCTTATTTCCTTTGCCGGTGCAAAAGGAAAATATTTGCTCTTTCTCTAAACTTGTTTTGGGTGATAACTGGTTATGGCATCTTCGATTTGGGCATCTTAATTTTAACGGGCTGCGTTTATTGTCAAAGAAGGGCATGGTTACAGGGTTGCCTTTGTTAGAGGGTGTTAACAAGTCATGTGAAGGATGTATTATTGGTAAGCAACATAGAGGTGCGTTTCCAGTTGGGCGGTCACGAAGAGCAGCACGTCCATTGGAGCTTGTACACTCTGATATTTGCGGACCAATGGAGACAACATCTCAAGGAGGTAATCGTTATTTTCTTACATTTATTGACGATTACAGTAGAAAGACTTGGATATATTTTTTGACGAAAAAATCAGAAGCCTTTTCTACTTTTAAGGATTTTAAAGCTTTTGTCGAAAAACAAAGTGGTCATAGTTTGAAGATTCTTCGAACTGACAGAGGGGGAGAGTACACCTCTAATGAGTTTGGTGATTATTGTCGAATGCATGGCATTAGACATCAGCTTACAACAAGTTACACACCTCAACAAAATGGCATTGCCGAGAGAAAAAATAGAACGATTGTTGAAATGGCTCGGAGTATGTTGCATTATAAAAATTTGCCAAAAATATTTTGGGCGGAAGCCGTTGCCTGCACCTGTTATATTCTGAACAGGTGTCCGACTAAAAGTGTTCATGATATGACCCCCGAAGAAGCTTGGAGTGGTTATAAACCTGATGTTGCAGCTCTTCGTGTGTTCGGCTGCGTTGCTTATGCTCATGTTCCAGCCGTGAAACGGAAGAAGTTCGATGGTAAGGGCGAGAAGTGTATTTTTCTTGGGTATAGTGACAGAACCAAGGGTTACAGGTTGTTCAATCCAAGTTCTGGTACCTTTATCATTAGCAGAGATGTTCACTTTTGTGAGGATGAAGCATGGCAGTGGTCAAATTCCGAAAAAATCCAATTCGGACTTGATGTTAATGATGAGCTCATACATGAAGATGTACAGGTTCCTGATAATCCACAAGAAAATATCAGTCCATCTCCAGTCACTAATCCATCTCCAGCTACTAGTTCACCTCCTGTTGCTGCAACTCGCGTCTCCACGCGCACTCGTTCTCTACCCGCTCGTCTTGAGGATTATGTTCTTTCTAATGATGATGATCCATCTGATGAAGAACTTGTAAATTTTGCTTTGTTTGCAGATTGTGATCCTCTGACTTTTGCAGAAGCAACACATGACGAAGGTTGGGCTACCGCTATGAAGGATGAGATTAATTCCATAGAGAAGAACAACACTTGGGAGCTCACTTCGCTTCCTCCAGGAAAGAAATTGATTGGAGTTAAATGGGTTCATAAAACCAAGTATAAACCCGATGGTCAAGTGGATCGATTAAAAGCTCGACTTGTCGTAAAAGGATACAAGCAACAACCAGGTATCGATTATTATGAAGTATTTGCGCCGGTAGCTAGAATGGACACGATTCGACTTGTGATTGCTTTAGCGGCTCAATATAAATGGTCGATTCATCAAATGGATGTAAAGTCGGCTTTCTTAAACGGGTTTCTCGAAGAGGAAGTTTACATCGATCAGCCTACTGGTTTTGTGAAGTCGGGCGAAGAAAACAAAGTCCTCAGGTTAAAAAGGGCTTTATACGGGCTTAAACAAGCTCCGAGGGCCTGGTACACTCGCATCGATTCCTACTTTCTTGAGCATGGATTTTTGAAATGTCCTCATGAACCCACACTTTATATCAAATCTACATCAGACGGAGATACTCTTTTTGTTTGTTTGTATGTAGATGATTTAATCTTCACAGGGAATAATCCATCTATGTTTCAAGAATTCAAAGAGGCTATGAACTGCAATTTTGAAATGACAGACATGGGTCTCATGTCTTATTTCCTTGGTATTGAAGTTATTCAAGGAAGTGAAGGTATTTTCATATCTCAAAAGAAGTATGCTTCAGACATATTGAAGCGGTTCAAAATGGAGTCGTGTAACCCTATCAAAACTCCAGTGGAAACAAGATTGTGTCTGGGTCAGGTTGGTAATGATGAATTAGTGAATCCCACTTATTATCGACGGCTGGTAGGATCTCTACGGTATCTGACATCGACTAGACCTGATATTGTTTTCGGAGTTGGTCTTATTAGTCGCTTCATGGAAAAACCTAGTCAAGTTCATTTAAGGGCAGCAAAAAGAATTTTGCGCTATGGACAGGGGACTCAAACTCATGGTATTTATTATGCATCTACTGGTAATTCTAACCTTGTTGGTTATACAGACAGTGATTGGGCAGGTGATGTTGAAGGGAGGAAAAGCACTTCAGGCTTTGCTTTTCACATGGGATCGGGAGTCGTCTCATGGTCATCAAAGAAGCAGCAAGTAGTTGCACTTTCAACCGCCGAATCGGAGTATATAGCAGCAACGTCTACTGCTTGTCAGGCTATTTGGATGCGGAGATTACTTGAAGATTTGAACCAGAAGACGACATCACCAACGACTATTTATTGTGACAACAAGTCGGCGATTGCTTTAACCAAGAATCCAGTTTTTCACGGAAGAAGCAAACACATTGATATCAAATATCATTACATACGCGACCTTGTCAAGAACGGAGAAATTATGATGGAGTTTTGTAAGTCGGATGAGCAGGTGGCAGACATTCTCACGAAACCATTGAAGGCTGACAGTTTTTACAAGTTCAAGAAGTTGATGGGCGTTTGCAGCTTAGATATTTGAGTTTAAGGGAGGATGTTGGAATTTAAACTCAAATATTTAGGTTTGACTTCTTTTATTTACGTTATGTTTGAATAAGTCTTATGACAACAGTTAGTTCTAGATTTAAGGACTACTACTTTTTCCAGCTTCTGCTAGTATTTCTCTAAGTTAGTTCCAGCTTCTTTCTATTTATTCAGAGCATTGTAATTTTGTTGAAGTATGCTTTTTCAATAATAAAATCTCCAGCTTTAATCTTGCTCTTGCACTTCCTTTTGTTCTTATTTTGATAGTAACTGAAATTACTATCTAACAGACGATTCCTTTGAAATTGGGCTTCAAGGTGAGGCTCCGATCAACCCACATGCCGTTGGCGGTGGAAAACTTCGGCCCGCCGAGTGGCCCTCCGTCGGCGAGCAGGACATTGGCGTGTTTCGACAAGAGCTTGTTGAGTTCTTTGAGGGAATTGGACTTGAAATAGGTCAGCATCTGGTCTCGGGTGGGGCCTCCCGACCCGGCCGCGATGAGGCCGAGGACGACGTGGATGGACAGCGGCGAGAAGAAGAGGTTTCTTTCTTTCGCTACGGCGGAGATGAGGTGGCTCGCCAGTGACGAGGATACGTCGGTGAGGTTGGAGATGAGGTGCTTCGCCATGTTTGAATTCGGCGGTTTAGGGTTTTGGGGGATTACATTAATTCATTATTTAATTTATATAAATTAAATAAGTTTCTTTTTCCTTTTCCTTAATTGTTGTGTTTTTTTAGTGGTTAATTAGAATGTCATGAGTTCGAACTTAGAACCTCAATTCCAGTGTTCAACCAACCGAACTAACAACCATTGACTAAAGAGACAAATTGCAACACAAGTCGAACTTAGAACCTCAATTCCCGTGCTCAACCAACTGAGCTAACAACCATTGAATAAAGAGTCAACTTGCAACACAAGTCAACTCTTTCCGTAGCCTAAGGCGTAAAGAATAAATATTCTATCTAATACAATGCTCTCCCAAAATCTTTAAGTTTATTTGGTATTTCCTTTCTATAAAGATCTTCATATCAGTAAATTATGAAAAATTATTAATTATATTAGTTTCACGAGTAAGAGTAATTTGGTATTTAAAGTGAAAATGAAAAAATCGTTGTATGTAAAATTAAAAAGGTAAGTGAAAAATTAGGAATTTAATTGAATTTTAAAGTGAAATATAAGTAAAATTTATTTTCGTAAAAATATTTAATAGACGATGGAGTAAATTCACATTTATCATAAAAGTAATTTTTTAATAACTTATAAGATGTTTAAGAAAGTCGAACATGTTAGTATCTTATTTTTAAATTTTTTATAAATTTTATTGTTTTATTTAAAAAATTATTGTACATAAAATCTTTTTTTTTTGTTTAGACCAATTGCAATGTTTCAGGTTGGACGGACTTACGGTCTTCAATTTCAAGTGCTCAATCAAACTTAGCTAACAACGACCTTGACTCCTACATAAGATCTTATAACGTTTCTTTAAGGCCATCTCCAACCGAACATAAAAATTTAAACTCAAAAATAAGTTTTATTTTAAATTTACAATAATTTTACTCCAACCGAGATTACAATACTCAAACTTAAAAGAATATTCTCAAAATATTCTTCTAATACAACTTTTTATAAATAACCAATATCTTTACAAATTTACAATTTAACCTCATAACTTTTGACATTGAAAAAATTTAATAGTCATTATTTTCAATTTAAAATTTCAAACATAATAAAAAAAAATATTGTGATATCCCATACTATTATTTTATTTTTAACGTCAATTAAATAATTTAATATTTAATTATATTTTGTATTATCATGTTTATTTTTATTTCATTATTTAAAATATTTTTATTAAAATTTATTTTAATTAATAATACGATTAATAAAAAAAATTAAATTATAAAAAATATTAAATAAAAAACTAAAAAAATGTTGATAGATTATTTTTATTAATTTGTAAAAAAAGGATCATTTTATAAATAATAAAGTTTTTTGTTTGAGTTTAAGGTAAACGTAAATTTAAGTATTTTTTCTGTGGGTCCCACCTGAATACCTATAATAGGTTTATGTTTTGGTATCGTTTGGAGCATTTTCCCTACTCCAAAATAGGTTTTTGGTATCGGTTGGAGATGCCCTAATATTACTTTATTTCAACAATTTAACATTTTATTTGCAAACTAAAATTTTGCAAACTTAAATTTTAAATGTAAAACCTATAAATACATCTTATAAAATGATACTCGATCCTACATTTAAAAAAAACTTTACTGGAAAAGCGTATACTATAAATTAAAAAAATTATACTACTAACATGCCTTGTACAAATTAAAATTTGTACAAATCATTAGAGATTGTCAAAGTTGAACCAATAAAACCTTAAAAACATTGTTAAGGTAATCTAACTTATAACCATAAATTAATGACAAGAAATTGTTCTCGTTAATAAAATCATTAGAGATTGTCAAAGTTGAACTAATAATACCTTAAAAGCCTTGTTAAAGTGATAAAGTAATATAATTTATAAACATAAATGACACAAATTTGTTCTCATTAATAAAATAATTAGAGATTGTAAAAGTTGAGCTAATAACACATTAAAAGTCTTATTAAAGTGATAAGGTAATACAACTTACATGTGAGCCAAATGATCGATATCCAATCAATGTAAGATATCTAACACTCACCCTCACCCTCACGAGTATGCCGGAAATTCCATTAACTCTACTCGTGTAAGATATCTATGTTGGAAATGGACTACCCGGGACGAGTCCGTTCGACTACTCGAACATCCGGACACGTCCAGTCGACCTCCAGCATCACCACTGCCATCACGACGAAGCCCCAGACCCGATTTACGCCCAGCCATCATGCCCGAAGCACAACCGCGCAAAACCGAGGGCTTCTGGCCTCTCTGTCGTCCGACACCAGATGGTGTCGTCCGACAAGTCCATGTCGGCCGACATGAAAAGCCGTCGGCCGACAGCGTCGCGAACAGCAGCGCGACGCTGCTGTTCCATGTCCGTTTCTGGCCGTTTTTCTCGATTTCGACCATTGCTCCGGCGTCCAGAGACCGCCCAATGATCTGAGAACATTAACCACGGTCCTTGGAAACCCGATCGTGGTTTGTTGTATGATTACGTACGAGAAGAATCGAAATAATGCGGAATAGGGTTTTCGATTCTTTACCTTTGATGCGTGATTCGGAGAAGCCGAATAGGCGAACACCTCTGATCTTCTAGTGTGTATCCTAGCCCTCGACTCCAGACGTTGTGTGGGCAACGATCCACCGGAAGTCTCCTCTTCTTCTTCTCTCTCGAACCCTCTTTACGCTCTTTTGTTATTATTTCTTTCTTACGCAGAAAAGAAAAGAAAAATAAAAGACTGCGAATGTTAGGTCTAGAGAAGAGAGGGGGAGGGGTTTAAATAGGCCACACTAGGGACCTTAGGTTAATTAATTAATTAGGTTAAATTGCAATTTAATTAAACCGGTGTCCTTAAAAGAAAACCTTTAATTAAATCCAATTTTAATTATAATTAATTCCACTATAAAATTATAATTGAATTCCCAATTAATCAATCTATATTATTTTACCAATAATATTTCCGCCGAAATTACATATATGATTTTCCCCGTGTTTAAGATATCGCATGTCCATGAATTAATTAATTACTAATAATTAAATTAATTCATTTCTTATTATCCGAGACTAGTACCACTCATCCTTATTATCATGTGGAACGAATCCACCTGCAGGGTTTACATGATAAACTTTATGAGCTCATCTCGGGGACATCATCAACCCAATAAATGGGACACGGTTTCCTGTCTATAATCTACAGCATGCCGTGTGTACAATTCCGATTCCCAATATACCGAGGATCTCGACTAATCAATTAGTCTCACTCATTGGCACATTAAAGAATCGAGTATTGGACACACGCACCTATAATTATATAGGGATTAGGAACTCATATATCGGTATAACTGAGGTCTAGTTCGATTACTCCGATTAGTATGAATCGAACGCCCTCCCGTGGTCCTGCTCAATACACCAAGTGTACGAGTGTAACATGATAGTCAAAACCGACTATCTACCAGTCACACTACGACGTACCGATGGATTGTCCTTGTCCATCTAAGTCGTGAGCTACTGTTCGATAGTATACGAGTAACCGACAGTATGATCTTCCGCGTGTCTCCTCACGCCATACTGTCTACAACGTATACATCAAGGACTATTGCATTAAATGCAATCATGTTTGAATCATATCTCGAATTAAGGTATAGATAAGGAGTTCCGTATTTGCACTAAACTAGACATTTAGAATATAACTCCATCAATCTAACACTCACCCTCACGAGTATGTCGGAAATTCCATCACCCTCGCGAGTATGCCGGAAATTCCATCAGCTCTACTCATGGATCAATGTTATCTTTGTGCCAATCGATGTGGGATATCTAATAAAGATGCTCTTACAAATTAATTTTATTCTTTCTAGGGTAGGGTACGGTGATTAAAAAAATTATTACTTCCTCAGTATCTTAAAAATTAGCGTAGAGAAATTTTCACGT
This sequence comes from Euphrasia confusa, assembly GCA_954870475.1. Classification (NCBI taxonomy): domain Eukaryota; kingdom Viridiplantae; phylum Streptophyta; class Magnoliopsida; order Lamiales; family Orobanchaceae; genus Euphrasia; species Euphrasia confusa. Next base: position 3,867,368 of record OX940960.1, on the reverse strand, counting down.
AGATAAAAGTATGGTAAAATACATAAATGAGGTAGGGGTACTATACGTATTGTTGTGTAAATAATAAAATACGTTGTTGTGTAAGTAGTGAATAATTTAGTTGAAAAAGTAAATATATTAATATAATTTAGTCACCCGCACTAGTCATTACGGCACTGTCCCTACCTCCTACTTCCGCCTCATCTTCGTCTACCCATTCGATGACTACTCGAGCACGAGCGGGTATTTTCAAACCGAAATACCCAACAAATCTTGCTTCAACTGCTCTTCTGACGTCTCTTTCCAACACGTCCGTCCCTAAAGGTTTCAAGGCAGCCTCTAAACATCCTCATTGGGTCCGTGCTATGCAAGAAGAGATCGACGCTCTCAAAACGAATGACACATGGGAATTAGTCCCTCCTCCTCCGAACACAAATATTGTTGGCTCGAGGTGGGTATATCGTACAAAATTTCTCTCGGATGGTTCCATCGAGCGTCATAAGGCTCGTCTCGTCGCCCAGGGATTCACTCAGGTTCCCGACTCCGATTTTCAACACACCTTCAGTCCCGTCGTTAAAGCCACCACAGTTCGCACTATATTAGCTCTCTCAGTTCATAATAAGTGGTCGTTACATCAGTTGGATGTCAAAAACGCCTTCTTAAACGGTGTGCTCACCAAGCCCGTTTTCATGGCGCAACCACCAGGCTTTATTGATGTGTCTCACCAAACACACGTATGCCGTCTCAAAAAGGCTATCTATGGTCTTCGTCAAGCCCCCTTAGCCTATTTTCAGAGGTTCAACTCTTACTTGCTCGCATTGGGATTTCGGCAATCTCAGTCCGACTCCTCACTATTCTACTTTTTACGAGGCTCCTCGGTGCTTTATCTTCTTTTCTATGTTGATGAAATTATCCTCACCGGGAATGACTCTACATTGCTTTGTCGCTTCATCAATCGCACTCACTCCGAATTTGCCATCAATGATCTTAGCAAGCTGAACTACTTTTTGGGGCTTGAGATTTCTTACACCCCCACTGGCCTCTTTATTGGTCAAGCCAAATGACATTCTCGACCGAGCAAAACTGTTGGATTGCAAACCCATTGCTACACCTCTTTTTCCTGGAGTGTCTCTGGTTAACAATGGCCCCGCATGTCAAGATCCGACATTATATCACTCATTAGTCGGTGCTTTACAGTACCTCACCATCACTCGGCCAGACCTATCTTATGCTGTCAACACGATTAGTCAGTTTCTACACTCTCCTACAAACAATCATTTTTCTGCCGTAAAACGCATTCTTCGTTATGTCAAAGGTACTCTTCACTATGGTCTCTCCTACACTAATGCACCTGATCCATCTATTGTCGGTTATTCCGATGCTGACTGCGTACGCATCATCGAAACCAGAAGATCGACGTACGGTTACTCTATTTTTTTTGGCAACAACCTTGTATCTTGGAGTGCTAAGAAACAACCTACGGTTGCTCGATCAAGCTGTGAATATGAGTATTGGGCCCTAGCTAACACCGCCTCGGAAACTGTTTGGCTCTCCAATCTTCTCCGAGAAATCCGCCAACTACCTCGGTCTCGCCCTCTCCTATTATGCGACAACAAAAGTGCGATTTTTCTTAGTCAGAATTCGGTTGCTCACACACGTGTCAAACACATTGATCTTGATTGTCACTTCGTTCAAGAACTCGTCTCCTCTGGCAAGCTCCGCACACAGTTCGTTCCTACTAATCTCCAGCTCGCCGACATTTTCACTAAAAGTCTCCCACGACCAGCTTTTGAGTTCTTGCGTTCTAAGCTCTGCGTTTGTTTACATCCCACGCACCGCTTGACGGGGGTGTTAACGGAAATAATAAATTTAGATAAATATTGTATTTATTATTTGTATAATGTGTAGTTATCTCTCCTTAGGTTTCGGTTATGTTGTTGTATCTTTCTCTATTTATTTCCGTAATACATCAATCACCAAATCATCGGTGATAATTATTTTACTCTCACATTTGCATCGAGAATCTATTCTACACTTATCCTCACCTTGTTTGTAGTGTAGGGTTAGGACTTTGAAGCCGCGAAATGCGCTTATGAGTTGTATACGATAGCTGGTCATGAAGGGTACTTTGACTGAAGCTCCGTTCATGAGGTAGAATTTGTGGTGTTTTGTTAGAGATGAGTCGAACTTATCTTTCCAAATGCCTTTTTTTTCTAAGTCAATTGCAATGTTCCGGGTTTCCAAATGTCTTTGAAGTAGATAGCATTTGCAAATACGAGCCTCGTTAAAGAATCGACCGAACCGGGTGATAGTATAACTTTGATCAGACCATTTGTTTTCTTGGTGGCCCAAGTGTTCACTTTTTTTTAACCTTGTCAGCCTATAATTTGGAAATCAAAGTGATTAAATTATATTAATTAAACAATCAGTGTTAAAAATCAAATTTCTCTATTTTCTAATTAGCCCTTGTATTATTTTTTTTTATCGGAAAAATATATTATATATAAAGAGTACTAAAGGTACTCAAAATTTACAAAAGATTACAAAAGACCACACCTAAAAGAGACACAATTGAGGATTACAACACCAATCTTGAAAAGAAAAGTTTCTAAGACTGCGCCCCTTTAAAGAAACAAGACTCCAAGACTTAGCTTTGACTTCCTAAAAAAAAAATTCAGGTGTAGTTTCGATGACTTCAAAGATGCGGAGATTTCTCGCTTTCCAAATGAACCAATGCACACAAGACCAAATACACACAAGGATTTTTTTTTTGGAACTTTTTTTTCTCCAGACACCTACGTGTTGCAACAGGTGAGCCGCCGGCCTATTGGGCAAAGTTGTTGAAACAGAAAGCCAAGAGTAGCAAAGCTTCCAAACATGATTTGATTTTCGACAGTAAAAAAAGAGATGTTTAATATCTTCGTCACCTTATTCACAAAAACTGCAGCATATTTCGGTATCATCGTCAAGGATTTTTCTTTTTCGCAATTCGACTCTAGTTGGCACACGATATCTTAAGATTTTCCATACGAGCCCCAAAAATTTTGGAGGTGTTAAGTTGTTCCAAATCTTTGAAAATATTAACCAAACTTCTTCATCCAGATCCGTAGGCATCGGAAGCAAAGAAATGTGAAGAGTGTAAGCGTCTTTAGCTGTGTAGCGACCGTCTTTTGCACGTGTCCAAACCCAAGAGTCCTGGACTTCAACCTGTAAAGAAATCCCATCAAGAACGCCGAGAAGCTCACAAATCGACTCTTGTTCCCACGAGAAAAGATTACGTCTCCAAGCAAAGTTCCAACGCCAAACCCCATTATACCAACAACCCGACTCTCCTACCGTTATATCCTTGTTGAGGCAAATTGAGTATAATCTAGGAAACTTAATCGATAAACTAACACTTCCAATCCAATGATCTTTAACCGTTCCCAATCTTTCTAGAGATATGAGACAAAAACCAAGAATTTTCGACCAAAAACAAGTCCATGATATCCCGCCACCAGCTCGACATGCTTGATCTACTACCACTCCCGCCATATTTAGAGTTCAGTATCTTCACCCAAAGTGAGTTAGGTTAAGCTCGAAGTCTCCAAGCCCATTTACATAACAAGGAGATATTAAAAAGAGAAAGATCTTTGACACCAAGTCCTCCTTTTATCTTTTGGCATGCAAATGTTATTCCAAAAAACCCAAGGAATTTTCCTCGTAAGACCAATGCCCTCCCCACAAGAAGTCCCTCTGCAGTTTAATAATCTCAGACAAAATGTTTTTAGGCATGCGGTAAAAAGAGAAATAATAAACCGGTAAAGAGGTTAACACAACATTGAGTAAAGTGATTCTCCCTCCGAACGATATATGCTTGTCTCCCCAAGACCGCAACCTGTTTCGCAATTTATTAATTACCGATGACCAAACTGCGGGACAACGGTGATTAACCCCGACTTAAATACCAAGATATGACATAGGAAACTGTCCCACACCACAACCTAGAACAACAACCATTTGCTCAAGTAAACTTTCCTCAACGTTCAAGCCAAAGAGGTGACATTTTGAGTAATTTATACAGAGATCGGAAAGGAGTTCAAAATTGAGAAGGATACATTTAAGAGCCCAAATATTTTTAGTTGAGACACGCCCCAACAAAATAGTATCGTCAGCATATTGAAGATGAGAGACACCTACACTGTTTACACCAATGGAAGCGGCCTCAAAAAGGCCGAGATCGCAAGCCCTCAAGATCATCAAGCTCATGCCTTCCACTACTATAAGAAAGAGAAGTGGTGACAAAGGGTCACCTTGCCGAAGCCCACGTTCAAGCGAGAATTCTTTAGTTGGGCTTCCATTAATAAGGATCGAAGTTGTGGCCGAGGTAACACATTCCATAATCCAACCCCTCCATTTTCTGTGGAATCCCATGTGATCTAACATAATATCAAGGAAATTCCATTCTACTGAGTCGAATGCCCTTGTATTAATTAATTAGTTTGAAAAATATCAATTAGTTATAAGAACCCTAAAAATTGAAATATCTGCGAGCAAGAATATCAGAAGGGCCGTCGCGTGCTGCGACAAAACCATATTGACCAATTCCTCTATTGACTCGGATTTTAAATAAATCATGACCTCGTCCCCGATAAGTTGCTGCCACCGACCTTATCCCCCCACTCCTCCGATGTCCAGATCCCCGTAGCCGATTTCCAGGTGACCCTGTTTCCCCCAGATTTGAAAGAGAAGTATTGTTATTTTTCCTAAAGAAAATATAGTATATTTTAATTCCTATGAATAATCTTGACCGTCTAATAAAATCAATGGTCATAATTAGTTTATTAAAATATAGTATCTCGGTCTCAACACAATAGTTACACTTCCTTTGTAATTTTGGCAAAGGACAGGCGCGGCCCCCCGACCTGCGAACCGTCGGTGAGCACCTGCGTCGCTTGTTTGCCAAAGAGCGTGATGAGTTCCTCGACTTAATCGGACTTGAAATAATTCAGGAGCTGATCTCGGGTCGGGCCTCCGGAGCCGGCGGCGATGAGGGAGAGGGCGACGTGGAGGGAGAGCGGCGAGAAGACGAGGTTGCTGCCTTTGGCTTCGGTGGAGATGAGGTGGCTCGGCAGCGACGACGAGACTTGGGACTGCTTCGTCATTGATTCGCGTAGGCGGATATTCTAAAAATGAATAATCATCATTGAACAATTAAAAGTCATCATTCTTAAAATCATCATTGAGTAAAAATATAAATTATCTATTACTACTATATTCATTATATATCAAAGTAATCTTCCTTAATAATACAGTATAATAAAATACTCTTTAGTGCATGGTAGAAATTGCCCTAAATTAATATTGAGATTTTGGATTAGGGATAGTTTCCTAAAGTTTAGTTACAATTAAATAACTCGTTTTTTCTTAATTGTAAATTAGAATTAATTGCCAAAATTACCTTTTTTAATTTTTAAAATTAATTAAAAACATAAATTGTCAAAATTCACGTTCTCTTTATATTTGTTTGTGTACATGGACTTTTCAAGATCAAAGTCCGATTCAAATGATCTTGTCTTAAAGCTGCAAAACACCATAAATCAAATGAAAACGGGGACAACTTCTAGGTCTTTGTGTGTTTCCGCCTCCTCCGTGAACAACTTCAATCGAAGACAAAATATCCACCACCATCTCATTCGCGCACCTTTAAGAGCCCTCGACTCTTCTCGACGATCCCGTCTTCGTGTACACCGTTGACCGACGGTTTGATCCAGCGGCAACCACTTCTCCGCCGGTTTAGTCGAGAGTGAAAAACCGAACATTTTATAAGTTTTAATCAAGTACTTACTCGACCAGCTTCTCCATTTGGTCAACATACGACGACTGGAAATCCCACGTGCTCTCGAGAAAACCGAAAAACGTGTTGCACACCTCTGCTTCGACCCTGTACGAAGCCGCGGATCTTGACAGCTCGTCTTCCTTCGACTTGAAATGCTGAACGATTTGATTTCAAGGACTGGAGACCGGACCTGTATTAATGTTTAGACCGGCTTGAACCTGCTTTTGTTTTTTTAATTAAATTTTATTTTTCTAAAAAATGATAATATTTAATATTAATTTAAATTAAAATAGTAACTCAATATATTGATAAATATACATATAAAATATGAATAAACTTAATTGATAAATAAAATTAATTAAACTAAGCAAAAAAGAATTACATTTCAAGAAAAAATTTAAAACTCTTTCGTTCAATAGCAGTAAAGTGCAAAATTCGACTAAAAATCACCAATAAAACGAGGAATATTGACTATAAAATAAAGAGACCAACAGAAAGATAGACTTCATGATCTAATTATAACAAACATCAGCAATCATTCAATCATTAGCAAGAGGATTAGTGAGTTGACCGATGAAAATGACCACACCCGACACGTCTTCTCTCACGACAAACATAAACGGATGGTCCGCCACAAAATCAAACGGTGGGGCACACCCTCTCCCAACGGCAGCCACAGTAGCAGCTGCCGCCTCTGTGCCTTCCTCATTCACCTCAATAAATGCCTTGTGATAAATTGCCGAGACATAAAGTTCTTTGCTAACATGATCAGGTGAATCAACCATCTCGGTCAAGCCACCCATTAAGAAAGGGAGAACCAATCCATGCCTCCACCTCAAAATCTATTTTAAACTTGGGAACACGAAACTTTCTTACCTCCACATACTCACGAGGGAGGTGGTTGTTGATGAAATCAACTTCTGTCCCAAATTTCTCGACCAGGGATGGAAGCCCATCTTTGGCATCGGGAAAAAAGATGTGCATTGAGAATCTACGCTTATCCCGACCTTGTTCGTAGGGTAGGGTTAGGACCTTGAAACCGGGAAATGCGCGTATGAGTTGTCTATCATAGCTGGTCATGAAGGGTACTTTGACAGAAGTTCCGTTCATGAGGTAGAATTCGTGGTCTTTTGTTAGGGACGACTCGAACGGATGTTCCCAGACGCCTTTAAAGTAGATGGCATTTGCAAATACGAGCCTCGTTAAAGAATCGATGGAACCGGGTGGAAGTATATCTTTGATCAGGCCTTTTGTTTTCTCGGTCGCCCAGGTGTTCACTTCTTGTCTAGCCTTCTCGGCCTAATTTGGAAATCAAAGGAAAAATTAAATTCGGAATACGTAATATTGCTTATTTGCTTTGTAGTCTCATAATTAAGATTTGAACTACAAATTTCTTTGTTTAGACCAATAAATTAGTTGGTATAAGACCCTACAAATCGACATATGTGTCATAGTAATATGAACAATATAACAAAGACAACTCTAACCCTACTGTTATACTTTGTAAAAAATTAGTTAAACCATATACTATATGTTTGCCTTGAGTATATATACTATCACACGAGACGTACAGAAAACTTCAACTAAAATTCATCAAATAAAAAGACAACTCTAACCCTAATGTTACCTTAGTTCAATTCAAAAATCAATAGTAATACTTTGTAGTCTCATAATTAATTAAGATTTCAATACAAATTTCATTGTTTGGACTAGCAAATTAGTTGCAGAAAGAAAACATCAACCAAAATTCGTCAAATAAGAAAAGACAAAACCCTAACCCTAACCCTAATTAAGATCATCTACTAAACAAAAAAATCGATAAATCAATAGTCGTTACCTTAGTTTGAAAATCAACAAGTTTACAAGCAGCTTTGTAATCGTTCTCGACGATTCCTTTGAAATTGGGCTTCAAGGTTAGACTTCGATCAGCCCACATGCCATTGGCGGTTGACAATTGCGGCCCGCCGAGCTTCCCGCCGTCGGCGAGTAGGACCGTGGCGTGCTTCGACAAGAGCTTGTTGAGTTCTTTGACGGAATTGGACTTGAAATAGGTCAGCATCTGGTCTCGGGTGGGGCCTCCCGACCCGGCCGCGATGAGGCCGAGGACGACGTGGATGGACAGCGGCGAGAAGAAGATGTTTTTTTCTTTGGCTACGGCGGAGATGAGGTGCTTCGCCAGCGACGAGGAGACGTCGGTGAGGTTGGAGATGAGGTGCTTCGCCATGTTTGAAGTCGGCGGTATAGGGTTTTGGGGGATTACATTAATTCATTATTTAATTTATACAAATTAAGTTTCTTTTTCCCTTTTATGTTGGTGTAACTTGCAACACAAGTTTAACTCTTCCCGTAAGTCTTATAGTGTTTAAGCTGTTATGTCTTATTTAATAAACTAGTATCGTGATTTATTAGTTTGAAATAATCTACAATTTTATTTAATTTCTAACTATTTCAGCCAAAAATTTATTAATGGACTAACAAATTGTTTTATTTAATAATCGAACTCTCACTTAAATTTATAAATTTGTATTAATCTCATTATTAACCGTTATCTCAATTATGAAAATTTTATTATTTTCAAAGACTATGCATGTTTGATGTAATTTATAGTATGTAAGCTTCTTGGGTCATAGCCGAGTGGTAAGGTCTGTGGTGATGTTGGTGTAATTCTCCGGCGCAGAGTTCGAATCTCGGATATGACAAATATCATTGAAATATTATGAAGTTAGTCATTGGATGAGACCTATTAACTATGACTAATTTTCATTGAAATATTATGAAGTTAGTCCTTGGATGAGACATATTGACTCTCTCTCACATGTGTTTGCTACTCGGGCGCATCCCTCGATTTACATCCTACCCGATCGAATAGTCTCTGATCTGGTGGAAGAGGAGTTTCTCGTCTCATCCTAGCCGATCGAGAAGCCTCTGATCTAGTGGAAGAGGAGTTTCTCTTCTCTAAATCCTACCCGATCGAATAGTCTCTGATCTGGTGGAAGAGGAGTTTCTCGTCTCATCCTACCCAATCGAGAAGACTCTGATCTGGTGGAAAAGAAGTTTCTCTTCTCTGCATTGATCTTACATCCTACCCGATCAAAGAGCCTCTGATCTGGTGTAAGAGGAGTTCCTCATGTCATCCTACCCGATCGAGAAGCCTCTGATATGGTGGAAGAAGAGTTTCTCTTCTCTGCATTGATCTGGTGGAAGAGAAGTTTCTTTTCTCTGCATTTCTCGAGTGTCAAACCCATCCAACAAATACCTAAAACTGGTGGGGAAATCCAAATAAATTGAAAATAAAAATTATAATGTTGGAAAATAAATAGAAATATAAAAAAAAATTGAATTTACTTGGTGAACATGAAAGAGATGAGATGGTAGAAATGCAATTATATTAATATAACTGTATGTTAACCTGCAAAACAAATTTAACATAATTGAATTAGGAATAAACTAAAAAAAACCTAGTCGAGCATAATTAATAACTCGATTCAATGTTCAAAAAAATAAAAAAGGACATACGAAGCCAGATTATATCAAGAGAAAATAATATACTTAAAAAGTTTGATTAATTTTTTTTAACTCAAATGGATTAAAGAACATGAAGAGATTGATTTTTATGAGATATGATGAATTAAAATTAAATTAATATTAATGGAATAAAAAAGAATTTTGAGAAAAGAAATAATATATATATATATATATATATATATATATATATATATATATATATATATATATATATATATTTAAGATAATAATTAATTATTATTACCAAAAATATATAATATCTAATTACTATTTAAAATTTATATACAATAATTTAAATATGATTAATAATATTACTAATTATAATTTATAATTTTTTTATTTATAATTTATAGTGTGAACACAATATTATTATTTTTTTCCTATTGGTCCACGTGGCATTAGTAAATCCTGAAATTATATATGTATAGATAAGTTGTTAAATAGATATATAAACTTATAAGATGCTAATGTGTTTGACAATTTAAGTTCTTATAAATAAAATTATTGTTAAAAATAAATTTTTAGATATGAAAATAAAAATAAAAATAATTATATCAACTAAATAATAAATTTGGAATTTTTGTATATATATATAAAAAATAATAATTTTAAGAGTAATTTGGTCTTTTATTATTTAAGTTGAAAGAGCTTATAAGCCGTTTAAAAAAATTTACCTCACCCCTTACTTTTTTTTAAACAGCTTATAAGCTGTTAAACAGCTTATTTTAAAGTTTTTTAAGGTCTTTTTTTAAAACTTTACTTAACAAATTTTAGGAGCTTATAAGTTTTTAAACAACTTATAAGCTGTTTTAAAAACCTTATAAACTCAGTCAAACATGCTCTAAGAGTAAAGAATAAATCTATCTAAAACCCTAATACAATGCTCTCCCAAAATCTTTAAATTTGTTTGGTATTTCCTTTTTTTATAAATATCTGAAAAATTAGTATTTAAAGTGAAAAGGAAAAAAAATAGTTGTATGTAAAATTAAAAAGATAAATGAAAATTAGGAATTTAATTGTATTTTAAGGTGAAATATAAGTAAAAATAATTTAGAAAAAATATTTTTTTTTTTGTTAAAGTTCAATCACATAGAAAGAAAAAAATGTAAGATACAGACCGCATCACTGAGTAACAGGCTGGCTCTCCAACCAACCAAACTAAATATATAACACTAAATAATACAAACACAATCACCATGTTATATGTCATACTCTCTTCAGTGCACGTGACTGAAGAGAATCAGGAAGTCGTAATGAACGGATCCTCTCATGTATGATAGAGATCGCCTGAGAGGCCACCACTCCAAGCGACACCGAACGAGCCTCATGAATCCTTGTGTTCCTTTCGAGCCAAAGAAAGTAGATCAAAGCAGCGAGAAGGCCACGGTACGCGCAAGATATCAAGTGCTTCCCACGCCATCGACTAGATGTCTGTAAAACAGCACTATGTCAGCTATCACGTGGCCATTTAAGAGACAATGAGGTAAAATCACATTTACCAAAAGAAAAAAATTATTACCTTATAAGATGTTTAAAAAAAGTCGTTGAGTTATTGATCTTATATATATAATAATTAAGCAAGATTTACATTAGAAAATACATCACAATCCAAATTAAAATCCACAACTCAAAACTTTTCCGAAGAAATTAAAAAAATTCAATAGTTTTTAATTAATCTCAAAATTATTAGTAAAAAACAAAAGTCCATAAGAATCTTCATAAGAATATTTAGTGTTAGGGCTTGTGATATCCCATTGAAAATTACTACATAATAATTAGTTTATGCAAGAGTAACTAGCAAGTAACTCTAATATAAAAACATGAAAAAGGTTTAAAACATATTTTCCCTAAACGAAACAAGCCCTAACACTAAATAAAATCTTTTTTTTGATATTTAGCTAAATTAAAGAAACATATATGGCCTATTGATTGGCCGTTGGGTTAGTGACTTGACCATTGAAAACGACGACACCCGACACGTCTTCTCGCACGACAAACATAAACGGATGGTCCGCCACAAAATCCAACTCCTCTTCCTTCACCCTGTTTAAGGAACACCCAGGCCTCGATAAGGTAACAGCTGCCGCCTCTGTGCCTTCCTCATTCACCTCGATAAATGACTTGTGATAAATATCAGAGACATAAAGTTCATTGCTAACATGATCAGGTAAATCAACCATCTCGGTCAAGCCACCCATTGAGAAAGGGAGAACCAATCCCTGTGCCTTGAGGAGCTTAGAAGCCTCAAACCCGAAATCCATTTTAAACTTGGGAACAAGAAACTTTCTGAGCTTCACCGACTTAAGAGGGAGGTGGTTGTTGATGAAATCAACTTCTGACCCTAATTTCTGCTGGGAGCCCATCTTTGGTGTCGGGAAGAAAGATGTGCATAGAGAATCTACGCTTATCCTCACCTTGTTCGTAGGGTAGGGATAGGACTTTGAAACCGTCAAAGGCACGCACGAGTTGTTTAAGATAGCTGGTCATGAAGGGTACTTTTACTGAATTTCCATTCATGAGGTAGAATTTGTGGTGTTTTGTTAGAGATGAGTCGAACTGATCTTTCCAGATACCTTTGAAGTAGATGGCATTTGCTAATACGAGCCTCATTAAAGAATCGATCGACCGAACCGGGTGGAAGTATAACTTTGATCAGACCATTTGTTTTCTTGGTGGCCCAAGTGTTCACTTTTTTTGTAACCTTGTAGGCCTTATTTGGAAATCGAAGGGAAAAGTAAATTAAATTAACTATACAATCATTGTTAAGAAATCAATTGCAAAGATGGAAATAATTGTATGCAGAGACATTTTGAAAAAATGGAAGCTATTGTTATTTGTTACATAGTACATATTTACACTACTCGTATATCAATATGCAGTAGTTACACAGTAAAATCATCATAGTACCTGCACATAGTGTGTCTTTTTTTATAATTTCAAAAACCAAAATTTTCATTTTTCTAATTACCTTTGTATTAATTTGTTTGAAAAATATCATTAGTTAAGAACCCTAAAAATTGAAATATCTCTGCCAGCAAGAAATAACATCACAAATCATCTAAGAAACATGTTTGCCCTAAATATATAGACGATTGTAGAAAGACAAAAAATGAGACGGGGGTCAATAAATTGGAATGACAAACTATAGTATATAATAATATTAAGCCATAATAGTAATCGTAATTGTACCTTAGTTTGAAAATCGACACGTTTACAAGCAGCTTCATAGTCGTTCTTGACGATTCCTTTGAAATTGGGCTTCAAGGTGAGACTCCGATCAACCCACATGCCGTTGGCGGTCGACAACTGCGGCCCGCCGAGAGGACCACCGTCGGCGAGCAGGACAGTCGCGTGTTGCGACAAGAGCGTATTGACTTCCTCGATTGACTCGGGTGGGGCCTCCCGACCCGGAGGCGATGAGGCCGAGGACGACTTGGATGGACAGCGGCGAGAAGACGAAATTGGCGTCTTTAGCTTCGGAGGAGATGACGTGGCACGCCATCGACGACGAGACGTCGACGGTGATCGGGTTTTTGGGGATGGATTCTCTCTTACGCTTCACCATGTTCTAATTAGTACTAGCTATAAGCTGCTATAGGGTTATGGTGGGGGTTAATATATATATAAATGCACTCTAATTGCACTATGATTCAAATATAATTACATAAAGATATATTTAGTTTTATTTAAAATATAAAGATATCACATAAAGATATTTAAGTTTTATTCAAGTTCAAATACCCAGATGATGATATAATTTTCTCAAAATATAATTATAAAATTAAATTTAAAAGTAAAAAAAGGAAAATAAATATTTTCTTTACAAAAAGTACAAGGAATAGCTTTAAGTTTGCCCAATAAATTTATCAACCATATAGTTTCGAAAATAGAGATCGAGCCACCATTCAACGATGCAAGAAAGATAATTAAGCTTTTAACAATTGACTTATAATTTGTTAATGCAAAAGTCAAAACACACAAGATTAAATTGTAAATAAGGCTTCAATTTCTGAAGAACATTCAACTAAAATTCACCAAAACTTTAAAGAGGAAATATTGATCACTATAAAGAGACATGATGATGCAGATATAAAAAGCAAAGATCGTGTCTTGTTGCTCAAGCTAGTTTTATTATTTTATTAATTTAGTTTACTAGAGTTTTAGTACTATTTATATGTTTGAGTATTTTCATTTATGCAGTAGTTGTTTTTGATGAAATAAAGTTTCGTCCTCTTTTGAGGTTTTATCAGATTTCGGTATTCTTAGGAATCAACGAAAGTCTTGATGTTTTAATTCTCGGGTATTCTTAGAATCAACGAGTTTTAATTGTTTGTTATATTGCTTCCCTGCATCAGTTTGGTATCAGAGCCGAACGATGCCTCATCGTCGCCATTATGGTCACGAAACCGCCCTTGAGGCCGCAGCCCGTCGTGATGCCGACGTCGTCGCCTTAAGCCGCCAGATCGCAGCGCTTGCCGTCGAACTTGAGGTACTCCGTCTTGCTATCACCAACAAACTATCGGTGTCCCCGCTGCCCTCGTCATCTTCTTACGACGACTCACCTCGTTTTGATTACGATGGCCCTCCTCGTTTTGATGAAGTTGATCCTTTGGCCATGCCCGAAGAGCACATGGTCGGAGGCGTGGGTGACCTACTCTACCACCTCCGGAACAATATACCTCTTTTGTCCCCGCTACCCGACTCAGAGATCTCTGCGTATGATGGTTCGCCTAAGTTCGACGAGGAGCCCACTCCTGCACCCACGCTTTGTCGTTTGATGGAACATGATGAATCACCTAGGGAGACCTCATTTTGTGCTTTCCTGGGAGTTATTCTTAAAGTCATAGTAAACGGCAACCTGGATGACCCACTTAGGCAAATTGAGTCCACTACTGACAGTGGAGTTGAATTGTTGGGATGGGTTGGAGGATCACATGTGTTTGTTGAAGTTAGCCCACTGCAATGGAATTTGGTTTATGCAACATGGTACATGCGCTCGGATTTGCTGCCCCAGCAACTCTGCGTTGACACGCGGAATGTCAAGACAATTGTCGCTCCCTGTGGTACCCACCGTACGCCACGTCTCCTGCTGGTCGCCCCCTTCGATGCGTCCACGTCCATTGATATTCACCGTTGTCAACAGTTCGTGTTTGATCCCGGCATCCTCGTGCTCGATTTTCAGGTTCGCGGTCGAACTTTCTCCAAGAGAGGGAGAATGATGCAGATATAAAAAGCAAAGATCGTGTCTTGTTGCTCAAGCTAGTTTTATTATTTTATTAATTTAGTTTACTAGGGTTTTAGTACTATTTATATGTTTGAGTATTTTCATTTATGCAGTAGTTGTTTTTGATGAAATAAAGTTTCGTCCTCTTTTGAGGTTTTATCAGATTTCGGTATTCTTAGGAATCAACGAAAGTCTTGATGTTTTAATTCTCGGGTATTCTTAGAATCAACGAGTTTTAATTGTTTGTTATATTGCTTCCCTGCATCGCATGAGCTAAAAACAAAAATCATCTATCAGCACCAGGGTTAGTGACTTGACCAACGAAAATCAGGGCACCCGTCTCGTCTTCTCGCACTACAAACAAAAACGGATGGTCTGCCACAAAATCCAACGTTTCATACTTAACTGGGCCCATGGACCAACAAGGTCCCATCACCACGGCAGTAGCAGCAGCAGCCTCTGTGCCCTCCTCATTCACCTCGATAAACGACTTGTGAAAAACGTTAGTAACACACAAGTCCTTATCAACCATCTCGGTCAAGCCACCCTCGAAAATGAGATCTAATCCACGTCCCTTGAGGAGCTCAGAAGCCTCGAACCCAAAATCCATTTTAAACTTGGGAACAAGAAACTTTCCAACTTTCACCAACTTACGAGGGAGGTGGTGCGCCACGAAATCACGTTTCGAGTCATGCCCAAACACGAAATCAATTTCTGACCCAAATTTCTCGACAAGGGAGGGGAGCCCATCTTTGTCATCGGGAAGAAAGATGTGCATTGAGAATCTACGTTCATCATCACCTTGTTGGTAGGGTAGGCTTAGGACTTTGAAACCGTCACAGGCACGAATGAGTTGTTTTTTCTTGCTGGTCATGAAGGGTGCTTGGACTGAACTTCCGTTCATGAGGAAGAATTCATGGTCTTTTGTTAGGGAAGAGTCGAACTTCTTGTCCCAGATGCCTTTCAAGTAGATGGCATTCGCAAATATGAGCTTGGTTCTATCATCGACTGAATTGGGTGGAAGTATATCTTTGATGAGGCCGTTCGTTTGCTTGTCGGCCCAAGCGTTCACTTCTTGTCTAGCATCATCAGACTTTGGAAATCATTCATGCATAGGGAAAATCAAATTAAACAATCAGCAGTGTATATATATATACATCAATTTTAAACACGAATTTCTTTGTGTTTAGAGTAAATAATTAGAACAGATAAAAACCCTAAATTACAAATTAAATGGGATGCAGGGGATCAATTAGTAAAAACAAATTGGGGACAAATTTCATATGAAATTAGGTTTACCTTAGTTTGAAAATCGACTTGATTGGAAGAAGTTTTGTAATCGTTCTCGATAATTCCTTTGAAATCGGACTTGAAGGTGAGGCTCCGATCAACCCAGACGCCGTTGGCGAAGGACAGGCGCGGCCCCCCGAGCGGCGAACCGTCGGTGAGCACCCGCGTCGCTTGCTTCGAAAAGAGCGTGATGAGTTCCTCAATGGAATTGGTCCTGAAATAAGCGAGGATCTGTTCTCGGGTGGGGCCTCCGGAGCCGGCAGCGACGAGGGAGAGTGCGACGTGGATGGAGAGTGGCGAGAAGACGATGTTGCCGCCTTTGGCTTCGGTGGAGATGAGGTGTCTCGCCAGCGACGACGAGACTTGGGACGGCTTCGTCATTGATTCGCGGAGGCGGTTCATTTCGGCGTACGATCCATGGAAGTACATTATTGCTCGACTCGACTGTGTGCTTCTGACGGTGCTCCGGTGCGTATTTCTCTCCTATTTATAGACGAAGAAACACATCGTATAATAATACTGTACTCCTAAAAATATTTGAGACGTAATCTAACCTAAAAATACAATATTCCCTTTTTTATCAATCTTATTTTATTAAAAAATTTAATCCATACACTATATTATTTAAATCAATATAAATCTATTTTAATATTACTATATATTACGTCTCAAGTTTTAATTATTTATCTCAATACTAATTACTTTATCTATCTATACATATATAATTCCTTGATCCACTAATCACACGTGGACCAATCAGAAGGCTTATTAATACTGTGTTCACACTGCAAAATAAATAATAAAAAATAAAAAATATTTATAAATTTGAATATTGAATAATTTCTTTTTTTGGTAGTACAAGATTTAATAATTGGTTTATTCATATTTATTTATTTTTAGCAGTAATAAACTAATAATTACTAATTTTCTACGTTTCTTATTTTCTTTCTAAAATCCTATCACACAAAAATATATTTTTCATCCTCTTCTTCCCGTGCCGCGTTGATCCGAGGAAAAAACCCTATCACACGGAAAGCATACGGGTCTGTCCTCTTTTTCCAGCCACGCGTTGATCCGAGAACTTTCTTTCACCCTTCCAGTTTCATCCAACGTCCATGAACATCAATCAATTTGTAGTGGATCTGTCATCCAAAAATTCAACGTCTGCAATATGTTTGTTTTTCATATGCAATATAAGTTTTAAGGGCCTTTATATTTTTTTGTTTAACTTCATATTCACATAACTAAATTTGAATAGTATTAATATTATAATAAAACATTAACTATCATGATGCAAATATCGGTTAACGCACAAGAAGAGCACATATATGCCAAGAAATCCAATCAACAACGTTTCGTCAATACTCAATGTAACTATTTTACCGGATTCGTTTTTTTTTTTTTTTGACCTTTTTACCTGTGATTTTTAATTCGTATGTTCTGTTTTGGATTCGTTATTTGTTCCGGTTCAATTATTGAATTAATATCTGAATTTGGTTAATTTTATTACTGTGTTATTGACTGTGTGTGTGACTTTTAAATTGTGTATTTTTAAAAATGTTGATAATTATTTTATATTTTTACATTTCTTGATTCAATCTATATTCTGACCACTATAAAATTAATACTTATTTTGAAGAAAGATCTCTTTTGTGCAATTTGTTCTACGGGTTGATGTTATATTTTTAGATTAGATATATGTTTGTATCATTCTTTGTATACTTCTCTTATTTTGTTTTTGTTTGTTTAGTTTAAGATAAGAAAAAAAAAATATGTCCAATCATCTTTTTTTTTCTTCATTCAATCGTGTCTATAGTTCTTTTGAACCTTTTTAACCTTTTTTTTCATTGTTTTTTTACAGGTGGTGGAGCATTGGATTCCAAGAGCCGTGTTGTTTGAGATGCTAGAGGGGCTGCGCGGGTTCTACGAACAGGATCTCGAGGAGAGCAAGAAGTAGTACACGAAGTATATGAAGATAAGCCTGCTTTACAATAGCAACTTTGATCTGTACAGACTACAGCGCAGCAGCAAGTGCGAACTGAAAGGATGACTCCCCGTTTTCCAAGCCCCAAGAAACTGCCTATATATAGTGCATTTTCTACTATGATTCCGTGTACATCGATTGACCGGTATTTGTTTTGTTAATTTGTTGTTTTTATCGGTCGAATAATAAGTTTGATTTTTCGATTTTATTGCTTGGACGTTCTGTCGCTTAATTTATCAGGTTGCCTAATTAATTTTGCATGAAGTTCATCACATCGTCCGGCCCTTTTCCCGGTCCCACGTCACGTAGTGCGCCACCTCAGTAAGGTTTGTATTGTTGTTTTAATACATAGAGTAATCATACCGAAATTATGTTTTTTTAATTACACGTGGGCGATTGTGTTAATTTTAATGTTGCAGTCTTGCAGCCAACCCAACTCCTCTTCAGCTACTCCTCTAGCTACTCCAAACTCCAATGTTGTAATTATGGTGCTATGGTGTTAATCTTTTATGTTGTAATTACAATGAGAATATTTGATTTTATATTTCTCTTTTTGTTTTATAATTTGCTTTACATACTAAATAATACTTCAAACATGCATAACCTTTCAATTTTAATAAACATTTCATATTTGAGATAACAATTGATAATGAGATTCAATACGAGTTTACAAATTATTAGGGATGAACACTTTGTCCTGGAATTTCGATCCCGTCCTGATCTCATTCCGAAAGTTAGCGAGATGGGATGGGAACAATTTTAAAAATGACAATTCAGTTCTGTCCAGTCCGGATTTATTTTTTTCATAATGGAACGAGATGGGATCGGGACGATCCCGTTCTATCCGTTCCCGTCCCGCAAATTTATTAATATACATATAAATATTATTTTTTCACAAATTATTTTATTTTATTTATATTTTAATTATTTTATAAGTCGATAATATTTAATTTAATTTTATTGTTAATTTTATTATTTTAATTAAAATTTTGGGAGGTCCCGATCCCGTCTGGATCTCAATCCGAACCCAAACGAAATTGAGACATGCCAGAAGAACTTTTTAAACGTCGATCCCGTCCCGAATATAAATTATCGAGACGGGATGAGATTCCCCCTAATTCAGTATCCACGTGCATCGCACGGGCAGTGGTACTAGTTTGATAAT
Source organism: Euphrasia confusa (assembly GCA_954870475.1). Taxonomy (NCBI): domain Eukaryota; kingdom Viridiplantae; phylum Streptophyta; class Magnoliopsida; order Lamiales; family Orobanchaceae; genus Euphrasia; species Euphrasia confusa. The sequence goes on along the minus strand of OX940960.1, from coordinate 3,848,383 downwards.
ATTTGTTATTTGTCATTCTATATTATTCTTTTTATTTTCAAATTATTAGTTGAACACTTATAAAATGAGAACTAAAGTATAAAGTTGTAACTCTAGACATTGGAATTGACCTATAGAAAAAAAAAAGTTATTCTAATCTCATATACACATATTATAAAATATTAATTTTTCTATCTATTTTACCATTCATTAAGTATCTTGAAAGTATAAATTAAATATTTATCTAAATAATATTGAGATTATTTAATTAATATTAGGAGACATCTAAATTGAAAAAAACTAAAGTTCAAAACGTCCAATATATAAGAAATAAGGAGATTTTGGAATAGGATAGTTTCTAAAGTTTAGTTACAATTAAATAACTCGTTTTTTCTTAATTGTAAATTAGAATTAATTGTCAAAATTATCCTTTTTAATTTTTAAAATAAATTAAAAACATAAATTGTCAAAATTCACATTCTCTTTATATGTGTACATGGACTTTTCAAGATCAAAGTTTGATTCAAATGATCTTGTTTCTCTTGAAGCTGCAAAACACCATAAATCAAATGAAAGCGGAATTTCCACACATAATATTTCAAGAGTAATCGCTGAACAATCATGGAGATAGAAGAGATGGGTTCTTCTATGTTCGTCTGTGTTTCCGCCTCCTCCGTGAACAACTTCAATCGAAGACCAAATATCCACCACCATCTCAGTCGCGCCCCAGAAGAGCCCTCGACTCGACTACCCATGTCCTGAATTGCTCATTTCAACGACCCTTCTCGACGTTCCCGTCTTCGTGTACACCGTTGACCGCCGGTTTGATCCAGCGGCAACCACTTCTCCGCCGGTTTAGTCGAGAGTGAAAAATCGAACATTTTATAAGTTTTAGTCAAGAACTGTCAAAGTTGAGTCAATAATACCTTAAAAGGTCTTGTTAATGAGATAAGATAATCCAACTTATATTTGAGATTTAGGATCTTTATCCAACCGACGTGGGATACTTAACACACCCCCTCACGAGTAGGTTCGGTTTTTTGTCGGCTCTACTCGTGGACATAGTGCCATCTTTGGGCAAGCCGAAAATTTCTTCGTTTGGGGCTCCATCATCGTGTTGGGCCTGCTCTGATACCATGTTAGAAACCACTTCATCTAAAAGCTCGAACTTTTAGAGAAGTTGGGCAACTAGACATTTATAGTGGGCCGAATATATTGATTTCAATATCAAGCTCGAACTTTTGGAGAAGTTGGGCAACTAGACATTTATAGTGGACCGAATATATTGATTTCAATATCAGCAGAAGGCGCTCATGGCGGGAGTCGAACTCAGGACCTGCCACAAGGCTAGGCTCTGATACCATGTTGAAATAGGAGGTGTGTGAGTGCGGTCCCACGACTAGCGCACAAAGACGGGAAAAGGGAGACCCGAGACATGTAGGGAGGTTCCATCCTAAAACCAATTGGTACTAGGTGGAGTAGCTCCCTACTCTTATAATTTGGTCCCCTTTTCCTCAAATATTCAATGTGGGACAACTCATAAGTGACCACAACACACACAATTTTAACACACCCCATCACTTGTGAGTCCTAGACAAATTGGTCCCACCACAACAATGGTCGACCCCCTGACCGAGCAACCACCACGTGCCCTGACGTCACTACATGGGAGGCCGAACCGATGGGCCGTAAACGCAACACGCAACAGAAGCTACATCGCTCTGATACCATGTCAAAGTTGGGTCAATAACACCTTAAAAGGCCTTTGTTAAGGTGATAAGGCAATCCAACTAATATTTGAGCTTTAAGATCTTTATCCAACTGAGTAATCCAACTTATATTTGAGCTTTAGGATCTTTATTCAACCGATGTGGGACTTGACCAGCTTCTCCATTTGGTCAGCATACGACGACTGGAAATCCCACGTGCTCTCGAGAAAACCGACAAACGTGTTGCACACCTCTGCTTCGACCCTGTACGAAGCCACGAATCTCGACAGCTCGTCTTCCTTCGACTTGAAATGCTGAACGATTTGATTTCAAGGACTGGAGATCAGACCGGTATTAATCTGGTCTGAGCCGGTAAATTCCGGTTCGATCCTTGTTTAGACCGGTTTGGACCTATTTTTTTTTTTAATTAAATTTTATTTTTCTACAAAATTATAATAATTAATATGAATAAGATTTTTAAAAAGGGTAATTAACTTATACCAAATTATAACATAAGCTTAATCTTTAGTCAAATTATAAAAAAGAAGGATTATCACAATATACCCTTTTAATAGTTTAATCTATTTAATATAGGGGCATTCATAAAAAAGGTAAATATTTAATGTTTTATTATATGTAAAGACCATTCTTTTGTATAGTTGTAAAAAAAATTAATGTTCCTAAACTATCCTTTCATTGTGTTTTAAACCATTTACCAATAATATATAAAATACAAATTATTTTATTTTTTAAAACCCTAACTTGCCTACTATACAAAATATGTTCTTACTGTAGACCAAAAAAAACTACCCACAAAAAAACACTACCTGATGAAATTCTCCATTAAAAATCCAGTACTATCGTTCACCCCAAATCTCAATCCACACGGTTGAAAGGATTCCGATTATCCAACACCAATATCCACAAACTATATTGTGTGGTATCATCTGATGAAAAAGCTTACCGACGGCGTAAGAGAAAACCGACTACGGCAACGGTTTTAAGGTAATCGAATTTTATTTTCCCACGCTAAGTATAATCTGCATCGATTTAGTGTAAATTATACACATGCATTCATTTCCATCTATACCTAACAACCTCACGTTTTGGGGGATTTTTGGCCCAATTTTTATTTCTTGCAATCTATGAGAAATTTTTATTTTGTTTTCCAATGTTGCTGACCGTGTATTATTTCTCTAAAACTAGTTAGTAACCATGTGAATTTTAGTATTTCATTTACCTCTCATTTTTGTGTGAATCCAAATATAACTAGTACTCTATTCAGGTTTGCTTCATTTTAATCAAAATATCGTTATAAAAATGTACTTTAAAATAAAAAAGTAAACTAAAAAAATTAATAAAAGAAGTGAATAGAGTAAAAGTAAAATTATAGTACTCATTTAATTCTTTCAAAAAATGATTTGTTTATAAATTACAACAAAAAAATATTCACTGTTTTAAAGAAAAAAAATTAAAAAATTTTAAATTGAAAAAATCTAAAATTTTATTTTTATTTGTGAGTGTCTGTCACATACATTACACTTAATATTAACTTATTAAACAAACCAGTATACCATTGTAGACATTAATTTATATTGTCGTGACTATATTAATTTATATAGTCATCATACATATGAGGATGATGTCGGGTACGACCGACGAGAGCAGTCCCCAACGCCAGTCTACAACGACTCGGTATGATATCGTTTCCGTTTCCCCTATTAAAACATACACCATACACAATGTCTCCACTAACTGAGATTACTTTGCTTCGTAGACAGTGGTTTAACATAGAACTAAAAACTTTATTTGGCTGTTTTGTTTTTTAGTTGTTCCATATTTCTATGCTCTCTCACGTATATAAACTTTGATTTCATCAGTTGTCAAATTGTGTATTTGTTTGGTCCAATACTACTCATTTAATTTGTTAAACTTAGCATCAATTGTGTAGTGTACAAGATAGTGTTATTATGAGGTACTTCATTACCTATGAACTCACCACACAAATTTTTGATGGTTTGAAATACTGTTTGGCAATGACTAGAACTAAACATTTGATGGTTGTGTAGTTTACCAGATACTCATAATTCCTATTATGAGGTACCTAGCATTTACCATTTTCAAAAATTGATGGTTTGAACTAATGTTTGTCTATGTGTAGAATTAAATGTTTGATGGTTGTGTAGTGTACAAGATAGTTTTACTAAACTTTTAATGATTTAAACTAATGTTTGTCTCTTTATATGTTATACTAGTGTACCAGATAGTTCTATTATGAGATACCTATAGTTTACCACTTCAAACAATTGATAGTTTGAACTAGTGTTTGTATATGTGTGAAACTAAGTGTGTGTGATTGTGTAGTGTGCAAGATAGTTTCACCACTTTATATGTTATAATAGTGTAAACGATAGTTCTATTATGAGATAGTGATTGTGTAGTGTGCAAGATAGTTTCACCACTTTATATGTTATAATAGTGTAAAAGATAGTTCTATTATGAGATACCAAAAGTTTACTACTTCAAACAATTGATAGTTTGAACTGGTATTTGTAAATGTGTGAAACTAAGTGTATGTGATTGTATAGTGTGCAAGATAGTTTCACCACTTTAAACCTTTGATTGTTTAAACTAATGTTTGTTTATGCATAGGACTACACATTTATCTGTTATATTAGTGTACAAGATAGTTTTATTATGATTTACAAGTGTGATGGCTGTGTAGTGGGCACGATAGTTTCACCACTTAATAATTACTCAACACAATTACTAATTAATTAATAAAATAAGTTTCGTATTTATTTAAATAATTTATGTTTAGTAATTATTTAATTAAAATTTATTTTTAATAATATTTTATTTTAAAAAATGGTAATTACATTTTTTGTTAATTTTATTTAATAAAAATTTTAATTAAATTTTATTTTTATAATTACATTCAATTATATAATTTTATTTAAATAAATTATAAATTATATTACCACATAAAATTTTATTAAAATATGTTAAATTATTAAAAAAAATTGATACTTAATTGGGCCATGTATAATTTATAATTAATTTAATTGAGTTTTTTTATTATAATTAAATTTTATTAATTTGAAATATATTGAATGAATATTCATTATTGTGCATCCAGTTAAGATGGCGCAGCGGTTGTGTACTTGTGTATATCTCTCGACCTCCACCTTTTCCTCAAAGGTGGAGAGATCGGATTCTAATTCCTACATTATTATTTTTGCTCCACCTTTGATTCTAATTCCTACATTATTATTTTTGCACGTGATTTATTCGTTTAAATAATCTAAAATTTTATTTAATCTCCAACGTATTTCGCCAAATATTTATTAATGGACTAACAAATTATTTTATTTAATAATCGAACTTTTACTTAAATTTGTAAATTCGTATTAATTTCATCGGATTCTAATTCCTACATTATTATTTTTGCACGTGATTTATTCGTTTAAATAATCTAAAATTTTATTTAATCTCCAACGTATTTCGCCAAATATTTATTAATGGACTAACAAATTATTTTATTTAATAATCGAACTCTTACTTAAATTTGTAAATTCGTATTAATTTCATTATTAACCGTTAACTCAATTATGAAATTCCTATTATTTTCAAAGATTATGCCGCTCGTTTGATGTAATTTATAGTATGTAGGCTTCTTGGGGCATAGCCCGAGTGGTAAGGTATGCGGTGATGTTGGTGTAATATCTCGGATATGATCACAAATTTTCAATGTAATATTATGAAGTTAGTCCTGAGATGAGACATATTGGTTCTCTCCCACATGTGTCTGCTACTCGGGCATATCCCTCTATTACATCATACCCGATTGAGGAGCATCTGGTCTGGTGGGAGAGGAGTTTCTCATCTTAACATTTCGTTTCTGGTCTCTACATTTATCGAGTTTCATCCCACTAATATTTAAAATTGGTGGGGAAAAATCAAAATAAATGGAAAATAAAAATTATAAAGGTGAAAAATATAAAAAAATTGAATTTACTTGTTGAACATGAAGGGATGAGATGACACAAATTCAATTATATTAATATAAAACGTTAACATCCAAAACAAATTTTACAGAACTGAATTAGGATAACCTAATTTTTTTTTTAAAAATCCAGTCAAACATAATTAACACCTCGACAATTTGATTATGGAATATGCGAAAAAAATCATAATTAATACGTAAAATTAAAAAAAATGATTAAATAGAAAACGTATACATGTAAATCAATTAAATGTTCATAAAAAATAAAAAATGACATACGAAGCAGATTACAGCGAAAGAAAATAATATACCTAGAAGGAGATCGATTTTGATGAGATACGATTAATTGGAATTAAATTAATATTAATGGAATAAAAAAGAATTTTGAGAAGAGAAATAGAAACATATATATTTAAGATGATAATTAATTATTTTTACCAAAAATATATAATTTCAAATTAGTATTTAATATTTATATATAATTTAAATATGTTTAATAATATTACTATTTAGAATTTATAATTTTTTTATTTATAATTTATAGTGTGAACACAACATTATTATTGCTTTCTTATTGGTCCACGTGGCATTAGTGGATCCTGAAATTATATATGTATAGATACCATAATAAATACTTCCTATATACAACTAATTATAATTCATAGTTTCTTTAATTCTAAATATTATAATAATATAGATTTCTATGAATAATTTAATTAGATTTTATTTTATTTTCTACCTTAATTAAATTTGGTAAAAAATTAATTAAATTTGGTAAAAAATTGAACTATCAGACATAAATTTAGAAGTACATTATTTTAATAAATATCATTAGAATACTATACGAATTATTAATTTAATTTTTATTTGAAAATTTTTAAAATTTATTCGAACTAGAATCACTTCCCGTGCGATGAACGTATAATTTTTCTGAAAATTAATCGTATAAAATAATTTAAATAATTAATTTTTATTTTGTTAATCGTATTTAATAATTTAAATAATTAATTTGTATTTTGTAAATTTTTCTAAAATTAATCGAATGAAATTATTTAAATAATTAATTTATATTTTGTTGATAATTAAATAATTTACTTTTATTAATTATTAGTCGTATGTAATAATTTAAATAATTAATTTGTGTTTTTGTAATTTTTATAAAATTAATCATATGAAATTATTTAAATAATTAATTTATATTTTGTAGATAATTAAAAAAAATTAATTTTACTTTTCTTTTTATTAAATAATTAATACTGCTACCAACCGTAATTATTTATTTAAAAATTTAAATTGTGGACAATATTATTATTATTATTATTATTATTATTATTATTATTATTATTATATTTTTATTTTTCAGTATTAATTGACAATCTTAAAAATTATTACCAAAATTAACAATGGTAAAAAATATTACCAAAATTTGATTAATACACTAAATTTGACACTAATGTATTCCAAAATTAATTTAAAATATTATTTTTTTCATAATATTAATAATTAAAATAATTATTTTTGTTTTTATTTATAATTAAACCTTTTCTATTGATATGTGGAATTTAGAGATCCAGAAATTATATATGTATAAATCCTTATAATATATAATTCAGCTAGCAATTGTCTGAGGTGTCGTATGTTTTCACCGTTTGATTTTTTTGTGTTCACACCTATTAATAAACAAGCACCGTTAAATTAAATTTGTGTTCACACTGTTCATTATTAATTATTATTTTTAGCGTAATTAATTAGCGTAATTTTTAATTAAAATAATTATTTTTAATTAATTAGCGTAATTATTTATTTTTTTATATAATATAATTTACATTTATAATTTCCTTAATATAATCTCCTTAATTGTAGTATTATTTTAGCGTAATTAATTAGCGTAATTATTTTTAATTAATTACAAAATTATTTGTAATTAATTATTATTTTTAGTGTAATTAATTAGATAATTATTTTTAATTAAGCAATTATTTTTAATTAATTAGCGTAATTTTTTTTCTTTATATAATATAATTTACATTTATAATATTTTTAGCTTAATTAATTAACATAATTATTTTTAATTAATCAGTGTAATTATTTATTTCTTTATATAATATAATTTACATTTATAATCTCTTTAATATAATCTCCGTAAATATTGACTTGAAATATTTACAATATCATATTTATTCCTTATTTATCAATAGAGAGAATCTGCATTTGTTATTAATATATTTAATCGATTAATTAATTAATTTTTATTATACAAACAATAATATTGAAATTTAAGGTAATTCAAATTAATTATATTTAAAAATAATAATTATTATCAAACCCTACTTCAAATCGTGTTTATATAAAGACGTCGTCTTCACTCACTCTCTACCTTTCACTTTTCATTTAGCTATTTTTTTTATTTGTTCATTCCTCACATTTATTTATTCACTTTTCATTTTAGCTATTTTTTTTATTTGTTCATTCTCACATTTATTTATTTTTGTGCAGAACTCTATGTAAGTTTTGTTGGGTTTTTTTTTGTTTTTTTTTTGTATTTTTTGCACTACCTCTCACTTTTAATTTCAGCTATTTTTTTATTTGTTCATACTCACATTTATTTATTCAATTTTCATTTCAGCTATTTTTTATTTATTTATTAATGCTCACATTTAATTTTTGTGCAGAGCTCTATATAAGTTTTGTTGTTTTTTTTTTGTTTTTTTGTATTTTTTGTAGCCTTTTCATTTAGCTATTTTTTTATTTGTTTATACTCACATTTATTTATTTTTGTGCAGAACTCTATGTAAGTTTTGTTGTTTTTTTTTTTGTTTTTTTGTATTTTTGGTACTACCTCTCACTTTTAATTTCAGCTATTTTTTTTATTTGTTTATGCTCACATTTATTTATTCAATTTTCATTTCAGCTATTTTTTTTATTTATTCATTCTCACATTTATTTATTTTTGTGCAGAACTCTATTTAAGTTTTGTTTTTTTTTTTATTTTTTTGTATTTTTTGTAGCCTTTTTATTTCAGCTATTTTTTTTATTTGTTCATACTCATATTTATTTATTTTTGTGCAGAGCTCTATTTATGTTTTGTTGTTTTTTTTTTTTGTTTTTTTTGTATTTTTGGGACTATCTCTCACTTTTAATTTAAACTATTTTTTTTATTTGTTTATGCTCAAATTTATTTATTCAATTTTCATTTTAGCTATTTTTTTATTTATTCATACTCACATTTATTTATTTTTGTGGAGAGCTATGTAGGTTTTGTTTTTTTTTTTTTTTTTTGTTTTTTTGTATTTTTTGTATCCTTTTCATTTAGCTATTTTTTTTTATTTGTTTATCCTCACATTTATTTATTTTTTGTTGAGCTCTATGTATGTTTTGTTGTTTTTTTGTTGTTTTTTGTATTTTTTGCAGCTAAATATTATTTTACTAATTTGATATTAATAACCTTTGCAGGTAAGTCATTTTTTTGCAGACCTTTTGAATTTCTTACTCATGTTTTGTTTATTTTGTAGGTTTATTTATAACTATTTATTTTTGTAGGTTTCATTATAAGTAAAATACTTTGGGAATGAAGTCATGAAAAAAGATTGAAACATTGTATTGCACAAATTTTAAATGGATTCCAAGCTTTTGTTTATGTTTCTTGATAAAATTAGAGTAGTTTGTGTTAATTTTATTTATGATGCTCAATTTACTGTAATTTTAAAGTAGTTTGTTTTTATTTTATTTATAATATATTTTATCTATTTAATGTAATTAATGAAATTTACAATAATTCTATTTAATTTTATTGTTTATTTTGTAACTTATGCAACAATATTTTTATTTGTATTACTTACAAATATCACTAAAACATAATTAAATTATGTATTTTAATAAATTTATAAAATAAAATTTATCTTTAATTATAGAAATCAAATAAAATTTTTATTATCTCTAATTATAAATTATATATCAATTATATTATTAATTATGAGAATAGTAAATCTATTTCTAGACTTTAGGGTTTAATAAATTTAATGGTCAACTAAAATTATATATCAATAATATTATTAATTATGAGTATGTAAATCTATTTTTTATATTAAGCAACTAAATAAATTTAAAGGTAAACTAAAATTATATATCAATAATATTATATCAATAATATTATTAATTATGAATATGGTAAATCTATTCCTTATGCAACTAAATAAATTCAAAAATTACGTAATTGATTTGAGAATGAAATAATAATAATAATTCAATTTTTTATTAATTTACAATTAGAAATAATATTATCCTCTATTTATATTAGAACATTAAAATATATTTTAATAAATTCAAAAACAATTCATTATTCAATTAATCACACTTTAAATTAAATTAATATATTTTGATTTATTTAAATAAGTAATATTCAGAATATCATATTTATTCCTTATTTATCTCCTTTAAACTAAATTAATATATTTTGATTTATTTAAATAAGTAATATTCAGAATTTCACATTTATTCCTTATTTATCTCCTTTAATTACGATTTATTCTATTATACTATTTATAGTACTAAATAAATTTGTGATTCTACATTCTTCCTCATCCCTCTAATTGTATAGAGATTTTTGTATAATAATTTAATTTTTTTCACCTCTTTACTAATCATTTTCAATCAATGTCTTGGTGTGATATCAATTCTTCTGAAAAAGACTTTCGTTCAGTTTTACTAAAGATATGTTATTGAATTTAATGTTTATAGACCTAAATACATTTTTTTATTATATATGTGTAATAAATAAGTGATTTATAATTGTTATTATATTTACTGCAGGTTATTAAAATTTGCACAACTTTTAAAATACATGAAAAACTGTTCGAGTGATGTTGGTATTACATCATTTGCCCCACATGCAATCATTCACAGCATGTCAATTGTTGCAATTTTGTGTGCTATTTTTGTCAACGTGATCTTATTCGTCACACCAAGTTTAAAATTCATCTACAAGTTCATCACGGAAAGCAATTCGCGAATTTTGTATTGATGAATGAAGTTGCATTATTTCTAAATCAGAAATCAGCTGATTGGTTGGTTCTTTCAATCCTCTCGTATTTAATTCTCTTACATATATATCAATTTTTTATGTAATTTTATTTTTCTTTCATTTTATAACTGTATTTTTTATTATATTAATAAATTAATTAATAATGCAATGTATCTTTATGTATACAAGGATAATGCCGACGATCATATTGGAATATCCTCGACTGAAAGTATAAACAAAGTAACTCCTGCGGTTGTATCATCTCTTAATGAAAACGAGTTTATGTTTAAGGTCAGAGTTGACGGAGACAATCTTTTAGGAAGATTATGTCGTTGCATTGTAGATATGCGAAATTTAGTTTCTACATTATTATGGCTGCAAAAGGAAAGATTAATCTGTAATCCGTCCTACCTTACAATTCTTGATGGGGTCTCCGAATTAATTAAGAAGTCGAACGATAATTTCTCGGATTATACATCCAATGATGATGTCCTTTGAAGCGATAAAAAATCATGCCACCTTTTGAACTTATTTTTTTATCTTTTAGTAATATTATCTATTTTTATACTTTTTTTATTTTCAGAACTTTGTATCATGATATCATTTCAACTTAATTTTTACTTTTCCGTACTTTTTGTTAATCTATAATTTTTTTTAATATCAACTTATTAATATCAAATTTCTATTTTATAATTTTAAAATCATTATATGTATTTAATATCATTGTAATATATTATAATTGAAAACAGTTTGTTATAATATATAATTTACTATATTTTAGTTCAAGATAATTATTAATCTTTTTTCATACTTATCACAAGAACCAACAAGAAAGATACTTATTTCCCTTTATCCTTATAATATATAATTTATTTAGCAATTGTCTTAGGTGGCATATGTTTTAGCCGTTAGATTATGTTGTGTTCACACTTATTAATAAACAATGACTGCTGTTAGATTAAATTTGTGTTCACCCTGATAATTAATTAGCGTAATTATTTTTAATTAATTAGCATAATTATTTATTTCTTTATATAATATAATTTAAATTTATAATTTACTTTAATTATAGTAAATATTGACTTGAAATATTTAAAATATCATTTTTATTACTTATTTATTTTATTTAATTACGTTTATTCTATTATATTACTATTTATTTATAGTACTAAAATTAATTAGCGTAATTAAGGGTGATGAGAGAGAATTTGTATTTTTTTATTAATATATTTAACCGTTAATTAATCAATTTATATTATATAAACAATAATATCGGAATTTTAGGTAAATCTATTCCTTATTTAAAGCAACTAAATAAATTTGATATTATCTACTATTTATATTACTATTATCATGAATAATTCAAATCCGTGTTTATATATAAATTTTGTTATCTTCACTCAATCCCTACATCTCCCTATTCTATTTTTTTTATTCGTTAATGCTCATACTTTTGTTTTTTTGCAGAAATTTATTTAAGTTTTTTTTTTTGTATTTTTTGCATCCTTCGATAAGTAAACATTCTTTTACTAATTCGATTTTAATTTAAATATTATTGTTTGATAATTAACGTTTTTATTTTTTTATAGCCTTCATGTAAGTATCTTTTACTAATTAAAATTTTAATTTTAATATTATGTTTAATCATTAATATTTTTATTTTTTGCAAGACAACCTTCAATGTAAGTATTTTTTACTAATTTAAATTTTAGTTTTAATATTATTGTTTGATGATTAATATTTTTATTTTTTGCAGCCTTCAATGTAAGTATTTTTTACTAATTCGAAATTTAGTTTTAATATTATTGTTTATTGATTATAATTGTATTGTAAATATAACAATTTATTTGGTAATGTTTTTTGTATTTTTTTTTCCAGTTTTTGAATTTTTTTTAGTCTTTTTAAATATTATTTTTTTGCAGACCTTTTGTATTTTTTACTTTTTTTTATTTTGTAGGTTTATTTATAAGTAAAAGACTTTACGGCAACCATATTTTTATTTAATCCTTATAATATATAATTCAACTAATATTTGTGGCATACTCTCTCCAAACCAGAGTAATAGTCACACTTCCTTTTTATTTTTGTATTTTGTGAAGGAACCAGAGTAATAGTGACACTTCCTTTGTATTTTGGAAGGAAGTGTGACTATTAGTAAGGAGGAGAGGAAGTATATTTTAAGCGTTTGATTTATTTGTGTTCACACTTATTAAAAAATAATAATCTTTAAATTAAAAATTTTGTTCACACTAATATTTATTAATATTTAGTCTTAATCAATTTATTAAATTAATCAATTTATTAAGTAAATATTAAATACGTAATTAATATATAAATAATAATATTTATATTTTTCTTATTCTCTTACCATTTGATTTTATATAATTTATCTTTATAAATTCCTTAATTATATTAAAGACTGACTTGAAAAATTCAAATTATTAAATAAATTATTTTTTAATATCTTCTATTAATATCTTCACTTTATTCCTTATTTATCATATATTATTTATTTATTTACTTTATCATATAAATTTTAATAGATAATAGTATTAATATTAATTTGTATTAATCATTATATTATATTAATATATTAATATTTAAGTAAATTAAGTTCCTTTTAATTTAACTTACCTTATTCTATTTTAATTAGTGAATTAAATTATAAATTTTCAACCAAAATATCCCGATTAGATTCTATAATTTGCTATTTTTATTCAATTAATTTTAAAAAATTATAGAAAACTTAATTCAATTTTACCCTTATAAAATGTATTCATCTTTTACTCATTCTAAAATTCGATAAATTAATTTTTCTAATATGATTATAATTTGTTTATGTATTAACATTTTTGATAATGTATTATATTTATTATCATCATCATTAATAATTCTTTTTTAGCATTCAATTGAGTTCTTAAATAACAACAAGTGTTCCAAACTACCAAAGTGTTCCAAACTACCAAACCATGAACTTGAAGGTTGATATTATTATAATTTTTTTTACTAAAATCTAAATATATTAATTAATATATATATATAGACTTATTTTTCTTTAAGCAACAATTTATATAGTCATGTTATATTCTATTTATTGTATATAATATACGAATTAATTAAATGTTGTGACATGCTATATAGTTTTTGATACATGAACTGTTTCGTATTAGGTTGGGGTAACCGTTATACTATTGCGGAATACGGATGCCTCTGTCGGACTATGTAATGGTACTAGGATGGTTGTAACATTAATTGATAATTATATTATCAACGCGAAAGTATTAAGAGAAATAATTTTGGGGAAATTGTTTTTAATACTCGAATTGCTCTCACGCCCTCGAATACCAAATTCCAATTTGCTTTTCAACGAATACAATTTTCGATTATAATATCGTATGCATGACTATTAATAAGAGTCAAGGTGAGTCGTTGACAAATGTTGGAATATTTTTGAAAAAACCAATATTTACGCACGATCAATTGTAGTTGTCTAGAGTAACCAAGACGACTGGGTTGAAGCTTCTGCTTTGTGACCAGTGTGATCGTCTTATGAATAGAACAAATGTAGTCTATAAAGAAGTATTCCATAATTTGTAATATGAATGTAATTTTCTTTATTGTATTCTTTCAATTAGATCATTCACTTATTATTTATTTATCTATTATCAATATCTACATCTAATATTAAGCCGAAAGAGACTAACAAATAGTTGAATTAAATACACGTGCATCGCACGGGTAGGAGGACTAGTATATCAAAATTACATAACAATAATAATTTATTAAAAAAATATATAATAAAAATAATAATTGAATCATTTAAAAAATATTATGAAATAAAAACCAAAATAAATAAAGTCTCCATACACAATATTCAAAATAAGCAAATCAAGAATCCATTTTTCATTCTATTGCCCTTCCTTTGGGTTAGTGAGTTGACCGATGAAAATGACGACGCCCGACACATCTTCTCTCACCACAAACATAAACGGATGGTCAGCCACAAAATCAATCTCGTCTTCCTCGTCGCAATACATTGAGCCCAACACGACAGCAGTAGCAGCCGCAGCCTCCGTTCCTTCCTCGTTCACCTCGATAAATGACTTGTGAAATATATTTGAGACATGCAAATCATGATCACCAACCATCTCGGTCAAGCCACCCTTGAAAGGGAGACCCAATCCATGTCCCTTGAGAACCTCTGTAGCCTCTAACCCAAAATTCATTTTAAACTTTGGAACAAGAAACTTTCCAACATCCACATACTCACGAGGGAGGTGGTGTTTGATGAAATCAACTTCTGATCCTAATTTCTCGACCAGGGACGGGAGCCCATCTTTGGCATCGGGAAGAAAGATGTGCATCGAGAATCTACGACTTATATCCTGACCTTGTTTGTAGGGTAGGGTTAGGACTTTGAAACCGTCAAAGGCACTTATTAGTTGTCTACGATCGCTGGTCATGAAGGGTGTTTGGATGGATCTTCCGTACAGGAGGTAGAATTTGTGGTGTTTCGTTCGAGATGACTTGAACTTATCTTTCCATGTGCCTTTGAAGTAGATGGAATTTGCAAATACAAGCCTCGTTGAAGAATCGAAGGAACCGGGTGGAAGTATTTCTTTGATCAGGCCATTTGTTTTCTTGTCAGCCCAAGCGTTCACTTCTTCCCTAACTTCATCAGCCTATGGAAATCATGCAAAATATATATATCCAATTAAGTAGACGATAAATATATGAATTCAATCAATTTAATTTTAGCATATTAAAGAAAAGTAAGTCTTTCTTGTTTTATTTTATTTTATTGGATTAGTTGTTTTTGTTCAAGTAATTCTTTCTTTATAAAGAAAATCATAAGCCCTAGCTAATTCCTGTAAAAAAGAATTTTAGCTTGAAGAAATTACTTGGGAAAAATTATTTGAAATTAAAGATTGGTGTTGTAATCATAGATTGTGTGTGTCTGTTTTAGAGAGCTGGCTCTGATAGTTTTGTAATTTTTGAGTACTACCGGTACGTACTCTTGTTTATATGTTAATTCCTTTTCTCGATCAAATAAATAAAATAAAATCATAAGCCCTAATTAACCCTAAGTTTACCTCATATAGAAAATTGGCACTTTTGGAAGCCGCTTTGTAATCGTTCTCGAGGACTCTTTGGAAATTGGGCTTGAAGGTGAGGCTCTGATCAACCCAGACGCCGTTGGCGGTTGACAGGAGCGGTCCACCGAGCGGAGAGCCGTCGGCGAGCACCGGCGGGATTTGCTGGGAGAAGAGCATGTTGAGTTGCTCTACAGAATTGGTCTTGAAATAGGCGAGGAGCTGATCTCGGGTCGGGCCTCCGGATCCAGCCGCAATGAGGCCGAGCATGACGTGGATGGAGAGCGGAGAGAAAACGAGGTTTTTGCCGTTGGATTCGGTGGAGATGAAGTGGCTCGCCATCGACGAGGAGAGGTGGTGGGAGAACATTGTTGCTTACTCAGACTCTCCTCTTCAATTCAATCCACTATTTATACAGGAAGAAACAAATCCACCCTAATTTTACAAAAATTAATTATTCTGAAGTCTAATTTGTTGAGTAATTTTGGTAAATATATGTATAAGTAAAAGTAAATTATATTTTAAAAGGAAAATATATATATATATATTGAAAAAAAAACAAACTTTTGTATTCCCTATTTTATCAATAATCCATAAATTTATTGGGTAAAATACTTCCTATTTATAACTAATTGTACGTTTTTATAAATTATGAATGTTATAACTTAATAATATAGATTTACATGTCTCGGGTTCGAAGCTTGTTCTCAACTCGAATGCTCAATCAACTGAGCTAACAACCCTTGACATATATGTTAAAAAGTTGAAAAATCCTAACAAGAATTTCCTCCCCTAACAGATTAAGTAAAGTTTTGAGGATTAATAATAGAAATAATCAAAGAAATGAAAAGGAGTTACTAGTAGTATTTAAAATGTGGATTATTGGGAGAATGTGCACTTACTAATGATTACATACTTCCCACTATTTATACTTAGTTACAATTAGGGTTTTCAATTTGGAAATTGGACTTTCCCTTAATGGTCTTTCTCCACGCGAAAAGACTTCGTTGCCCTTCAGATCCAATGCAATTGGGCCGAGAAGACCTCAGCTGGTGACCGCTCTTCCTTTCAGCTTCGCGCACACTACTAGAATCTGCTTAATAGACATCGGTTATTGACCGATGTCTAAATTTTTCCCGACTGATGTGTAGCGAGGAGATGTCTATAGTAGGCCTACTATAGACATCAGTTTATACCCGATGTCTGTATCCGTGTTAGATATCAGTTAATAGAAATCCGACCGATGTGGTTTAACATTAGCACATCAGTCAATACTCGATAAAGAATCCAGCGAAAATAGCCGATATCTGAAGTACCGCTTTAACATTAGTTGTTTGTTCAAAAATCGATTTCCAGAAACTCTTTAATATCACTTAGAGTTTTAAAACTGATTTCTCTTAAACTCTTTGGGAGAATTTTTTTCTTGGTCCCATAAAGTTGAGTCATTTTCGATTTAGTCCCGTGTAGTTACACATTTTCAATTTAGTCCTATATATCTCAAATTTTTGTCCGATTTAGTCCTTTTTGGCCGGAATCTTCAATTTTGACCGGTCAACTGATGACGTGGCAGCCCGGAAGATGATCGCTGAAGCCTTGACACGCGTCTTCTCCAGCTGATTGGTGGCTGTAATCAATTTTCAAAAAATAAAAAATAAAAAAATGCCAAATCAGCAAAACCTAATTAATAAATAAAAAAAAGAAAATCAAAATTTGAATATAAAAAATGAGAAATGGGCATTTACCGGTGGAGAATTACAGAATCAAAAAAAAAATTCTCCTCAATTCATATCCCTAATTCCCAAATCAGAAGAACCCTAATCCTCTAATCTACCCAATTTCTCCCAAATTATCCAAGAACCTAATCATATATCGCACTGAATCAACAAAATTGGGTAGATTAAAGAATTAGGGTTCTTCTGATTTGGGAATTAGGGATATGAATTGAGGAGAAATGATTTTTTGTTTCTGTAATTCTCCACCGGTAAATGCCTGTTTCTCAATTTTTTTTTATTAATTAGGTTTTGCTGACGTGACACTTTTCTTTTTTTTTTCTTTGAAAATTGATTACAGATGCCAATCAGGAGAAGACGCGTGTCAAGGCAAATCGGCGATCGTCTTCCGGACTGCCACGTCATCAATTGACCGATCAAAATTGAAGATTCCGGCCAAAAAGGACTAAATCGGACAAAAATTTGAGCTAAATGGGACTAAATTGAAAATGTGTAACTACAATGGACTAAATTGAAAATGGCCCAACTTTATGGGACCAAGAAAAAAATTCTCCCTAAACTCTTTAGTATCACTTAAAGTATTAAAACCGATTTCTAGTATATACATAAAATATCATAATATTTCCAATAGCCGATGTCTTATATATATTAATACATTTGTTTTGTTCGATAAGGACGATATCTAAAACACAAAAATTGCAACAAACGTAATGTTAAAAACATTAAATATCTCTTATATTAAATATCCAAAACGTCGAAATAAAAAAATCCAAAACTCGTCACAATTATCTTTTCAATCTTAGTCAAACATCTACGACAATGCGTCCAAAATAAAATAAATGTTCTAACATGAAATTTCATTTTTCTTCATATTTTTCCATCCCGTCAAAATGATCCATGCTCCAACAAACCACAACAGCATGCTCCAACAACAAACCACAGCACCACCTGAAACAAACCACAACACCATGCTCCATCATATTCCATATATATTCCATCTGATGAAAACACAAACACTGAAAACACAAACATTGAAAACACATGCAGTACTGATTTGTATCGAACACTGATTCGATTCAAGTCCAAGTTATAATCCATCATCTAAAAGAACATATATATTCCTTGAAAACACAAACACGGCAGCAACACATAAAAAACACATATTCGATACAAGTCACAAAGGGACAAATCCATCTACTGTGGTTGGATTGTGTTGGGAAATTACCTACTTATGCCAGCATATGTAGGTACTCGGCCAATTCAAACCGCACTTCATCGAGTTCCATCTGAGTATACTCGACTTTCCTCGACTTTTCAGCCCACTTCAATAAAACACAATATGAAAAAAAAACATTAAATCATTAGAACATTCAAGTAAAAAAAACTGTAACTTTATACCTGCAAAGAATATATAAGCGACTCGTCACGTATTATATCTTTCATGTAACGCATCACATAATACCCACATTCAAAGCCTCCTGGTTGCTTTGGAACACCCTACAAATCATTGTATTCGGAAGAGATTATAATATTATACCTGAACACAAAAGGCATAAATTAATTCAACAGCTATACCTGACCATCATTAAATCTTTTATCATCATGCCAAGAAAACATTTTAGCAGTTTTAGGACATCGGAACACACGCTTAAACCTGTCTATTATAGGAAAATACCACAATATCTTACTTGGTACACCAGGTTTAACAGTGTTATCATTTTTCATCTTCCAACGAGACAAACCGCACTTAGGACATGTAACTTCATTCACATACTCATTTCTGTATAGGATACAATCAGACGGACAAGCATGGATTTTCTCATATTTTAGTCCTAAAGTACTAAGAGTCTTTTTGGCTTCATAAGCAGTTTTGGGTAGTGAATTATTGTTAGGCAGCAAAGACCCAACTACAGTAAGTAACTCAGAAAAACAGGAAGCGCTCATACCATACTTAGTTCTCAACATATGTAGTTGCACCAATGCATTTAACTTGCTGTTTTCACTATTTTCAAATAGAGGTTGTTCGGAATCCTCAACAAACTTAACAAACTCATGTGATTGAACATCATAGTCAGAAACATCAAACGCTGCCTCGCACATATCAATAGTTTCAGACCTTTGTGGTGGATTTAGAGGAACATCAAAATATGTAGGTGTACTGCCAGAAGCGACACTAGTGTGTTCACCATGCCAAATCCAATCTTTATAACTCAAACTAAAACCAAACCTAAACAGATGAGCCTTAATAGTGCTGAGAGATTTTTTCCTTATGTTTACACACTTTGAACAAGGGCAGGGGATTAGATTAAAGTCGCTAGAGTTGGCAGCAGCAAATAACATAAAATTCTTAACACCCAACTTGTATTTTAAAGTCTTCCTATCCTCCATAATCCATGATTTGTCCATTTCTGAATCAAATAAATATTTTTAGAAACAAGAATTTGGCACACACTACACGCAAGACACAACGAATGAAAAAATATCTCAGGTACATAACAACTAATTACAATACGAAGAAATTTGCACGATATATCACTTAAATATGTTTTTTGTAATCATCCCTACTTTTTTTTTCTAAAAACACTCTAGCTAGAGTCACAACATGCTACTGATTTTCCACAGCCACAGCAAAAAACAACTCACAAGGGCCACATGCCACATATTAACATATATCATGTTGATTAGAGTTTGAAGTAGAAAAGATCCAGACTCACATTCGTTAGCTCGAAGTAGGGCCTCAGAGATTTTTCTGGAATATCCCCAAGCAGCAAGTGAACAATCACGGCCCACTTGTTGAATTGAAGTCAAAATCCTAGAGCCGAAGTATGTGCTTTCCTTGCAGATATGTGATATGCCTGGAAACCACCAAAGTACTATCATCAAAAGATTGAAGGGAAAAATATTATAGAACCCAATATTTGCATTTAAAATCAAAAGATATGTGCTTTTCCAAGATTTTCTTAAAAAATGATACCATTTCTAAAACAATGTTTAATTCATGTACTATGAAACTGCCATTTGAAAATCTTTTTCCAAACATAATCTACTGTAGTACTAATCTCCAATCTCACCTACGCATCAATATATAGTCCATGTAAACATGTAAAACAGACAATACCCAGGTCCAACATCAACAAACTAATTGTTCTAGATCATAATTCATACAAATTTGAATATAAAAAAAAAAAAACTCATGAATTTGTACATAGACCCGATTCAAAACACCATTAAGTCGATAATCATCGTCATAAGAAGAAGAGGTAGAAGAAAAATTACATTACTGGGTGCACCCTTTGAAAAATAAATTAAAATGTGATTAAAATTGTTTTTAGCAACGAAATTAAGATGTGAGAATGAAGTCACATGTTGGTGATTTAAGTGAAATCGCTGTCCATTTAATGTAATTGGAATCATTCAAGGTTTCGGATTAAATCTAGTCAATATAATATAACTTTGGAGAAGTGTGGAGTACACGGTTATATAAAATTGATACGATTTAAGTATTTGGATAAGCATAATAATGCATGTCGAGTGTGATCTCGTGGTTGCATGGTTGCATGGCTAGATGATGATATTACATCATTAATATGATGCAAATTTGAAATTGCATGGCTTGCCATGCAAGACAACATGAATAGGTGCCAAAGTGAAAGGGTGTCTTCACTAAAAGGTACCTATACATGAATAGGTGCAAAATGAAAAGGTACCTTTTCCAAAAGGTACCTATTCGACCAAGAGGTGCTTATATTCAAATGAAAGGGTGTCTACTACCTATATAAGGAAGTGATATTCATTTGATGAAGATACACTTGAAAATACCTACAAACATAAGAAGCTTTGAAGCAACAAATAAAGCGGAATATTCCATAAGTTGCTCGTGTTCTAAGCCTAAGACTCGAGTGTTGATATTGTCTTATCCTGCGAGGGATTTCATGATACTCAGGCTTATAGGGTCGAAATACTCTTTAAAGAAAACGTGTTCAACGTGATTCAATTATCTATCCAAGTCTCCAATCCAGATTCAAGACCGAATAACCCAACAATCTTAAAGAGTATTTTCATTTTCTGGAAATATGGAGAATGCTTTGATATGATGTGGCTTGAACAATTTCGATTGAGTAATGCATGAAGACAAGAGAGTGTGCGGGGCAAAACTATAATGACTTGAAGGGCGCGAGTAAATAGAGAGCAAGGCGCGGTACTTAAAAGAACAAGTGCGAACGCTCGTGAAAAAGGTAACACATTTTCAATGTATTAATTATGCATGAAATTTCAAGTAATCTCGATCAGTCGGGGCACGGTTGTGTTCTGGGCATAAATTGCAACGAGTCTCGACTAGTCAAGACTAAGGTGCGTTCTGGAAAGAAAACGCCGAGTAATTTTGACCGGTAAAGAGCGCGGTGTGTGTTTCGGTTAAGGAACACCAAGGTGTCTCAAAGGTCAAAGTGAGGTGCGTATTTCAAGCATGAAACGCTAAAGAGTCTAGACTGGTTGGTGTCTGTTGTGCAATGCAATTGAGATGAAACGAATATCTGCGAGTTGACTCGAATGATTTGGATATAGTGGTTATACTATGGATATTATGTGCAACATAATTATGTCTCATGAATGAGACATCGAGGCGTACCTTGTAATAGGGAGTACTCGGAAGAAATCAATAATATGGAACCTTGTAAATGAGGCATATTGACTGGTTGAGACAAGTGTCTCGGATAACTCGTGAATCGCAGGGGCATTGCGACTCGAGGATGCACATAGGCATGCGACCTATGGTGATCTCATCTGTTTTATGTTTAACAGTGTAATGACTTTGACTAAAGTATATAGTCATGAAAAGTCAAAGTACTTTGACGTTATAATTAAACGTGGTTCATGAACTGATCACTCATGGAGAAATCTTTATAGATTTGATGAGACGATTAAAAAGAATTTAACTAATCACTTGACAAAGTGATTAGTTAGTGACTTGGTTGTAAAGTCAGTTATTGGGATGAGTTTAAAGCCAATTTTAATATTCAAATATGGGATACCCAATTCACTTCTAATTGTATTAGAACATGAATTCAATGTGGAAAGCCTATATTTGAAATTGAAACACAAGTATAAGTCCCAAAAGTTTGTGTTTGAACCTGCATGTCATAGGTTGAAGTTTAAATTAATAAATCTTTTGAAAAAGTGCAATTGCAGGGCACAATAAAAGGATTTACCTATATGAGTGCGAAGTGTGGCAACTTCGGAGCTGTGGCTAAGCTTTATATGCACTCACGAATGGATAAGGACACATGGCCTATTTTGTGTCGGATTTCCTTATGGAATTGTATTAAACATGTGTGTGTTTTATCTTCATGTATTCAGATGGGTTGAACGGTTCAATCTTTAAGACACCGTGATTCTCGAATATATGTTAAGTATAATTCACTACGATGAAAATTCAATCTTTAAGACATTTTCATCTTAAGCATGAGTTTGGTTTTATTTGTTGAATTTGTATGATTCAAGGATTGCACTTAAATGGGGGAGGATTGTTGGTGATTTAAGTGAAATCGCTGTCCATTTAATGTAATTGGAATCATTCAAGGCTTCGGATTAAATCTAGTCAATATAATATAACTTTGGAGAAGTGTGGAGTACACGGTTATATAAAATTGATACGATTTAAGTATTTGGATAAGCATAATAATGCATGTCGAGTGTGATCTCGTGGTTGCATGGTTGCATGGCTAGATGATGATATTACATCATTAATATGATGCAAATTCGAAATTGCATGGCTTGCCATGTAAGACAACATGAATAGGTGCCAAAGTGAAAGGGTGTCTTCACTAAAAGGTACCTATACATGAATAGGTGCAAAATGAAAAGGTACCTTTTCCAAAAGGTACCTATTCGACCAAGAGGTGCTTATATTCAAATGAAAGGGTGTCTACTACCTATATAAGGAAGTGATATTCATTTGATGAAGATACACTTGAAAATACCTACAAACATAAGAAGCTTTGAAGCAACAAATAAAGCGGAATATTCCATAAGTTACTCGTGTTCTAAGCCTAAGACTCGAGTGTTGATATTGTCTTATCCTGCGAGGGATTTCGTGATACTCAGGCTTATAGGGTCGAAATACTCTTTAAGGAAAACGTGTTCAACGTGATTCAATTATCTATCCAAGTCTCCAATCCAGATTCAAGACCGAAGAACCCAACATCACATACATTAAGAAATATCTTCACTTGAACGGAATGCTTGAAACAACCGGGATTTTGAAGCAGACCCAATCTCGACTTCACGAACGCCGGCGGATTAGGGTTCGCTTTAGGGTTCACGAACGCCAATCGAGAGAATGAAGAACAAGAAACTGAATACGTTGAATATTTTTGATTTAGGGCTTCGATTTTAGGTGAAGGAGATTGAAGGTGAAGGAGGTTGAAGGTGAAGCTGGATTTAGGTTTTGAGAGAGAGGGAAAAACGAGCGGGGATACTTAGAAAAATTTCAGAAGTAGTGTTGAAAACGTTAAATGTGGGATATTAATGATTTTTAGAATTTTAATATAAAAATATTTAACATCAGTTCTATCTAAAGAACTGATGCCTGAAAAAATTGTCAATTTCAAAACGGTACTTGTAACATTATCTGCACAAATAAATGATGTTAATAAGTTCTGGCATATCAATATTTCTTTGACTGATTTTAGTAATACCAAACACATCTGTCACATAACTGAATGACGTTAAATATGTGATGTCTATTTGGCAGATTCTAGTAGTGGCGGCTGGGGAAATTTGGGCCGCGTAGGCGAGCTGCCTACTCCATCTTCATTCTCTCCGGGAAAACACAATATATTGTAATAACAATTTTATTTGTTACTTATCATTCTATAGTACTATACTCCTTTTTAAAAATAAATTATTTTTGTAACTAATTAAAGATAAAACTAATATTACAAACTTATGATAAAATAAAAAAATTATTTGATTTATTTTGAATTTTGGGTATTGGAAAAACCGTCAAAGATCATGCAAATTTTTAAATGTATGTTTTTCCCACGGCAAATTAATTGGCAAAACAAGCTTTGAACAATAAAACATATTGTATTAATCAAATTATAATTAATATTTTGAAACACAAGAATAAATTGTTTCATATGTAAACATCAAATAAGAGGAAAAGTGAAAATTTCAACTAAAAGTCAGTAAAAACAAACATCATCATCACCAGTAGCAAGAGGGTTAGTAAGTTGACCGATAAAAACCACGACACCCGACACATTTTCGTAGGGAAGGGCCGAGAGCCCATCTTTGGCATCCGGAAGAAAGATGTGCATTGAGAATCTACGACTTTTATCCTGGCCTTGTTTGTAGGGAAGGGTTAGGACTTTGAAGCTGTCAAAGGAACGTATGAGTAATTGCCTATATATTCCAGTTGGTCATGAAGGGTAGTACTTGGACTGAAGTTCCGTTCATGAGGTAGAATTTGTGGTCTTTTGTTCGGGATGAATCGAACTTATCGGCCCATACTCCTTTGAAGTAGATGGCATTTGCAAGTAGGAGGCAAGTAAAGGATTTGGGTGGAAGTTCTTGCCTAACCTCATCAGCCCATATATGGAAATCAAAGTATAAACAATCACAAAAGGATTTTTTGTTTTTAATATTGCCCGTAAATATGGAAATTAAGATAGAACCGAGACGTGAGGGTCAAGTTTATAGCCAGCCACTGTGTGTTACAGTTCTGTAATCTGTGAAACCTAGCTATAGTATAGCTTAATACAATCAACGTAATATATTTGTTGAAAAAATAAACATATGATTGTATAGTTAAACTTAAAATTTAATTTATAAACTTTAAAAATTACTATTAAAAGTGAACAGTACTAAAGCAAGAAACTGAACAAACTAAATAAAAATATAAAAGTGAACACATTAAAAAAATAAAGCAATATATATATTTCTGCTTTTTGTTTCATATTTATACAGGCCTCGTAATCAACTAAAGCAAGAAACCGAACAAACCAAATTTTCAGTTAATCGAAATCAGGTAAAAAATAATCAAAGAGTTTAAATGTGACATGAGGTAAGAAGACTGACTACTTGAACTACTTAATAATATTTGAAAAAAATAGTAGAAATAAATATATTAGGGCGGGCTACCGGCCTAACCACCCCTACATAAGCCCTTGATCAAGCCAATGTTCATTGTTAAAAAAGGTGAAGCCTAAAAAAGGTGAAGCCAAAGTGTGCACTGTAATCAGACGAGGGCAAGTGCAAGAATTAATTGGTTTACTAGCTAACCAAAATCTTAAAAAACACTTTCTTAAAAACACTAGCTAACCAAAATCTTAAAAAAACACTTTCTTAAAAACACTTTCTTTTCTCCGTTGCAAACAAATAATCATTTTATTTTATCCATTGCAAACAAATAAAATCATAGATAATCCATTGCAAACAAATAATCCATTCCTCGAGACAACTCGAGCGTCAACTAGTTCAATTACAAATTTAATTGATTTGACCCATTTAACGACTCGTCACATATCAAGAAAGTGCAAGAACTGGTATATAGTCACATAATGCAAAGTCTCCCACATAACAGTGGATCTCTCAAAAGTCCAAAAGTCAAAACACAAGATTAAGTTGTTCAACTAAAAATCACCAAAAAAAATTAAACGGGGAATATTGACTTACTATAAGGAGACACGTACATGAGGTAAAAACAAAAATCATCCATCAGAACAAGCACCAGCAAGGGCGGATCCAGAATCAAAATCGAGGGAGGGCTAAACGTTTTAAATAAATTAATTTTCAACTTGTTTACTAAAAATAATAGTAAAATATAAGTAATGATAATTTTTTTTTTCAAAAGCACAATATTTAAAAGCAACTCAAATGATTTTTTTTTTTTTAAATAATAGAAACAAAATGAAAAAAAAAATTGTAAATACAAAAGCAAGTAAAATGAAAAATATTAAAAAAAGTTTGAAAATAAGAGATACAAAAGGAAAAGAAGAATATAAGAGAAACTAAATGAAATGAAAAAATTGTGTAAAAAGTAAACAAAATGAGTAGAAAAAATTGTAAAGAAATGTTTGAAAATAAGAGATACAAAAGGAAAAGAAGAATATAAGAGAAACAAAATGAAATGAAAAATTGTGTAAAAAGTAAACAAAATGAGTAGAAAAATTGTAAAAAAAATGGTAATAAAAAAGAAGAAATAAAATGAGAAGAAAAAAGCTGTTGGGAGGGTCGAACTCGAGACCTTTCACTTTTGGAGGAAGATTGGAAAATTGGGCTAACCATTTGAACTACTGAACATATACTATAAAATTTGCTATAAAAAAATATTTTAGAGCGGGCTATAGCCCGGCTCAGCCCCTGAATAGATCCGCCCTGCACCAGGGTTAGTGACTTGACCAATGAAAATAAGGACACCAGTCGAGTCTTCTCTCACTACAAACAGAAACGGATGGTCTGCCACAAAATCCAACGTTTCATACTTAACTGGACCCATGGACATAGGTTTTAATGAAAGTAAATCTTCATACTCCTATTATTTAAGATTAAAAATAATAATTGACGTGTAAGCAATTTTTACAAAACAAACTAGTACCGTGAAAGTTGATGGGAATAAATTTTTTATTTTATTTCATAATCCTGCTCTCACTCAAATTTGTAAGGGTGTACGGTTGAATATCCCACATCGGTTGGATATAGATCCTAAAGCTCAAATATAAGTTGGACAACCTTAATACCTTAAAAGGCCTTTTAAGGTGTTACTGACCCAACTTTGACATGGTATCAGAGCAGGCCCAATACGATGTGGGTGCCCCAGTCGATGGATTTTCCGGCTGTGGGCCCCCCGTCCCGATGAAATTTCCGGCCACGAGTAATTCCGATGGAATTTCCGGCTTACTCGTGAGGGGGAGTGTTAGAGTATCCCACATCGATTGAATTAAGAACCCTGGGCTCACATATATGTTGGACAACCTTAATACCTTAACAAGGCCTTTTAAGGTGTTATTGGCCCAACATTGACATGGTATCAGAGCAGGCCCAACACGATGATGGAGCCCCAGCCGATGAAATTTCCGGCTTGCCCAAAGATGGCACTATGTCCACGAGTAGAGCCGAGCCGACAAAATCGAGCCTACTCGTGAGGGGGCGTGTTGAATATCCCACATCGGTTGGATATAGATCCTAAAGCTCAAATATAAGTTGGACAACTTTAATACCTTAACAAGGCCTTTTAAGGTGTTATTGGCCCAACTTTGACATGTACTTAGATCGATCGACCATCCTCAATCAATCATTTGCTCGATCTCTATTCCAATTTTCGACATTAAAAAATGTCTCAGTCGAGTGAGAATTCGAAAGCAAGCTACTGTTTTTGTGGTGAAATTGCTCAAACTGCAACATCTTGGAAGAATGAAAACCCAGGTCGTCGATTTCTGGGCTGTGGAAGATATCCCGTATGTATCTCTCACTCTCACTCTCTTTCTGATATTTTTTATTTTAATTTTATTTCTTATAAATTATGGACAGAATCAACGCTACTGCAAATTTTTTCGATGGATAGATCCACCTATATGTGAGAGGTCGAAACAAATCATTCCGGGATTATTGAGAAGATTGAATGAAAAAAACTCCAATGCAAATGAAGTGCTTCATGTTGAGAACCAGCTCCTGAAGAATGAGAATAAGAGATTGCAGGAAAAGATCATGAAGATGGTTGATAAGAACAAAAAGCTGACTGAATTGAACAAAAAGTTGACAGCTAGAATTAAGAAAATGATCTTGTTGTTGGTTATTGCAATTTCTGTAATGTATGCAATTTGGTATTCTTAGATGATCAAATTTCTGTTATTTTGATGTCATTGTGAACTGGTTTTGTTGTTTTTTATGTTGGTTATGAACAAATGTTGTGTTATATTGATTTTGAGTTGTTCACTATTTCTGATATAAGAACCTATGAAAAAAACATCAAAATTGCACAAAGGAATCAGAATATAAACAAAAACATCCAAATTGAACCAAACCATCAGAATATAAATAAAACTTTGCAATTTGCATCCAAATTTCATTCACATTTCACATAAGCATCCAAATTGCATCAAAATGGCACATAGGCATCCAAATTGCACAAAAACATCCAGGTTGCACAAAAGCAATTCCATCAGTGACAAGAGCTAACAAAAGTATTGTTTAAATAGTGCTCTTGTTACAAAAATCCAAAATAAAAAACTAAAAAAAGTGCGCGCAAAATCCAAAATGTCTTCAAGTCTTGTTCTGACTCCTCTTAGTCAACTGCATTTGCTGGTGGACAGTAGGGCCAACCACAGGAGCTACCACTGGAGCTTGAAATGAAACTTGGCTTGTTTGAGTTCCAACTCACACTCCTGAATCATTGACCTCACTGCCTTGAGGTTGATGTGTTGATTTCTTTGGGGGAGCAATCTGCAAATAGTAGAGAATATTAGTGTAAAGTCTACTTCAACAGAACATAAAAAAAACACAGAAACTTACATGATTCACCTCACTGCTGCCTTGTTTGCTCTTTGAAGTTTCAGTCCTCTCATTGCTTTTCTCTTTAGTCACAGGAGGTGTGGTCTTTTGTTTCTTCCTACCACAAGTAATGCTATTATGTCCCTCTCCACCACATTTCTTGCATTTGTAGCTTAGTGTCTGCCTTTTCATATTCTGAAGTTTATTTTTGTTCTTCTTATCATCCTTTTCAAATGCTCACTTCCTCTTTTGCATAGGTTTTCTTCCTCTTTTTGCCCGTACTCCAAAATTGGGAGGTAATGGAGGGATGTACAGTGACTCTCCCCAAAGGAGCTCATAACTGATGCCAAATATTGGGAGCTCATAAGTCATGTTGTATGTTTGAACATGGTAGCATGCATCCACAAAATCCAGAGGGTCAAGATTCTGCTTCAATATTGCTATAATGGCATGAGTGCAAGGAATCCTACTGAGCTGCTAAGACCTACAGGAGCACTCTGAATTTTTCAAGTCCATTGTAAATTGTCTACCATCAAAACAGGACACTTGGTAGTGTGTATCAAATGTCTTCAATGTTAGACAGTCAACAACCCTCTCAGTATTCTTGTCAAGGATTTTCTGAATTTTTGGACACAACAACCCTTTCCACTTAGATAGAGCCCTGTCTCTGTTCTTTTGGAGCCTGACCATCAAACTCTCCCTAATCCATTCAAGCATAATTATTTGTCTCTGGCTTCCAGTATATTTGCATTGAAGGTCTCACACACATTATTCAATAACATGTCACACTTTGCCTTTTCTGTAAAATAAGCCTTGGACCATTGGTGAGGAGGCTTGTTTTGAAACCACTCCCAAGCACCTGCACTCATCACCTTCATTTCATCCATTGCAGCCTTAAAAGCACCCTCAGTGGTTGAATTTGCAGCCTTTAGCATTGCATTTTTGTAATCAAGACCTCTGAATCCTGCTGCCCTAAGGTTATTTAGTATGTGTCTAACACAGAACCTATGGCACACTCCAGGAAATATAGCCTCCATTGCTCCAATTAACCCCTTTTGCTTTTCTGAAATAAAGGTGAACTCACTGGCATTAATTTGAAGATCTTGCTTCAGAATATGTAGGAACCATTCCCACCAGTCTTGGCTCTCTTTCTCTACTACAGCATATGCAACAGGGAATGGATTATTATTCCCATCCACACCCACAGCTGTTAACAACACCCCACCATACTTACCTTTCAAAAAGCAGCCAACTATCCCTAGAATTTTCCTACAACCTGTCAGAAAACCAACCCTCAAAGCATTGAAGCAACAATAGAAGGATGAAAAGCTAGTAATGCCATTGTTGACTTCTGTTCCCACAAGAATAGTAGAACCAGGATTTGTCTTCCTCAATTCATCTGCATAAGACCACAGTTTTGCATATTGAGCATCAGGGTCACCCTCTATCTTAGCCATAACCTGCTTTTTTGCTTTATAAGCTTGACTCTTTGAAATCTCACATCTTGTGTCATGCATAGCATCAATCATAAATCCCCTTACAGACCTGCCACTATCACTCTGGAATCTCTGCAAGAACTTTTCACTAAGCCAAGAAGAAGTCATTCTCTTTACCTTGTTAGATGGGGCACAAGTGTGATTATCCAGCAGCTTCCTAACTTGAAATGATGTGTTATTTTTCATCCTCAAGGCAGTGATCATCCACTGGCACTCACTGTCCAGACACTTTGCATATACTCTTCTGTTGTCATTTATCATGAATTTTATATTTCTCCTCCAGTTGATAGCATGTGACTGTACAGCAAATTTGAAAATCTTTTTGGTGGCAAAGACTTGCTCTAATACAAACTGAGGCTTGTATTTCTCTTCTGGATTGAAACTTGGATATTGGTCAGCATCTTCAAAGTCTTCATCAGATATTCTGCCCTCATCAAATTGTTCTGTAGCCTCAACAACATCCTCCTCACTGTCACTATCTGGCTCACTTTCTTGCACCTCAGTATTCTCACCTTCTGGGATTATATTTTTAGGATCCACAGTTTCAAATTCACCCTGCACCCTCTCAACCTCTTCCTCAAAGATGTTTTCATCCTCATCACCAGTGACTTCTTTGCCTATTGAGTAGTCTAAATCATCAAATGAATCATAATCACTGTCACCCCAGCCTGGTAGCTCTCCTTCATCATCAGCCTCTGATCCTTGTGCATAATTACCAACAGGTAGGGGTGGGAATGAGCCAGGCTACCCGACAGGGGCCTATGACTCGGCCTACAAAAGCTCGGGCTCGGCTCGGCTCGTTTAATAAACAAGCCAGACTCAGGCTTTTTTAAAAGCTCGTTTATATAAACAGGCCGAACTTGAGCTTTCTTTTAAGCCTTTTAAGCCTAGCAGGCCGGCCTATTTAATATATATATATATATATATATATATATATATATATATATATATATATATATATATATATATATATATATATTAAGTACTTCATATATAAATATTTAATAAGCTTATAAATTAAAATACATAAATATATTAATAAGGTATTTATCTAAATTAATGAAAAAATACAATCCATTTAGTTGTAATCTTTTGAGTACTTATTAATATATCATAGTTTAAAAAAATATATAATTAAAAAGTGAAATAGATTATTTTATATTGATTAGAGAATATTTTGAACTTTTTTTTATTTATAAGAGGTTGTTCACTTGTTTTATTATTATTAATTACTTAAAATTAAAAATAGTTTTATGAAATGAATTAAATATAAGCAAATTTAATTAAAATATTTTTCAATGAATTTTTGACTAATTGTTGAATCGAGTTGAAGTTCAAATTTTATTTAAAAAGGCTTATAAAAGGCTTTCAGGCCGGGCCTATTTATTTTAAAGGCTCAAGCCGAGCCTTTAAAAAAAGCCTATAACAGGTAACAGGCCAGACTCAAGCCTAAAAATTTCACACCAGGCCCAGGCCTATTTAAGTAAAGTCCGGCTCGGCTCGGCTCGTTCCCACTCCTACCAACAGGAGCTCTCATCTGCATTTCTGAAGTGGCACCCTCAATAATGATGTTTGAAGCATCAATTTCATCATAATCTGACTCAATATTCTCAACTAATTCATCAAACAAAGTGTCATCCAACAAACTGTCATCCATCAAAGTGTTATCATCTGGGACAGGAAAATTCAAATCATCTTCATCCTCATCATCAAATAACTCCTCACCATAGACATACATTTCCCTAACTGTCAAGAATTCTGTAGCCCATTTTCTGAGGTCAACATCATCCACAATCAATTTCAGAGATCCATCTTTCATCATTAAATGATACCTAAGGTTCCCTTTAACCCCTGCCTCTACAACAAATCGATGAAAGTCAGAGGTACTTATCTTATCTGCATGACACCAGTCTAGATGAATGGCCTGACCCCCAACATACTGAGAATTATTTGTGAATGTCCCTCCAACATGCAGAACAATTGTCAGCTCTTTTCTCTTTGAGTCTGAAAAAAAATAAAAAAAATTAGAACACATCTTACTCTTATTCAGGTCCTAATCTTATTTAGGTGGAGAAAAAATACAAATAAAAATGAAATCTTAAAAAATCGATTCATCTCACCGTATGTTGGCAAACCGCTTAGAGCCGCCCCTTTCTTTTTATGTCGCCTGAAAACCATCTCTTCAACCCAAGGAGTTCGAGTATGATTCATTTCAGTGTTTACTTTGAATTTTAAAATTAGGGTTCGTGGTTTTTGGGGATTTAGGGTTTTCTGGGAACAGATTGGGGATTAGGATTTTCTGAAAACGATTGAAGAGTGTAGTGAATGAAACGCGATTCTCTCTCCGCTTTTTAATCTATTTTCATTTCTATTTTTGCTTTTGTTTATTACCTTAATATCCACGTGTCACCATATGTGGATTTTTTTTTTTAAAAAAACAACTCCAGCCAATGAGAATGTGCCATGTGGATTAGGTCACCGGGAAGCCCCAAATCCTCAGGCGCGTGCGAGTCACGCGTTGCAATTCCGGCCACTTTTGAATTTTCAGGTGAAAAAAGGTTGAAAACTGTAGGTTTCGGTATACCGATCCGATCGATATACCGTGTGTGCGGAAGCGTGTAAAGCAATAGATCTACTATGCTATGATCTTAGTGCACACAAATATGTATAGACACACATATATTTATATATATATATATACATCCAATATATATATATATAGAGATATCAACGAAATCTTACTTTTGGTGACGAAGTGATTCGTTGATGTCGTTGAGGTGGTGTTGAGTCGATTGAACCACCTCAAATGGATCAGTCTCTCGAAGCTCTTCTTGTGAATGACCTCGTCACTCCTTTAGATCGTCCGGATGTGGAAGCCGCACAAATGGCCCGGCCTCTACGTGTTGCACACGAACCCGGATGATGAACACCTTGCTTGCTTGAAGTGGTTCTCCAAGAACACTCTCTATTCTCTCCTTTTTTTGTGTGAATTTCGTGGGTAAGCATAAAGTGATATGAAAATCAGATTTTCATGTCTATATTCATGTCCATTTACCACTCCATGTAACCCCCCCATTATGTGCATCATAATGCACAAGTAATGGTGGTTAATGGGGAGATGAAAAGACACCTCCACATAATCATGCCAAATCATGATATGTGGTCCCACTTGCTAGTGTGGCATGCCATGTCACACTATGTGACATGCATTCCATGCAAGCCATGCATCCCATGCATGTTTTAATCCACGTAAATATTGATTCTAAATCAATATAATTAACAAGCTATATAGTACATCATCAAGTCCGTGTGTAACCCTGTAGGTATGATTTATAGATCAATATTATATTGTTCCCAACAATTAATATTATCGAATAATCATTTAACATCCATAGACGACCTTATGACTTTATCGATTGCACACGTAGGATCGAAGGACATATCCCAACAATCTCCCACTTGGCCTTCAGAGCCAGTGTGCTGCCAATTTCCTGTTGTCACTTTATGTCTAAGTTTGAACTTGAGGCAAGACTCGAGTCATCCTCAATCGGTTCAAACCTTTCTTGGACTATGAGACAGACTGTAAAACCAGATTTATCACTATGATACGAATCTGGACGTGGCCACGTATTTTCCACAGTCTCGACTCTCCAAGTGGCCGTTAAGACATGTATCCCATTATAAAATGGAGGACAATCCCATCTTGTCAATCCAAGCTCTCCCACTTGCTTCCTGATATACCCAATAACAAGTTTTATAACCTCCTTTTACGAAAGGCGTTTACTTGTATCAAAGTACACCATTTCACAATGGAATCACTCTGGACTACTCAGGTCAGAGGAAATTGCTCGACAGTCAATGAAATAGTATTATGACTCGAAATCTTAAATACTATTCCAGTCGGGTCTGTTCGATCATTAGCTCCCAGCTAATATCTATGTAATTGTACTTGATGTCCCACATCACTAGCCCATGAAGCGGCGATATAGTACACATTACAATCTAGTTCTTTGTATTATCGGTTTGTCCGTACTCGATTATACGAACCAGGAACAGCTATATGATTCAAGTATATCAGTTCAACCATTGGGACTTCATTATGCGGTAAGTCGACCTCATAACCCAATTGATATAACTTAATCATTTGGACAATTCATATAAATTAAACCATATTTATATGAAGAATTATGTATTATACATATGAGTGAATGTTTACCAAATCTCCAAAAGTATCTAATACATTAATAGAAATCACAACCCATCTCTAAGATGTCTGATATCTATTGCAGTCGTGAAAGCCTCAAGCTTAAACTGCTGGAGAGGTTTAGAAAGCGGGTTTGCAACCTTACCAAAAGTTGCAGCTTTATTATCTCGATGTCTCCACAAAACTATCTCCCAAATAATGTGAAACTTCCTGAGCACCAGTTTTAGACTTGTGGTGCTTTCTAGCTCATAGGCTTGCGCGATAACTCTACTATAAATAGAGAACTATCGGATGGGCTGAGCTAGTTACGCCACCTAGTTCATTCAAGAACTTTCAAATCCTAACTGCCAACATTACTGCATCCAATGCAATACTGTGCTCAGCTTCTGTAGTTTAATCAGCTATATTGCATTGTATGGAACTATTCCAGCAAATATCACCTCTAACCAGACAAAAGATATAACCAGATTAAAATCGGAAATTATCTTAGTCTGTTTTGAAGTTAGCATTCAAACAACTTGTTAATATCAACTCTTTTTGTCTTCCAAAGACAACAAAATATTCTTTTGTCCATCTAAGGTACATAAGAATATTCTTGGTCGCAGTCTAACGCGCCTCACCTGGATTTCCTTGAAACTGACTCGTCATGCTCAAAGCATACGATACGTCCGGTCGTGTACATATCATGGCGTAAATTATAGACCCTATTGCCGAAGCATAAGGAATGTTTTCCATCCTCTTTTGCTCATCAAGTCCCGTAGGGCCTTGTATCTTGCTAAGAGATGTGCCATGACTCATTGGAATGAGACCCTTTTTGGCGTCTTTCATTCTGAACTTATCAAGTACCTTATCAATATAGGTCACTTGACTATGTCCAAACATCATTTTCGATCTGTTCCGACAGATCTTGATGCCCAATATGTACTGTGCTTCTCCAAGATCCTTTATTGAAAACAATTTCCAAGCCATTCTTTAATAGAATTAAGCATAGAAACATTGTTTCCAATAAGGAGTATGTCATCGACATACAACACAATGTATACAACGTAACTCCCACTGTTCTTCTTGTAAAACAAGATTCTTACGAGTTCCTCTGAAATCCAAAACCCAGTATGGATTCATTGAACTGAAGACTGCTACTCCGATATGCTTTGCTTTATTCCATAAATGGAATTATAAGATTGCATAATTTCTCAGCCTTATTAGGATCGATAAAACTCTTTGGCTGTGTCAAAACACATTCTCTTCTAGAATCCAATTCAAGAAGTTAGTTTTAGCATCCAATATTACCATAACTCATTATCAAGATGAGTAGCAATGGCTAAGATAATCTGAATGATTTAATCAAAGCAACTGGTGAAAGTTTTTCCATAATCCACCTCGTGAATAAAACTTTTACCATCAACCTTGCTTTGAAAACCCTAGGTTTTCCATCTGTCTGTTTAGATCTTAAAGATCTATTAGCATTCATTGGGTCTAACCCCGTGATGCAAATATATCAAGTTCAAAACTTGATTATCAGATATTGATATCATCTCAGATTTCATGGCACCATGCCAATTTTAAGTAGCTGGACTCGCCATAGCTTGAATATAGGTCGAAGGTTCATCGCTTTCCAAAAGCATGGATTCATATCTCTCATTGGTCACAATATCTAAGTATTTGAATAATAGAGATAGATCTATGACTTCCGGACCTACGAGGGTTGGTATGGCTTCCAAAACCATAAGAATACTCTCAACCCAGTCTTGAGTATTCATCATTGGTTGTTTCACTTGAACCTCGTTCAAGACAACCGAGCTCCCACTGAATTTCTAGGAAAGATAACTCTTTTCAAGAAAATTACTATCTCGAGCAACAAAATATTGTTCTCAAATAGATCGTAGAAGTTGTACCCTCGAGTTTCTTATGGACATACCATAAGGAAACTTTTATCCCATTTGAGTTCAAGCTCTATAGAGATAAATCTCGTCAGAGAAGCTTTTAGAACCTCAAATCTTGATGAAAACAATTTAGGGACCCTCCCTTTCCATACCTAGTATGGTGTCTTATCAACAGCTTTTGACAGCGTCCTATTCAGTGTATAAGTTGAAGTCTAGAATTGTGTGTTCCCAAAAGAGACCAGTAGTTCATTTAGACCTCTCATCGAATGGTCGAACTATATCTAATATAGTTTGTTTTCTCTTTTCCGAAACATAACCTTCATGTGCTTGTGAACTAATAGGTTCCACATACATCAGTATGGATCATCCCTAATTACTCACATGTTCTCCTTTCTCCAAGAAAGATGACATTGTTATCTTTTCAATCACACATCATTCACATGTATCAAATGACTCCAAGTCAAATGATTCTAAAATTCCTTCTAAAAGAAGCTTCGTTACATGTTTAGATTTTGATTTGATCTAATCAACAATGTTTCAGTTATGTCTCATCGATACTTATTCGATTTGGCCTTTGGTCTTAATGATATATATGATTTTTCAAGTTAAAAGTATACATAAACAATATAATAATCGTACCAAAACAAAGAATAATTCACAATTAAAATAGTTACCAAACTATTTAATAGTGAAAAAACTAATCCATCAGTATCTAATACTGAACCAATATTCATTGTTTATTGAAGGTACGAAATTACATAGTTATAATACTAAAACAAGGCCCTAAGGCAAAACAACATCATATGATCATACGGCTAATGCAGCGACCTTCGCTCCATTTCTTGCCCGTAGATCGACATCTCTATTCACCAAACTTATACTTCTATGTAGTTCCTCCACATAAAAATGTGAGAACCACATTTGGCATCCAATACCCAAGAAGTAGAATTTGTGAAGTTTAATGTCTATATCATTAATACTTGAAGATGAAGCAACCCCGTTCTTCACATCTTCTTTGAACTTTGGGCAAATTCAATTATTCCCAATAATTGAGTCTCATTCAAATTTCCCATTCAAAATTAATACAATGTCAAAACGTGATAAATCGTAAGTGAAAAATCGAAGTTTTCTAACCAGCGATATTATCATGCAATTGAAGCCCTATCTCTCATAAAATATGAGGGAGCCAACCAGACAATCGTTTCACGCCATCCAATGGCTCGAAAGTCTCTAATTTGTGTCATTGATGAACTTAAGTGTTTTGGATTAAATCACTCCCCGAGGTGTAAATAATCCTAACCTTATAATCCATCAAATGAAAGACAAATTAGGCATTTGTTTTGAAATTGAATAAAATATGAATTTTTATATGTTTGCAAGTAGTGTCCAACACTTTTGCAGTAGACGCATTGAGATTCCCTAGGAACCCTAGTAGCCTTCTTGCCCATGCTCTTTTGAATACCATATCCTCTATCATAAGAATTTCCCTCTTAGGGTCCTTATCTATCGCCGGCTCAGCAGTCTTGAGCATCACGTGGAGCTCACGAAGCGATTTCTTCAAACCATTCATGTGGAAATTTTAGCCTAAAGGCATTATAACCATCATGAGATTGAAGTATGAAATCGGTTGCCAAATAATCATCATAGGAAAAATCTAGGTGGTCACTTGAAGCAAATAATCCAATCATTTGTTGCACATGTGATTCCATAGATTTCCATTTTTCAGCCTAGTTGAAGCGATGACCCTGGTCATACCGAACCGCTCAATCTTAGCATATTCCCCGAACATGCTATTGAGTTGTTCAATGATATCTTAGGATGTGGTCATTTAACACATTTTCATTGTCTTCGTATTTGAGGACCATTCTCAAATTACGTTGTGAATCAAGAAAATTTATGTTCAATTTTTCATAATCAAGAATTGAACCAAACTTGAATCGAGTTGAAATTAACATGATAAACTACAAAAGAAAGATAAATAAAGTATGTAAACATTCACAAAGCGGTAAACAAATAAGGTTGTCTAACAAGCTACTTATTTATTCCATTTTGTTCAATCGATATCTAATATCTTTGTTCCCTTGAACAAAACAATCCCAAGACCCTCATCTTGCAAATTCTTAAGCCGACTGAGTCCGCACTTAAGAATTCCAAGATAGGTAGACATCCCATGTCAATGACATCTAATGTCACTCTCGGTCGATGAGAGTCCCATTCTCATCTCATGTCTCGATAGCCACGCCTGCAGTGGATCTATCGATGAGAAAAACCAAACTCACTTGTAAGGGTCTAACCCTTACACCCACTTATCCCAAGATAACAAGTAGTACCCTGCTGAGGCGGACCTACCAACTTATGATCAAGGGCTTTATGGGTGTGATGTTTTGGACAAGACATTATACTCATTATTTTGGGAACTTGCATGCATAGGTTTGTTTATATGTAAGTTGAACATTTATAACATAAAACAACCTATAACTAGCAAAGCAAATAAATACGAAATCGAAAGGCCCCTAGAACCTCACAACTCTCAAAAGAAAAGAATTAAAGTAACAACAAAAGCCTTGAACATCTTCTGGACTGGTCCTCGCCCGCCGTTTCAGTTCCGTGCCCTCCGATTTTGGTCAAATCTATTCCGTACCCAAAAAACCACGAACGGCGCCCGCCGTTTCACAATCAGCGGTCGCCGAACAACACCGGCGGTCGCCGAACACCACCGGCGGTCGCCGTTTCCAAAACGGCGCCCGCCGAAAGGGTTCGGAAAAAATCTGTCCAAAAACAGGGCTTTCGGCGGTCGCCGTTTCCAAAACGGCGCCCGCCGAATCAAAACGGCGCCCGCCGGAGCTAAAACGGCGCCCGCCGTTTGGCTCCAGCAGCCCCGGTTTGCTTCGTTTTGCTTCGTTTCGCTTCGTTTCGCTTCGTTTCTTCTCGTTTTCGCCGGAGAGCCGAGATCCTCCATCGAACCATGGACCAAGTCCATAGCTTACAAGTAGTACAATACAAATATAATAGAAAAACCTATCTATTACAAATGATTCCAAGGGACGCAGCCCTCAAATACTACGGCCAATCGAAACGTAAAAAACGACGAAATCATTCACCCGACCACTAACGGTGGCCGGACTTACATCTAATCACATAATATTAAACAAAAAAATCCAATTATGTTGATTTAACCTTCGTGTCCAACACAAAAGTGTGCACGAGCCCTAAGCTCTGATACCAATTGTAGGTTTCGGTATACCGATCCGATCGATATACCGTGTGTGCGGAAGCGTGTAAAGCAATAGATCTACTATGCTATGATCTTAGTGCACACAAATATGTATAGACACATATATATTTATATATATATATACATCCAATATATATAGAGAGAGAGATATCAACGAAATCTTACTTTTGGTGACGAAGTGATTCGTTGATGTCGTTGAGGTGGTGTTGAGTCGATTGAACCACCTCAAATGGATCAGTCTCTCGAAGCTCTTCTTGTGAATGACCTCGTCACTCCTTTAGATCGTCCGGATGTGGAAGCCGCACAAATGGCCCGGCCTCTACGTGTTGCACACGAACCCGGATGATGAACACCTTGCTTGCTTGAAGTGGTTCTCCAAGAACACTCTCTATTCTCTCCTTTTTTGTGTGAATTTCGTGGGTAAGCATAAAGTGATATGAAAATCAGATTTTCATGTCTATATTCATGTCCATTTACCACTCCATGTAACCCCCCCATTATGTGCATCATAATGCACAAGTAATGGTGGTTAATGGGGAGATGAAAAGACACCTCCACATAATCATGCCAAATCATGATATGTGGTCCCACTTGCTAGTGTGGCATGCCATGTCACACTATGTGACATGCATTCCATGCAAGCCATGCATGTTTTAATCCACGTAAATATTGATTCTAAATCAATATAATTAACAAGCTATATAGTACATCATCAAGTCCGTGTGTGACCCTGTAGGTATGATTTATAGATCAATATTATATTGTTCCCAACAATTAATATTATCGAATAATCATTTAACATCCATAGACGATCTTATGACTTTATCGATTGCACACGTAGGATCGAAGGACATATCCCAACAAAAACGACTCGATTTTAAGCTTTACTGGATTAATTTGAGAAAGTGTGATTTTGTGGTACCAAAAAGAAAACAGGTCATCTTTATGAGACTAATTTGATAATTTTCTGTGATGTTAATATGGGCCTCCCTAACAATATTATTTTCTCAGTACAAACCTAGTGATGGGAAATGCGTGGGCCTCCCTAAAATTCCTTCCGTCGCGCCGCCAGATTGCTCCAGCCCCGGCTTCGGCTCCGCCTCGCAAACCGGCGCGGATCTAAGCTCGTACGAAGCTGCGTACCGCACCGATCCCGACTCCAGCACAGAGGCCGAGATCCGGCCCGAAACTACTCCAGCACGCTGGAGGAGCTGCAGAATTTCAAATCCACCGCCGATCCCTTCACTGAGGACTTTTTCGCTCTTAACCTCTTGTTCTGCTCGTATGTTATGTGGAAACAAGGAGTGGGATTTTATGCCGCTTAGCAAAAAAAAATTATTAATTTTTGTAACATCGGGCCTGGCTTATAGGACCCAAAATGGTCATATGAATGAAAATTAAAAATTGAAATTGAACATATTTAACACCAATTTGTAAAAAAACCCGGGCGTATAAACTGGTGTCTATGAGATATTTTCCCAGAGTGAATTTGTAGAGTCTGGGTAGAGTTTGGCGTCTTATAGTTTCAGTAAATAGTCTAGGTAAAGTTTGTCTTTTATAGTCTCTATACACCTTACGTTTACCCCGACACAGACGCCGTTGGCGAAGGAAAGCACCTGCGTGACTTGCTTCAAAAAGAGTTCGTTGAGTCCATCGATAGAGTCGGAATTGAAATAGGCGAGGAGCTGATCATGGGTGGGACCTCCGGAGCCGGACGCGATGAGGCCGAGCGCCACGTGGATGGAGATGGGCGAGAAAATGAGGTTTCCGCCTTTAGCTTCGGTGGAGATGAGGAGATTTGGGTATGCTTGATCATTGATTCGTGGAAGTACATTATTATGTGTGTGTTTCTGAAGGTGCGAGTGCGTGTTATTTCTCCTCTTCGTCACGAAGAAACTAGGGTTTTTAAGATGCTCTCTTGCGATTTGATTTGTTTAATGATCACTTAGACGCCTCATGATATCGATTATAAAATCAAATTTTTAATAAGATTACAAAATTTATATAATTTTGTTTTTATACAAATTTATTTAATTTTTTGATAAAGATAAGAGTATTAAAATATCTAAATTAGTTTTATTTTTTTTTACCAAATTAATATAAATAATAGTAGTATAGTTTTTTTAATTTATTGTCCAGAAAATTATGAGCATATTCATATATACATCAATAGAGAGATGATGATAATACTGTAATGAAAAATAAATTCTTAATTAATCTATAAAAAAATTATAAAAGCAAGCAATTAAAATTTAAAATATCACTTGAAAGAAATAAACACCATGACCTATTGCCCTTCCTTTGGGTTAGTGACCTGACCGATGAAAATGACGACACGGGAAACATCTTCTCTCACGACAAACATAACTGGATGGTCCGCCACAAAATCAAACTCCTCTTCTTCCTTCACCCTGCGGAAGCAACCCCCAAGCCTAACGGTCGCCACAGTAGCAGCCGCGGCCTCTGTGCCTTTCTCATTCACCTCGATAAATGCCTTATGAAATATCCCCGAAATTTCAAGTTCATTGCTAACCTCAGCTGAATCAACCATCTCCGTCAAGTCACCCAAGAAAGGGAGATCCAATCCCCGGCTCTTGAGGAGCTCAGAAGCCTCAAACTCAAATTCCATTTTAAACTTGGGAACAAGAAACTTTCTTACCTTCACTAACTTACGAGGGAGGTGGTTGTTGACGAATTCACGTCCTGACCCAAATTTCTCGACCAGGGACGAGAGCCCGTCTTTGGCATCGGGGAGAAATATGTGCATCGAGAATCTACGCTTGTCCCGGCCTTGTTTGTAGGGTAGGGTTAGGACTTTGAAGCCGCGAAATGCGCTTATGAGTTGTCTATCATAGCTGGTCATGAAGGGTACTTTGACTGAAGTTTTGTTTACGAGGTAGAATTTGTGGTGTTTTGTTAGAGACGAGTCGAATTTATCTTCCCAGATGCCTTTGAAGTAGATGGCATTTGCAAATACGAGTTTCGTTAAAGAATTGAGGGAACCTGGTGGAAGTATATCTTTGATGAGGCCGTTTGTTTTGTTGGTGACCCAAAGTGTTAACTTGGTTTGTAACCTTGTCTGCCTATTTTGGAATCAAAGCAAACAATCAATTTAATTTGTCCATGCATCTAATTATTAGATCACTGAACTAATAACGAATCAATTAATTAATTGAAAAGCAAATTTATTTGTACAGATGACGTAGAACAAATTAAATCAATTAGTCCGTATATAACAACTCTAATAATCGTATGAACACTATAATTGTGAGAAATAATATATATAACAAAAAGTCATCAACCGTACCCAAAATGATTTAATATTCTATTCTATATATATATATGCAGTTGTAATATAAAGACTATAAGTGAGGGTATGAGATGCTACACCGGAAGCAATACTCTCGGTGGGATATTAACCGTAAATTTATACACCACCCACCCAGTGTAGTATGGATAAAACCATAAGTGAGAGATACAATATAACAAAGGCATCTATCTACGTAAATACCAAACAGGTATATTTTTTGCTACCCTAATCCAATTTAACCTAGACACATGCATGATATATATTTTTAATTTTTTACCATAAAACAAAATTTTAATATTTTCATCAAATAAAACAAAGTTGTTAATTATTCAAAAATTTAAGAGACAAAAAAATGAGAATGTCTATATTTTCTTGATATTAATTATTTCTTGCAATTAATTAATTGGGATCATAATTAACGGCCTAGCCCACTTAAAAAGATTATTAAGTTAAACAATAAAATATGAGATGATAAACTATAAAATCCTAACCCTAATCTTACGTACCTTGGTTTTAAAATCAACACGTTGACAAGCAGCTTGGTAATCATCCTCGACGATTCCTTTGAAATCGGGCTTCAATGTGAGGCTCCGATCGACCCAGACGCCGTTGACCGTGGACAGGCTGGGCCCGCCGAGCGGTCGACCGTCGGAGAGCAGGAGCGTGGCGTGCTGCGACAAGAGTTTGTTGAGTTCCTCGCCGGACTCGGACTTGAAATAAGCAAGGATCTGGTCTCGGGTCGGGCCTGCCGACCCGGCCAGGATAAGGCCGAGGACGACGTGGAGGGAAAGCGGCGAGAAGACGAGGTTGCTGTCTTTGGCTTGGGCGGAGATGAGGTGGCTCGCCA
This sequence comes from Euphrasia confusa, assembly GCA_954870475.1. Taxonomy (NCBI): domain Eukaryota; kingdom Viridiplantae; phylum Streptophyta; class Magnoliopsida; order Lamiales; family Orobanchaceae; genus Euphrasia; species Euphrasia confusa. The sequence continues at coordinate 3,804,381 of OX940960.1, read as the reverse complement.
GCGACGACGAGACGTCGGTCAGGTTGAGGTTTGGGTTGGATTCTCTCTTACGCTTCACCATGGTTTTTAGGTTTTTATTTTATGCGGCCGCCCAACAAATAATTATATGAAACGGGGATTTATATGTTAGGGGTTTTATCTATAGTATTTATAATACTATAAATACTAAGTTCCTCCCAATTATTACCAATTCTATTAATAACCTCCTACATATAACTATATAAATTTGGTATAATATTTAATAAAATTTTACTTGATTTTCTAAATTAATTAAATTTGGTAAGAACAATTTAATTATTATAAATAAATTTTAATGAAATTAAATAAATTAAAATAGTTAATAAATATTCTAAAAAATAATCAAATATGTGGGTTGCAACTTGGTATAATATTTAATAAAATTTTACTTGATTTTCTAAATTAATTAAATTTGGTAAGAACAATTTAATTATTATAAATAAATTTTAATGAAATTAAATAAATTAAAATAGTTAATAAATATTCTAAAAAATAATCAAATATGTGGGTTGCTCTGATCATAGTCGGTCCAGAATTTTTTTAATTAAAGTTAGTAAAATAAAATGAGAATTATTATTAAAATACTTTTTTATAATTTAATTGTATATTTAGTTCGGTCTAATCAGTGAAATCTTACAACCAGAGAAAATGTGATTAAAATACTGGGAAGGTAATTCTCACTTGACCATAAAGAAACCTAAACACAAACATGATCATCCATTAATCAGAGTATCAGACCATTAAAATACTGGGAAGGTACGAAGGGTAACATATAGACTTACTATTTACTATTTAAAAGAAACCTAAAAACAAACATGATCGATCATCCGTATTAATCAGGCAGCGAGGAGAGGATTAGTGACTTGACCAACGAAAATCAGGGAACCCGTCTTGTCTTCTCGCACTACAAACAAAAACGGATGGTCTGCCACAAAATCCAACGTTTCATACTCAACTGGGCCTTCGCAATTACAAGGTCCCATCACCACCGCAGAAGCAGCCGCAGCCTCCGTGCCCTCCTCATTCACCTCGATAAACGACTTGTGAAAAACCTTCGAAACACACAAAGGTTCGTCAGCCATCTTGGTGAAGCCACCCTTGAAAATGAGATCCAATCCTCGTCCCTTGAGGAGCTCAGTAGCCTCAAACCCAAAATTCATTTTAAACTTGGGAATAAGAAACCTTCTGACATCCACATAAGAACGAGGGAGGTGGTCATTGATGAAATCATGTCCATACCCATATACATATTCATCGACAGAAACACGTTCTGACCCAAATCTCTTGACCAGGGACGGGAGCCCATCTATAGCATCGGGAAGAAAGATGTGCATCGAGAATCTACGCTTATCCCGACCTTGTTCGTAGGGTAGGGTTAGGACTTTGAAACCGTCAAAGGCACATATGAGTTGTCTATCATCATAGCTGGTCATGAAGGGTACTTTGACTGAAGTCCCGTTGATGAGGTAGAATTTGTAATCTTTTGTTAGGGATGAGTCGAACTTTTTGCTCCAGATGCCTTTGAAGTAGATGGCATTTGCTAATATGAGTCTGGTTTCATAATCGACTGAACCGGGTGGAAGTATATCTTTGATAAGGCCGTCCGTTTTCTTGTCAGCCCAAGCGTTCACTTCTTGTCTAACTTCATCAGCCTATGGAAAATCAAATTAAAAAATCAGCACTGTACATATACATCATTCGCTTCCTCTATTGATTTGGAACACTAATTTGTTTGTGTTTAGAGTAACAAATTAGAACAAATCCATTACACAAAAACCCTAAATTACAAATTAAATCCGAAGCAGGGGATAAAAAATATTGGGGGAAATTTTCAAATTAAATTAGGTTTTACCTTATTTTGAAAATCGACGCGTTTGGAAGCAGATTTGTAATCCTTCTCGACGATTCGTCTGAAATCGGACTTAAAGGTGAGGCTCCGATCAACCCAGACGCCGTTGGCGGTGGAAATGCTCGGCCCGCCCAGCGGTCCGCCGTCAGAGAGCACCCGCGTGGCGTGCTGCGACAAGAGCTTGTTGAGTTCCTCGACGGAATTAGACTTGAAATAGGAGAGGAGCTGATCTCGGGTGGGGCCTACAGACCCGGCCGCGATTACGCCGAGGACGACGTGGATGGAGAGCGGCGAGAAAACGAGGTTGCCGCCTTTGGCTTGGGTGGTGATGAGGTGCTTCGCCAGCGACGAGGAGACGTCGGTGAGGTTGGGGATGGATTCTCTCTTACGCTTCACCATGGTTTTTTTATTTGATGGGAAGCCAACAAATAATATGAAGACTATTTATAACATGAATTAGTAAGCAATAAAGGAAGTATTAAGATATATTTATGCTATATTAGATTCAATATTTTAATTTGTAGGTATTGGATTAACTTAAAATTTAGGAAGTAGTACGTACTACTACTACTACTTTGAGTAAGATTAGAAAGAATTGGGAAAAATCTTTTATGTAAAAGTACAGTACTTTGATTTAATTATATGTATTTAATTAAGATTTTATAGGATTTTTTAGATTTTAAAGTTTAGATTTTCAATCAAAAATTTTAAAAATTTATCTTAAAAAACTTATGAGTATTCAAAATTTAATAAATTTTAAAATTATATGTATTTTTAGTAATTAAATGAGGTTTTTACGAATTTCTATTTTAATTGCTTATATTATTATTAAAAAATAATAAAATTATTGAAATATATAGATGAATTTTTATTAGTAAATAAATATATAGTTGATTGTACAGATAAATAAATTTATTTATCAAGTTATTTTATAAAATGTAACTATTTTTTGTAATTTAAAAAATATATTTTACGAAAAATTAAACTTAATTTTTTTAATCATATGAGGATTTTATATGATTATATAAAATTTGTAGAATATTTAATATAATTAATTAATTAATTAATTATATTTCATAATTTAAAAAATTAAGAGCGCTTTTTAAAAAATATTATATAAAAATATTTAGTAAAAAAAAGTGATAATTATTTTAAAATACTTTAGTACTATAATTATTTGAATGTTAATTTAGTTCAGTCTATAATCACTGAAAGTTTTACGCCTGTGAAAATCAGACAAAATGATACTACTAGTAAAATATTGTAAAGGTTTTATACTCATCTTTTCCTGTACTAATAGTTATTGCTGGGTAACGTTTACTTTTTTTTTTTGTTCGTCCAATAAATACGATAAATAGTAATAAAAGTTATGAAAAAATAATTAAAATAAAATTTAATTGTTAAATTTCACTTCACCAACGAAAATCAGGACACTCGTCTCATCTTCTCGCACTATAAAAACGGATGGTCTGCCACGAAATCAAACGTTTCATACTCATCTGGGACCAGACAACCAACAAAAGTCATCACACAGCAGTAGCAGCAGCCTCCGTGCCTTCCTCATTCACCTCGATAAACGACTTTTGAAAAACCTTTGAGACACGCAAATCAGCACCAACCATCTCGGTCAAGCACGAAATTTGTTGATATATTTTTTTTAATTTTTTATAAAAATAATTTAATTATAATGTAACAATTACACCTGAACTTATAAACATAACCCATTTTTAATGAACCATTTCATTAATATTTTAAGAAAATTAATTATTTAATAGTGTAGATATAGTAAATATGCAATTCAATTAATATACATTTATTAATACTATTAACAAAATGCAAAAATTATATAATAAAAAAAATCATAATTGAAAAACTATTAAATTGAAAAATCAAATTTCAAATAAGTTAATTTTATACGTAGATATTTAATAAATTAATAATTAAACAGATAAATAAATCATCAATTCAATGGCGGGAAGTATGTTAATTGATATGTAATTATAACTTCCACTTTTCAAATTGCATGTTAATTATATGTTGATAACATAAGTAAGTAATATTTAATTTAACATTATATCAATCACATTATTTGAAGAACTTTGACAATATCATAAAAAAACATAGTATTAGAATTTTTTTGTATGAATATATTAGGATCGTAGCCCTTGAGTACAGGGAGGCTGTCTCCAATTGGAATTTGGATTTTCTGCGTAAAAATACATAAGCCATTGTTGCATGGAGGTTAAGGTCATGTGTTAATATCAGGAGAAAGGAATATTATTGGTAGTTTGAGAGATTTATCCATTTTTATTTTTATTTTTATTTTAAGGAAGTAGTTTTATGAAGAAGGTATATTATATTCTTATACATAAAGAAGTTATATAGGAAATTAAAGAAACAACCAACGATTCTACATTTGGCATGTGAAAACAACATCAACTTCAGATGTTTCCTTGATTTTAAATTAAAGACGTTTTCCTTTTTCTTATAATATGGATTGGTTTTATCTATGCTACAATCGGTGGATTTACCTATCTATATACAATATAATATTATTTATAGATAGGACATTCGAGAAACAAATTTAGTTATTTTTTTTGGGTCAATCAATTTAATAAAAATAGCATTTTTTTTAATATTCTTGCTTTAACAAGTGTTAATAAATTTACGAAAAGGAAGTATATCGGTAAGCAACGAAATGCATCAAACTGAATTACAAAAGAAATTATCGATCAAATTACACGTTTATTCCAATCGTAGATTTTGACTATATTATTATTATTATTATTATTATTATTATTATTATTATTATTATTATGCCCAATCGTATTTTTTGACAGGCAAATGAAGGGAGGAATTGTCGGTAAAATTGAATCCATTTTCAGTTGCTATCCACACACACTGACGCGTATCAAAACAATTTTTCTCCCCAAACTTATGAGTAAAAACGTCGAAAGATTTTTGTTTCGAACCCCACCAGAAATGACAGAAGAACAATGTCACCTTCATAGTATGTTCGCAAAAGAACCAGTCGAAACTGTCGTCATAGAAAAGCATACGCTTTCCCAAGTCGTCGTTCTTAGATTGACAACGAACGTATAGGGGGGTCGGGTCGCCGAGGATACTATTTTTAACTTTGATGGTATAGCCGTACGCCCAACGACATTTTGCAGCAGCTGCAGGTTTGATCGCAACAAAAATTATAAGGATGGAAATTATTAGTACTAAGTTTGTAGCTATCGAATGACGAGTCATTTTTGTGTTGTACTGTACTGTACTTGTGGTTTAGGAAATGAGGAATACACATCTTTTTATAGCACACCTCAAAGGGGTAAAAATGTAATTTTGAAAATGTAATTAAATTTTATAACAATTTTCAAACCGTTTATATAAGGTAGAAATATATTTTTATTAAGGAAGAATATATTTAGTCTTAATTAGTACTTAATTTTGGTAAAAGATACTCTCTTTTTCCCTTAAAACAATGCATACTTTCTTTTTTAGTCCATCCCTTAAAACAGTGCACATTCCATAAATGGAATATCTTTTCACAGTTTTATCCTCCCAATACACATTTATTTACTCTTATACCACTACTTTTTCAACTATCTACTTTATTACTTACACATCAATACCAATTATACCCTCACTTTATATTATTAAATACACAAAAAATCACTTTTTCTTAATCTACGTAACAATTTCTCTATGCATTGTATAGAGGGATGGAGGGAGTACTAATTATTTGAGTTTATTGTTCCTAAAAGAACATACAGTAAACCTTTATAAATTAATATTCTTTCCGGACATTAATAGATGTCATACTTTTCTGGACACAAAGTTTAAGAAAATTGTTATTTTTGTATTTTTTAATTGAAAGGTAAAAGGTAAAAATATATTTTAAAAGTGAAAAGTAAAGTAGTTGCGAGTAAAGTTTAAAAAGTAGGTGGGAGTAAAGTAGAATAAAATTGTATATTAAAATAAAAAAATTAGAATAATTATTTCCTTTTTGGGGTGTGTCAACTATTGTTGGACACCCCCAAAAAGGAAAGTATGACAACTGTCTTTGGACCGAGGGAGTAGTAGATATATTAATAATTTTTTTAAATTAATAGAATGCTTGGTTTTTTAAATGAAAAAATACACTCGATGAATTAATAAACTCTTTAAATTAATAAGATTTCACTGTCCCGAGACCATTAATTTATAGAAGTTTTACTGTACTTTTATAGGCAAGACAATAAAAAAAATTATTTTGACCAAAAAGTAAAGAGTATAATGTATTTTGAAATTAAAAGATAGAGAAATTATGAGTAAAAAATTAAAAAAATTAAGTCAAATTGTTTTTAATTAAATAAGAAAGTAAAATGATTTATTTTCTTTTTAAAAAGTATGTTATTTTGGGACATCAATTTAAAGAAAGTATTTTTTTATTATCTGTTTAATATATAAATTCAGACTTTGCTAATCCACGTGAATAATGTGAACATAAAAAAATACACTACAAAAAATGAAAGATGTTGACATACAAAGCTTTCATATGTCTACAAGTGTGATTATGTAGCTTTTCTTTACTAATAATAAGACTTTTATTTACCAATAATAAATATGAGATGGCGTTTAATTAGCTATGTTAATTTAATTATTTGTGATTTAAAATCAGTAATGTTAATTAATTACATTAATAACATCTATCTATTTAAAATCGGTAATGCTAATTACTAGGCAATGTTCTAAAAATCGGGCCTAGGTGGCGCCTAGGCGCTAGGCGGAGGTAAACCGCCCTGATTTTCCATCTTAGGCGGCTAGGCAGGTCCAGGCGGATTTAGGCGGGGATTAATCGGGTCTAGGCGGTTTTGAATAAAAAAAATTAAAAAAATGTTTTTTTTCGTCTCGTTGCGAATTTAATATTTTTATTGGCTACAAAAGTTTAAAAAATGATATTTTCATGTGTCACAGAGCTTAAAAAATAATATTTGATGTGATTTGTGAAATATGATTGAAAATTTGTGTAATATTTTAACTTTATTGAATATATAAACAAATATGATATAACTAATTATTATAATTAAAGTAAAAAAATTATTATTTTTTCAAAAAATATATTTATAAATTATTTTTGAAATATAATATTAATTAATTAAATATAAAAAAGTAAAACGATTAATCCCCGTCTAGTCCTCGATTAATTCCTCTGGGCTCTAGGCTCCTAGTCACCGCTCGCCTACCGCCTAGCGCCTTTTAGAACCTTGTTACTAGGTAATTAATTACCTATTAGTTAGCAATCCTAATTTACATTTATTTCCTAAGGTATACATGGTAATAATAATAAATGTTACAATAATAACATCTATTTATTTAAAATCGGTAATTCAAATTAATTACCTATTAATTAGCAATGCTAATTTACATTTATTTTTTAATGCATATGTAAATGTTGGTTTTGGAAACAACATATTTTCGTGTTTGTTTCTTTATTCTCAAGATTGAAAATCAAGAATGGAAGTCGGCGCGCATCTACTTCGAATTTGGATCCATCGCAACTTCACTCCGGATTTGGATCCATCACATCTCCACTCCACTTTGGATCCATCGCAACTCAACTCCACTTTGGATGCAACGCGACTTCACTCCATTTTGGATCCGGCGTCAAGATAATCAAATATGAAGCTATGCACTGAAGTTCTAAAAATGACGCCAATGTTCAGTGGATCCAATTTTTGAAACTTCAACATTATCGATGACCGTGAAGACGACGAGATGCTGAAACTTCAACACTTAGAGATTTTCACATTGAATTTGAAGATGAAGTATTCAGATCGATGGAGCCAAGATTTTGTTGATATATGAAATTGAAATTGAAGATTCAAAATTCGAATATTCAAGAATCAAAAATTCAAGATTAGAAGATTTGAGAATTAAAGATTTCGGAAATTTTTGGAAGTGACGTAATCCATGGAAATGTGACGCCAGCCAAGCGTGTGACCAATCAGATTGCAACCGCCTCAATTTTCGCACGTGTGGCTACACCTATATATACCCATGGATTTTCAAGATGACTTGACGATTTTAATTTTCGAAAATAGATTTTTAGAATCGCATTTTGTTGGCGCTGAGCCTTGTTTATAGTTTGTATAGTAGCTTTTGCGATGTGCGGCGATAGTAGAGTTAGGAGATTTAACTCTAGGTGCACTTGTGCTAAATCTCTGGTTTGTTGGAGTGTTGCGCCACTTGGGATACAATCTTTGATCACATTGCCTACCATACTCAACATTGTAATAGTTTCGTTTTACTCTCAATGAATCGAAATATACTACATAACTTTGTCTCCACTTTTCATTTTACGAACTTGTGTTTGTGAGTACGCAAAAACGGATGGCGTTTCACCCGACGCCGGTTTTGTGGTAATTGAACCAAAGTTGCTGAAGTTCGTTTTGAAGGCCAATTTCGCGAAAAGTTGGTATCTTAAGTTGAAGACATAATTTCAATTGGTATCAGAGCGGGACGTCATACGTATACGACGTGATCCGAAACTTGACTTCATATTTTCCTCTACAATGAAGTCTCCAATGTTTGTTCAGAAACCGATTATGCTCACTCATCAAAATTATTCGAATTGGAAAGCGAAAGTTTCCGCTAGAATTAAGGGGCATGACTCTCGTGCATGGATGGCTATGAAAGAAAAGAACAGACTTACCAAAAAATGCTCGAAAGAAGAGAAAAACGCAACAAGAGATAAATTCGCAGTAATCTTATAAGGCTTCGAATCAGATTTCTTCAAACATGAAAGTTGTTCATAACGAGGTAAACTTCCACTTTGTAATTTCGAGTTTGTCGATTAAATCAAGTTTTGAGGGTTGATCGCGGTAATTATACTTGTTAGGGATTGCAAAAACGCCTCAACAAAATGGGATTGCCGAACGGAAAAATCGAACGTTGCAAGAATTGGCTCGCGTAATGTTAATCTTGAAAAATCTTGCACGAATTTTTTGGGCACGAATTTTTTGGGCAGAAGCCGTCTCTACCGCTGGATATATTCTGAATCGGATAAGTATATGATATGGCACAACGACAACTGCTTATGAGCTTGTGAATGGCAAAAAGCATTTGTTGAACATTTCCGAATCTTCGGGTGTACGTGCTATATTTTGAAGGATCGTGATCCTCTAAAGAAGTTTGATGCTAAAGCTGATCGAGGAATTTTTGTTGGCTATAGTCAAAATATTCATGCATATAGAGTTTATAATCTCCGAACTAAGAAACTCATCGAAACCGTGAATATTAATTTTGATGAGCAAGAATTTCTTGGGAAAAAGGAAGAAGAAGATTGGGTTAAGGAAGAAATTCTGAAATATCAGACTTTCCCAACTACACCTCCAAATATGAATTCAGAGACTTCATCTCCAAATACTTCTCATGAAGTTGGAGAATCTAGCAACCGAAATGACGACTCTTCCTCGGATGATGAAGAAAATGCTCCAGTTGAAAATCCAGCGGATGCTCCAAGAGAAGCACCTGGTCATATTAAAAAACGATATCATCCGAATCAGATAATCGGAAATTTGAATTAGCGTACTACACGCTCAAGGAAACCAACAAATTCTCAATATGAACTCTACAACATTTGTACCTCTGCTATTTGTCTAGAAATTGGAATTTCGTGTTTCTCTCACAAAGAGAACCAAAAAATTACAAAGAAGTCTTGAAAGATGATTTTTAGATCATGGCTATGCAGGAGGAGTTGAATGAGTTCACAAGGAACAATGTTTGGTCCTTGGTTCCCCGAACATCAAATATCAATGTTGTTGGAACCAAATGGATTTTCAAAAATAAAACAGATGAACATAACTAAGTTGTGCGAAATAAAGCTCGTCTAGTTGAACAAGGCTATGCACAAGTCGAAGGGATAGATTTTAATCGGGATTAAAGGTTAGACTCCGATCGATCCAGACGCCGTTGGCAAAGGACAGGCGCGGCCCCCCGTGCAGCGAACCGTCTGTGAGCACCTGTGTCACTTGATGGGAGAAGATGTTGTTGAGTTTCTCGACGGAATTGGACTTGAAGTAGGCGAGGAGCTGATCTCGGGTGGGCCCTCCCGACCCGGCCGCGAGGAGGGAGAGCACAGTGTGGATGGAGAGCGGCGAGAAAACTGCCTCTGGCTTGGGTGGAGATGAGGTGGCTCGCCAGAGAAGAGGAGACGTGGGACTGCTTCATCATTGATTCCTTTATAATTCGACAATCATTTTAAATAAAAAATAATGCATCATAAATTAGTATGATACACGTGCGTGATTAAATAACAAATTTGGTGGCATCGATCGACTAATCCCATAAGCACATGGGAAAGAACTAGCATGCTCAATCAGATTCGATCACTAGCATATATAAAATCCGAACAGAGCATGAGAAATATATACAACTGAAATATATTACACACACCATTCAGTACATATACCCGATTCGATTGTTATGGTAGAAAATTAAACAGATGAAACATAAATGACAATATATACCACGCACATTACTACACTACACGGTTATTATGCGAAACTGAGTAATGGAGTTTTCACAAATACTAACCGATCATGACGAAGATAAAGACGAAGACAAAAATTTCAATAAGGAGAATTAATGAAGCGATATCGGAGGTTTAGAGAGTAAAAATTTGGAGACAAAAAAATAATAGTTTTTTTCTAGCCAATTAATTTCTTTAACTTAAATTTGATTAGATTTAAAAAATCTCTATTTTAATTAATAATTTTTTTTTCATCTAAAACATTTATATAAGTGGATCTCACTTGTGGACCCAACAAGTGGATAAAGTATATTTATACAAGTAAATTCACTTGAGTATTAATTTGAGTGGAGTCGATAAGGTCGATTGTCAAACTTAAGATCTGACAGAAGCCTAGACTCTGATATCAGAGAGTCAAACTCACACAAGCCTGGACTCTGATACCATGTTAACGAGTGGAGTCGATCATGGCAAACCCCTGACACAAGTCCGGACTCAGATATCAGAGAGTCGAACCCACACAAGCCTAAACTCTAATACCATGTTAGAGACCACTTTATCTAAAAACTCGAATTATGAAAAATTGAGCAACTAGACATTTATATAAGTAAGTCGAATATATTCTCCAATATTTTACGATTTCAAAATTATTAATAAGTCAAAACAGTCTCATGAACAAGCCAAAACACAAAAGGAAATTCAACTAAAAAAAATTCAAATGATGCATAGACTATTGACTATAAAGAAATTAACCTAAAAACAAGCATCATCGATCATCCATATTAATCAGCGAGCACGAGGGTTAGTCACTTGACCAACGAAAATCAGGACACCCGTCTCATCTTCTCGCACTACAAATAAAAACGGATGGTCTGCCACGAAATCAAACGTTTCATACTCACCTGGGACCAGGCAACCAACAAAAGTCATCACCACAGCAGTAGCAGCAGCAGCCTCACTGCCTTCCTCATTCACCTCGATAAACGACTTGTGAAAAACCTTTGAGACACGCAAATCAGCACCAACCATCTCGTTCAAGCACAATATTTGTTGATATATATTTTTTTAATTTTTATAAAAAAATAATTTAATTGTAATGTAACAATTACACCTGAATGTTTACCGATCTAGGTGTACTAGCACTTTTGATCGCCCGCAAACGTACGGTACGGGGTCACGGTAGCTAGTAGTAAGTTAGCTCGGGTCGTGTTCTCAAGGAGTGTTACAATCGGATTCAAGTTTGTGTCGATGTTTTGTGTCAAGTAGCAAATAAAAAGCAAATAATAAAGCAAATAAAACTATCCTAAAGCAAGCAAGATCAACAATTAAATACTAGGAAGAGATAGATATAAAAGAGAATAAAACAAGTAGTAAATAAGCAAATAAACGAAGAGAAACGAGGGCTAGGGTGTTTGGGTAATTTCTCCGAGAAGTTGAATTGGTTTTCAAATAAAACGGGCCAACAAAAGTTTCTCGGTTAAGAGCGAGCTAAGATTGAGGGATTGAGGTTCTAGGAGGATCACCGGGTAGGTCTCTCCTCCAAAACAAACGAGCAATCGACAATGATCACAAAGTGAAACGTCTCCGGGTAGGTCTCGGTTTCAACAATCGATAAAGGTCAATCACAAGAAATCATTTTCATCCAAAACAATGCAAAGGCAATCATAAAATTCCAATTCAAAACCCCAAATCAATTAACCAAACACCCAAGCACTAAACTAGCCTAGCATGCTACTAAGGAAAATAAAACAAGCAAACACATAAACATGATCCATGAAATTAAAACTAGAAAGGAAAGATAGTACCTAGTTGAGGATGTAGATCCCCAATTTCCAAACTCAACCAAATGAAAAATGGAACCGATCAAAATGAGCACAACGAAAATACGAACAACGTTTGTGAAATGGAAAATAACAAACTCTCAATAAATAAAAGAAGATCTATATTATCAAGTGACTTGAACAATAAGCTAGATAATATCTCAAGAACACTAATTAAAAATAAAAATAAAAATTGTTGGAGGACAAGAACAAGTACATAGCATTTCTCTCTCTTAAAAGGTGGGTTACATGAATTGTGTGTGTGCTCTTCTTCTATTTATAGTTTTTCAAGAGCATTAAGGTCTTCAAAATGTCGATTATGCCCCCAAGGCCTTCATTTTTGAGCAGTCAACACAAAAGTCAATGTTTTGGCTTTCGACGGGTGCGGTCGCACCCGATGATCGAAGTATTTGGTGCGCTGGGAACGGTCGCTCCCAATTGGGTGCGGTCGCTCCCGCTGATCGAAGTGGAGAATTGCATCGGGCGCGGTCGCGCCCAGTCTCTAGTCCTCTTCAACACTTCACCGTCCTCGTTTTTGGCTCGTTTTCCTCTGAAATCCTCTCGTTTAAGCTCCAAATCCCTATTTCACCAAGAAACTTCAACAAAGTAAGAGATTCAACAATAATTGAGGAAATTCCATCAAAATCTACAAGAAACAGACATATAGACACACAAAATGGGGTATAATTCACACCAACTACGGGCGAAACAAACACTGAACTTATAAACATAAACCATTTTTAATGAACCATTTCATTAATATTTTAAGAAAATTAATTATTTAAGTGTGCAGAAGATATAGTAATTATGCAATTCAATTAATATACATTGATTAATATTATTAAAAAAATGCAAAAAAAATATAATAAAAAAAAACATAATTGAAAAAATATTAAATTGAAAAATCAAATTTCAAATAATTTTTATATTTAATTAATTAATAATTAAATAATGTGGCCCATTTAATTCAATACCAATTATTTACTATCAATTAAGAACAATACACCATCTACGGTTTGGAGAAAAAAACGTTCAACGAAAATTCTTGTGTGTATTTGGTCTTGTGTGCTTTGGTTCATTTGGAAAGTAAGGAGTATTCGTCTTTTTGAAGGCCTTGAAACAACTTCTGAAAAAAAATTGAAGAAGCTAGAGCTAAGTTTTGGAGTCAACTTTCTTTAAAAAGTTACATTAGTCGTAATTTTACGTTTCACGATTGGTGTTGTAATCCTAGATTGTGTCTGACTTAGGTCTTGTTCTTGTGAGTACTTCTGGTACTCGTTTTTAATATATTTATTTCTCCTTTTTTTTAAAAAAAAATACACCATCTACGGTTGAGGAGTGAGGGTATGAAAATAAACAAATATATAAATCATCAATTCAATGGTTGTAAGTACGTTAATCGATATGTAATTATAGCTTCCACTTTTCAAATGGCATGTTAATTATATGTTGATTGTTAGCATATATTTATATTAATTATTATATTTATAGGATTAGGATTTACTTTGTGTTTTGGCTATATAAAGCCTCTCTCTTATATATTTTAGATCACGCTTATTTTGTTCTAATACCACAAGTTTTCTACGTTTATCTTTTCTTTTCTTTAATCCTTGTTCGATTATATGAATCCTAACATGGTATCAGAGCCATTAATCATCTAAATCTCAGTTGGTTGTTGGTGTTTTCGGTTTCGCGTGTTTTCGGTTTCGCTTGTTTTCCAATGGCTCCTAGTGAGGACTCGTTGCAGTCAATTGGTGTTCGTTTGGATGGTAAAAACTATTCGTATTGGAGCTATGTTATGAAAAAAAAAAATCGCGCTAAAGAGATGTGGAAATATGTTTCTGGGGTTGCTCAAGCTCCCACAACAGGTACTGATAATTATGATGATTTGCTTGATAAGTGGGATTGTGCCAATTCCAAAATTATTACTTGGATCAATAATTCTGTCGATGTTAAGATTGGTGTGCAATTGGCTAAGTATGAAACTGCTAAGGAGGTTTGGGACTACTTGGGAAGACTATTTATGCGCACCAATATATCTGTTCGCTTTCAGTTAGAAGGGGAAATTCGTGTTCTGTCACAGAATGATCGCAACATTCAGGAATTTTATGCTGAAATCACTGCTCTTTGGGATCAGTTGGCTATGACAGAGTCTGCTGAATTAAAGGCTTTTGGACCTTATCTTGTTCATCGGGAGGAATCGCGTCTTGTTCAGCTTCTGCACTCGCTTCGTCCGGAATACGAGCACTGTCGTGCTTCGATTATGCATCGTAATCCTTTGCCCTCTGTCAATTCAGTGGTTCACGAGTTACTAGCTGAAGAAACTCGTCTGAAAACGCAAACTGAAAAGGTACCAACCGCCCCTTCTGCATCCGTTTTGGCAGCACTATCTCAACAGTTTCGAACAAATACTGCTAAAAAGGATGAATGTCGTTATTGCAAGAAGCCTGGACATTGGAAAAGTCAGTGTCCTGTATTAGCCTTGAAGAACTCATCTGGTGATAAGTCTCAGCAACATAAAAGTGGTGGACAGCAACGCACATTGGGTACCGGACAAACCCGTAGTGGGTCATCTTATATGGTTGCAGCTGCATCTGCGGGTGATTTGGATGTGGCTTCTTCTCAGAATACTTCTATGGATGCTCTTGGAGAACAGTTTCAACGATTCCTTGCTACTCAGTCTTCGTCCTCAGGTCAGATAGTCCCCCCGCCTCAGCATTTTTCCATGACTACTCGTTCTCCATCAGGTTTGCCTTCATTAAATCCCTCAGGTATATCATCATCCCTTTGGGTCTTGGACTCTGGGGCTTCGTTTCATATGTCTCCTGATCCATCTAAGTTTACATCCTTGTCTTTTGAGTCTTGTTCCCCTACTGTTGTTACTGCTGATGGTTCATCCTTACCATTAGTTGGCGTTGGCACTATTAACACTCATCACGTGTCTCTCTCAAATGTCTATTGTATACCTAAGCTTACTCTAAGTCTTGCATCTGTTGGTCAATTATGTGATTCTGGATATTCTGTTAATTTTTCTTCCACTTCTTGTTCTGTGCAGGATCCCGACTCCAAGAGGCTGATTGGGACAGGTCGTAGACAGGGGGGTCTCTATGTTTTGGATGAGCTGCGCACTCCTGGCTATGCAGCTGCCACCTCTGTTGACTTATCTTCCTTTCATTTAACCAAGTCATCCTTTATGTATTTTTTATGGCATTCTAGACTTGGTCATGTTTCACACTCTCGTTTACAATTTTTGTGTAATACTGGCGTTTTGGGTGCTTTAAAATCTCATGATATTTCTGATTGTCGTGGATGTAAACTTGGGAAATTTTCTGCTTTGCCTTTTCATAATAGTTCATCAAAATCTTGTGCACCTTTTGATTTAGTCCACTCTGATGTTTGGGGACGCGCTCCTATTCCTACTAAAGGGGGGTCTAGATATTATGTGTCCTTTATTGATGACTATACTCGTTATATTTGGGTGTTTTTGATGAAAAATCGTTCTGAGTTCACTAAGATTTATACAGATTTTCAAGCCTATGTTAAAACCCAACACTCCGCTGTTGTTAAGTGTTTTCGTTCTGATTTGGGTGGGGAATACACTAGTGGAACTCTTTCTGATCTTTTTTTGTCTGAAGGTACTGTGCATCAGTACTCGTGCACTGATACCCCTCAGCAGAATGGTGTTGCTGAGAGAAAACACCGACATATTGTTGAAACGGCCAGGTCTATGTTGTTATCCGCTAGTGTTCCAAATGAGTTTTGGGGAGAAGCTGTCCTTACCTCCACTTACATTATTAATCGTATTCCGACTGCTCATAAATCTGGCACTTCTCCTTATGAGCAGTTATTTGGCCAAACACCAAATTATTCTGTCTTAAGAGTCTTCGGTTCCACTTGCTTTGTTCTTCGTCCACATGTTGAACTGTCCAAACTTTCCTCTCGGGTTGCTATATGTGTTTTTCTTGGGTAGGGTATAGGTAAAAAAGGTTATCGTTGTTATGATCCCTCCTCTAGACAATTATATGTGTCTCGCCATGTCTCCTTCCTTGAGCATGTCCCCTTCTTTACCATTCCCTCCAGCACACACAACTTGACTAAATCTGATCTTATTCACATTGATCCCTTCTATTCTGACTCTTCACCTCCTACTGCACCTATTGTTGACGATTCTCCGACCCCTGACACGGCTACCCAATCACCGCTTGTGACTACGGATCTTGCTGCGCCACGCTATCCAGTACGCATACGTAAGTCTACTCAATTACCTGATTTTGCATACTCTTGTTATTCTAAGTCATTTGCGTCATTTCTTGTTTCCATTGATCCAATCTCTGAGCCTTCCTCCTATAAGGAGGCTGTCCGATCCCGTGATTGGCAAAATGCTATGGCTGAGGAACTGTCTTCATTAGACAAGACTGGTACTTGGGACCTTGTTGATCTTCCTGCAGGTAAAAAGGTTATTGTTTCTAGATGGCTGTACAAAGTTAAGACGAAATCTGATGGTTCTATTGAGCGATACAAGGCCCGCTTAGTTGCTAAGGGGTTTGCTCAAGAGTATGGTTTAGATTATGAGGAGACTTTTGCTCCGGTAGCCAAGATGACTTCAGTTCGTGTCCTCATTGTTGTTGCTTCTGTTCAACAGTGGCACATATCTCAGATGGATGTTAAAAATGCTTTTTTGAATGGAGAATTGAAGGAAGAAGTGTATTTGGTTCCCCCACCAGGCGTCTTTCATGCTCCAGGACAGGTTTTTCTCCTTAAGAAGGCGTTGTATTACCTTAAACAAGCCCCTCGTGCTTGGTATGATAGATTTTCTCGAGTTGTGATTTCCCTTGGTTTTGTCTCTAGCCCTTATGACTCGGCTTTATTTGTTCGATCGACTTCTGCCGGCCGTGTTCTCCTTCTGTTATATGTTGATGATATGATTATTACGGGTGATGATGTTGATGGTATTGTGGGTTTGAAAGAAACCTTGTCCCGTTGTTTTGAGATGAAAGATTTGGGCCCTTTACGATACTTTCTGGGAATTGAAGTTACCTCCTCTCTCAGTCCAAGTATGCTGCTGATATTCTTCACCGTGCACGACTCACTGACACTCGCACCACTGACACTCGTCTCGAGCTGAACGCAAAGTATACTCTAGATGATGGCACTCCTCTACAAGATCCCACTCTGTATAGGTCCATTGTTGGTAGTCTTGTTTATTTGACGATCACTCGCCCTGATATTGCCTATGATGTTCACATTGTTAGTCAGTTTGTTTCAGCACCCAAGACTGTACATTGGGCTGCTGTTGTGCGTATTTTACGTTACCTACGGGGATCTCTTTATCAGAGTCTTTTGTTTCCATCCACTTCTTCATTGGAGCTTCGTGCCTTTTCTGATGCCGATTGGGCTGGTGATTCGACTTCTCGGAAGTCCACTACTGGGTTTTGTATTTTTCTTGGTGATTCTCTTATTTCTTGGAGAAGTAAGAAACAAGATGTAGTTTCCCGTTCATCCACCGAGGAAGAGTATCGTGCTATGGCTTCCATTATAGGGCTGAGATTATATGGTTGCGCTGGTTACTGGCTGACATGGGAGTCACTCTTTCTGACCCCACACCTATGTACTGCGATAATAAGAGTGCCATTCAGATTGCTCACAACACGGTGTTTCATGATCGCACCAAACACATTGAGATTGATTGTCATTTTCACTCGGCATCATTTGGATCACGGAACCATTTCTCTATCGTTTACTCCGTCGTCCTTACAGCTGGCTGACTGCTTCACGAAGTCTCATTCTGTCAGCCGTCATAGATTTTTCGTTGACAAACTCTCGATACTTCTTGCTGTACCATCGTGAGTTTGAGGAGGGGTGTTAGCATATATTTATATTAGTTATTATATTTATAGGATTAGGGTTTACTTTGTGTTTTGGCTATATAAAGTCTCTCTCTTGTATATTTTAGATCACGCTTATTTTGTTCTAATACCACAAGTTTTCTACGTTTATCTTTTCCTTTCCTTTAATCCTTGTTCGAATATATGAATCCTAACATTGATAACATACGCAAGTAATATTTAATTTAACATTATATCAATCACATTATATTTGAAGAACGTTGACAATATCATAAAAAAAACATAGTATTAGAATTTTCTTGTATGAATATATTAGGATCGTAGCCCTTGAGCACAGCTGCACAGGGAGGCTGTCTTCGATTGGAAATTGGATTTGCTGCGTAAAAATACATAAAGCCATTGTTGCATGGAGGTTAAGGTCATATGTTAATAACTTAATATCACGAGAAGAAGAAAGTAGTTTTTTTTTTTTTGGTAAAGGTCAATCAAATAGAAAAAAAAATGATACAGATCAGTGCATGGGGAATGAAATCCAACTGCATCACCGAGCTAAGACTATGTTTATCGGCGATTTGTTCCAATCGTTCATCAATAAGACAAAACAATAAATATTAAAAATAAAAGAAAAATGAAAATAAATTAACCGATCGAATCGCCCAGCGCTTTTGGTTTGCCAAAGGTTGGTGCCAAGTGTCCTTCTTTCATTAGTCAACCTATTTGAATTTAATTTATATACATTTTGAAAACAAAATTTTATATCACACATATTTTTCTTTATATTTTATTAAAAAATAAAATAAAAAATTCTAATATTCTTATTATAAAATTATCTATAAATAGAGTATAATGTTGATATATTTTCATACACATTTCATTCATCTATTCATAACTTTGTTTTTAATTTACAATTTTATATTTAATTTTATAATTTATTTTATTTTATTTATTTTTAAATTATTTTTTCAATAAGCTTTTTATATACTATTTCTATTTTTTAAAATTAAAATAAAATTGATTGTATGAATTTAAATAAATTTTAAAATAAATAAAAATAATTTTGAATTGGTTTGGGTTGAGTTGTGAATAAAGTTAAAAAAATTAGTAAATGGTTGATGATATAGATTGAGTAAGAAAAAGTAAAATAAATTAATATTTTATTAAAAAATCGGGTTGAGTTGAGTTGCTGATAAACGTAGTCTAACAGACTACCTCAACGACCATCCAACCTAAGCATATAACACTAAAACATAAAATCACCAAGCTATATGCCAAACTCTCTTCAGAGCACGTGTCTGAAGAGAATCCGGGAGTCGTAACGAACGGATCCTCTCCTGTATATAAAATCGCCTGAGATGCTACCACTCCTAGAGACACCGAACGAGCCTCAAGAAGGTAGTTTTATGAAGAAATATCTTATATTCTTATACATAAGTAATATAGGAAATTAAAGAAACAACCAACAATTCTACATTTGGCATGTGAAAACAACATCAACATATATAATATGGATTTACCTATCTATATCTATATCTATATATATATCTATATCTATATATATATATATACATATAAAACGAGAAACAAATTTAATTGTTTTTTTCGGTGTTCAATCAATAAGTTTTTTTGGTTCAATCAATTTAATAAAAATAGCACTTTTTTTTATTATTCTTGCTTTAACAAGTGTTAATATATTAGTACAGTAAAACCTTTATAAATTAATACTCGATAAATTAATAACATTTTTAAAATAATAAAATTTCCGGTCACGACTTGAGCGTAAAAAATGAGCGAATTCGATAAGATAATATAATAATAATTTTTTGAAAAAATTATGAGGTTCCATCAAAATTTTAAATTAATAATTTGTAAATATTACAATTATAAATATTAGTTCTTATCAATACTCTCAAAGTTAGGTACTCATATTTAGAGTGTTTGATGGCAATTTCTATCGTATACCTATGAGTACAAATCACGGTACATTATATTTGACTTTTTTCTATTATATCTCTTTTCCATATTTTTCTCCGATATTCCGATACAAAGCACGGTACATCATATTTGACTTTTTTCTATTATATCTCTTTTTCATATTTTTCTCCGATATTCCGATTTTTTTGCGTAATATAAAAATTAATTTATTTATTTATATCTTTTTTTCATATTTTTCTCCGTTGCGTAATATAAAAATTAATTTATTTATTAAATTTATTTTTTTGCTTAATATTTTTTTGCATAATATAAAAATTATTTTTCAATAATATAAAAAATTATTTATTTATTCAATTTATTTTTTTTTTTAATATTTTTTTGCCGTAATATAAGAATTATTTTTTATATTTTTTTCATGTTGAAATTATATACTATGAATGAAGATTGTTGTATTACTGATGAAGATTTGATTGTTGTATTAGTTTTTTTTTATAATATTTTTTATGCATATTTTTTTTTCACGTTGAAAATTGTAGATAATAAAGATGTTATGTACGATAAAGAAGATTGTTGTATTACATGATAAAGATTTGATTATGTGACGAAGATTTGATAAATATAATGTAAATGGATGGATGAAGATTTGATTTACGCTGAATGAAGATTCATTCTTTACGTGATGAATATTTGATTTTATTGAATAAATATAAGATTATTAATATAAATTTAATGTAAAATGATAAATATGAAATTTAGTAAATGAAGATTAATTTATTAATGTGATGTATATTTGATTTTATAATAAATATTAATAATATTGATATAAAATAAAAAAATGATTTTTTTATTAGGTAGAGATTAAATAATCGATTTAAATTTATATTTTTGTATTGAATAAAATTTATTTTATTAGTATTTATATGTTAAGAGAAATTATCGCTAAATTAAAATTTGAATTTGAATTTTTATTATTAAATAGGTTGTATGTACCATGTATTGTACACCTAGTTGCACGGTATACGTACTCGTGTTTGATAATGTACCTTAACATTCAAATAATATTTTTCATTAACTGATTTTTGTAATAATTTTAGTGCATCTCTTTTATATTCACATAATATTTTATGCATTTAATCATTTATTGATAATTTTGTGATGCATAAATTATATTTGTTCAATACACTGTTGTCAACATGTGATAAAAGAATAGAGTGGATATTAGATGATAAGAAAACATAATTTGGTATTATAAATTAGTTTATTTTTATAAATATAATAGTTTACATTATACGAATTTATAATAATATAGATGAATATATTAATTAGGTGTAATAAAGTTGATACATTAATCTTAATCTAATAATTTTGAATAAATATATTTAAATTTATTAAATTTGAAAATTCCCTCTTTTAGTTAATATCTGTAACTCTGTAAGCAACAACAATGCATCAAACTGAATTACAAAAGAAATGATCGATCAAATTACACGTTTATCCCAATCTAATTTTTGATTATATTATTATTATTATTATTATTATTATTATTATTATTATTATTATTATTATTTGTTATAAACTCAAAGAATATTGAGAGAGAATAATAAGTATAAAGAGAGACAATATGAGAGGAGAATAGAATTGTTATGAATTGTTGTGAATTGTTGTCTTCATTCATATGGGGAGACCCCTTTATATAGGATACAATCTAGGGTTTCTGACTTAGCCAACAAGTCATTCACTATAATATAATAATATTCATAGCACTCCCCCTTGAATGACTATTTACAGGATTGCTGCCTCGTTAAAACCTTGTCAGGAAAACCCAGTGGGATAAAACCTCGACGAAGGAAAAAGAGTACAACTTGCTCCCCCTGATTGTAATCACCGAAAATCTTTGACTTCTTGAAAATTATTGGTGATCAATCAATCTCATTAAGACCTGTATATAACTAATAAAACCATATAGGAAAAACTTAGTTATTCAAATATAAATTTTGGTCTTCAGGACCCAACCTTCGAGTTGTCGAGTTTCATATTCATTTGTATTATTGTATAATTTTCGTCCTTCAGGGACATGCCTTTACCAGACATCTATATTGAATAGAGCATTCGCAATTGCTATAACCGGCCGGTAACTCTTCTAGAGTATTTTATATGCGTCTAGTGTTCAATATACATTTCTTGACAAATGAATAATGTGAACTTCAATTCACAATCATTTGAACTTCAGGTTCAATATCTCAGTTTATCTCGAAAACAAACTCATATCGAGTGATGTACATGCCTCGTTAAAAACCTCGTTATAAAACCCTGTAGGAAAAAATACTCGAGGAAAAGAGTACACGACATTCACATTTATATTGTGGTGATTGTCTCGTTAAAAACCTTTTAACTAAGAAAACCCCGTGGGAAAAACTTAGTAGAGGGAAAAAGAGTGCAATCACTGATTCACTGGTCTTCGGGACCAAAATCACTGGTCTTCGGGACCTTATCTCAATATAATTTTGTCCATAATGACATATGTAATATGATACTCTATACATGTTCTGATTTTCATTTCCTTTCATTTCATCCATCCAGGATTTTCATGTATGTATCGTTTTAATGATTTCTACGTAGTCAAATCATACATTCATGCATATCTATATTTATCGTTGTTGCTGCCAGAAGTATAAGGTAGCGGAACTTAATGTCATCCTTAAAAATATCGACTTTCTGCGAATAACTCGTGAGCAACTAATCTCGCTTTTATATCTCACCACATCATTACTCGTTTTTCTTACGAACACCCACGTATATCCTTCTGGGATAATATTTTGAGGTGTGTATTATAGAGTCAAAATATATCTTTATTTAGCGAGTCATGCTCAGCCTCAATTGCTCGGTTCTTAGTTTTCGAGTGCTGCTGGCACACTATCATTGATTTAAATTTTGGATCCAAATTTTCTAGAGCAAATCTTGAGGCAATTATGTCGTTGACGACTTTTTCCATGTTGATGACAATTCATTCTATCAACCAAATCTTTAATCATTTCCCAAAATATTTAATTTGGTTGTTCCGCAATCTCTCGATTTTCTATTATCATGTGCACATGTTTTTTCAATGGGATTTTCATCTAATTCTCTTCAGGAGATTTTGAGGGTGACTTAATTTCATTTTATTTCCGCGGATTTATTTTATATTTTAAGATCGATCTATTACGCTTCTGGCGTATATTAGAATCAACATTTGAGTTGATCTCTTTGGTATTTGAACTCTTATTGTTCATTTTATCACAAATATATGTGATTTCGTCACACCTTCATTAATTTGGCAGATTACTTGCTGAATATTGCAAGTCACTTATTTTAATGAACTTCGGGTTCAATTGATTCGTGCGTGGATCTAGACTTGAAGATCGTTTTCATTCAAAGAAATTTCTCGGCATTTATAACTTTTATATTCTTATCTCCCCCTAATGCCGGGAAATGATCTTCGCTAAATATGCAAATCAACATAATAGTTGTAAACCGATCTTCAGGATCGCGGCCTCAAGATATTTAATATACCTTATTTTCTATTATGCCCGTTCATACACTTTAGTGGTGATATTAATATACGTTGCATATTTCAAATTAATTCGCAGATGGGAAATAACAATTTCCACACACTTAATAATAATCATGATATGCATCATTTTCATTTTAAGTACATTTCTAGTACTCGTGGGGATAATTAATAAAGCTCTTCCGGAGCCAACTCTTAATATGTCATAATTTGCATAACAGTATATTTACCAATTATCCTTCGGGGATAAAGTACATTTACCAATGATCCTTCGGGGATACAGTATCTTCCCAATGATCCTTCAGAGATCAAAATATATCTCATATATAATTTTCTCAGAAATTACATTTAATTGAAATCGATTTTCTTCCATGAGTACCCACATAGTACATTTATTCTCGATTTTCAAAAGATATCCTTCAGGGATAATTCATATAATCATTGTTTCAAGAGAACAATCGATTTGATATTTCAATATGAGTAAAACATTTAATATTTGAATTTTGCTTATTCGGGAGCAATCAATAAAAATATTCTTTCAAGAATATTTTGTATTATATCAATATCGATTTAAAATATAAAGTTTAATTGCTACAAGCAATTTGATTTGATATTTCTGCGGGAATATCATATCATGATATTAATCAAGAACATTTAAAATTTAATTTTGATATTTATTCATGAATATCATATCATAATAATCTTCGGGATCATATAAAACTTATTGCTACTACGAGAGCAATTTAATTTTATATTTCCAAACTTATTGCTACTACGGGAGCAATTTAGATATTTATCGAATAATAGCAAATCATGATGTTTTTCCAGAACGATCAATATAATATTTAAACCATAGTTTATGTTCTCAGGAACATTCAATTTAATTGATTATTAAGAATACTTGATTTGATATTACTTCAGGAATATCAAATTATAATGCGACTCAAACTTGTGAGATGTTACTTTCATGATAGCTTAATTATATGCCAAGACAGATTTAAAATCTTGTAATTGGAGTCAATCATACCACGTTTTTGGTAGTACGATCAACTTCGGGTGATCGTATCTTTCTTTTAAATCTTTCCACAAAACTATTGGATCTTTCATATCAATTTTCAAAGATATTTTCGAGATTATTAGTATATAATCATAATCAATTTGATATTGATATTTCTGCAGGAATATCATATCATGTTCTTCAGGAACATTTAATTTTGATATTTCTTTGTCACACTGTTCTTCAGGAACATTAAAAACTATAATTGATTTATTTAACATAATTAATTTGATATTACTTCAAGAATATCAGATTATAATGTTCTTAGGGAACATATGATATTATTTCAGAATATCAGATTATAATGTTCTTCGAGAACATATGATATTACTTCAGGAATATCAAATTATAATGTTCTTCGGGAACATATGATATTACTTCAGGAATATCAAATTATAATGTTCTTCGGGAACATATGATATTACTTCAGGAATATCAGATTATAATGTTCTTCGGGAACATTAGAATTTAAGAAGAAAGGAGGAGAAGTAGTCATATTTATAATTATTAATAAATATAAATATAAATTCTTACTTGATTGGAACTTCATATCAAAACGTAGTTGAAATCTTCGGATCTTGGATGAGTAGAACTTCGATGAAGAACGCGGTTGAGCGTTCGTGCTGATAACGTGTTATAAACTCAAAGAATATTGAGAGAGAATAATAAGTATAAAGAGAGACAATATGAGAGGAGAATAGAATTGTTATGAATTGTTGTGAATTGTTGTCTTCATTCATATGGGGAGACCCCTTTATATAGGATACAATCTAGGGTTTCTGACTTAGCCAACAAGTCATTCACTATAATATAATAATATTCATAACATTATTATTATTATTATTATTATTATTATTATGCCCAATCGTATTTTTTGACAGGCAAATGAATGGAGGGATTGTCGGTAAAATTGAATCCATTTTGAGTTACTATCCACACACACTGACGCGAATCTAAACAATTTTCCTCCCCAAACTTATGAGTAAAAACGTCAAAAGTTTTTTGTTTCGAACCCCACCAGAAATGACAGAAGAACAATGTTGTCTTGAAAGTATGTTCGCAAAAGAACCAGTCGAAACTGTCGTCATGGAAAAGCATACGCTTTCCCAAGTCGTCGTTCTTAGATTGACAACGAACGTATAGGGGGGTCTGGTCGCCGAGGATACTATTGTTTATTTTGATTGTATAGCCGTACGCCCAACGACATTTTGCAGCAGCTGCAGGTTTGATCGCAACAAAAATTATAAGGATGGAAATTATAAGTACTAAGTTTGTAGCTATCGAATGACGAACCATTTTTGTGTTGTACTGTACTTGTGGTTTAGGAAATGAGCAATACGTACACATCTTTTTATAGCGCACCTCAAAGGGGTAAAAATGTAATTTTGAAAATGTAATTAAATTTTATAAGAATTTTCAAATCGTTTATATAAGGTAGAAAATATTTTTATTAAGGAAGAATATATTTAGTCTTAATTAGTACTTAATTTTGGTCAAAGATACTAATTATTTGAGTTTATTGTTCCTAAAAGAAACATACTTTTATAGGCAAGACAATAAAAAAATTAATTTGACAAAAAAAGTAAAGAGTATAATGTATTTTATTAAGGAAGAATATATTTAGAGCCCGTTTGGGCGAGCTTATTTAAAATAGCTTATAAGATGTTACGTCTTATAAGTTGTTTTAAGAGCTAATAAGCTGTTACGTCTTATTTAATAAATAAGTTGTTAAACCGTTTGGATGAAATAGATATATAAACTTATAAGATGATAATTTGTTTGGCAATTTAAGATCTTATATAAATAAAATTATCAAAAATAAATTGTTATATATGAAAAAAAATATTTAAAAATAATTATATTAACTAAATAATAAATTTGGAATTTTTGTATATATATAAAAGGTAATAATTTTAAGGGTATTTTGGTCTTTTATTATTTAAGCTACAAGAGCTTATAAGCTGTTTAAAAAAAAGTACCTCCCCCCTTACTTTTTTTTAAACAGCTTATAAGCTGTTAAACAGCTTATTTTTAAAAAAATTAAGATCTTTTTTTAAATGTTTACCAAACAAATTTTAGGAGCTTATAAGCTCCTAAACAGCTTATAAGCTGTTTTAAGGAGCTTATAAGCTTAGCCAAACAGGCTCTTAGTCTTAGTACTTAATTTTGGTCAAAGATACTAATTATTTGAGTTTATTGTTCCTAAAAGAAACATATTTTTTGTTAGATTTTTTTATAGGTCAATTGCAATATCTTGGGTCGGAGCTAACAATCCTTGACAAATAATAATCGGCAAAATTTTGTTAGCTTTTTGACAAAGCTCTTGATGTCACTCGATCTCGACCGGTGCCACTAGATACTACTTGTTGAAGATCCACGATGTATAGTACGATAATAACGAGAATCGAAAATAACTCAACAATAAATAGAGAAGACAAGGAATTTACGTGGAAACTCAATTGGGAAAAACCACGGGAGGATCAACGAGAACTTTCACTATAATATCACAATAATTATAAAGGATAGATATTCACTCTCAACCCTTTATAATCTCTGATGTGTCTCTCTTGGTGTTCAACACACACCTAATTGTGTCTATGGAGATCCCTATTTATAGATGTAGAAAACCCATAAACTAGGTAACAAATTGGAATAGGAAATAAATCTTAAGCCTAATATAACTCCAAAATAAGGAATAAAATTATATCTAATATAATTCTTATTTTCCTAAATAAGAAAACAAAATTCCTACGGATTCGAGTCATATTTTAACAATCTCCACCTTGATGAGAAACCGCGAAATTCCATCGCACATGTGAAATCTCATCACATAACACCAAGCCACGAAATCCCATCGCGCATACGAAATCACATCGCACATCAAACCATAAAGCGAAATCACATTGCCCATGCGAAATCACATCGCACTCCTAGTCTCGTCCCTCGTCTTCCTCCAAACGCCCTAATGAGCCTAGTTCCTAGAAGATTGGACCTTCAAAGGTCCCCATGAATCGGAACATACATACCTGAGTGTCTTCTTCGAATTTTGAGCCCAATTCGAGATATTCCCTATCGACCGCTTTCCAAGCGCACAATGCTCACAATATTTAGAAACACTCCATCGATCGAGATACACTCGATCCTTCAAAACAACTTTCCTCACATGCCCAAGCCGCACATGGTCTAGTTGTGTAGACTCTTCATCTGAGAGCTTAGGTTTTCCCACGGTTACTTCGTTCACCGTTTCATCTTCATTAAGCTTGGTCACTTCAGCCTTCGTTTGCATGCCTCTAAGCCGGATAGACTCTTCTACCAAGAGTCGAGGTTCGGGCCCAGCTACTTCCTTCACCGCGCCTTCTTGGAGGTCATAAGGTCGCCCCGCCTTGTCGTCTCCTTCCAACACTATCAAAGCCTCTTCGATAGTTTCAAAAACTCCACCTTCACATGTGTAGCTAAAAATAACTCCGGTTACTTATCCTTTCACCGAGCTATAGTTGCATACCTTATTCCCGTGTCACGACTTTGTCTGAGATCCACTCGCCGAGTCGCTCCCTTTTACACGGTACTCACTTTGGACGTCAAGTCCATCACGCGATGCCACATCGGAGACACCTACACCAATTCTCTTTCAGTTCTCCCCCGCAAATAGCGCCAATAACACGGCTAAATAGGATATTATCTTGAAAAGTTGCCACAACTCTTCAAATAATTCCCACAACTCCTTTGCGGACCTTAACTTCATGATTTCCTCGGCCATGGAGTTCGATATATGAAGGTCAATAGTAATTACCTACCGATCGAGCTCAATCATCACAGAATCCTCCATGTCGTGTAGGTAAAGAGGAAACCACCCCGTTGAGATCTTACATCGGTAGATCGTACTTCACGCTCGCCATCGAAACATTGCTCCGGAAGGTCGTAGGATCGTAGTCTGGCTCTGATAGGCCACATGATCATTGCTTGGCTCTGATAGGCCACATGATCGTTGTCTGGCTCTGATACCACTTGTTAGCTTTTAGGACAAACCTCTGAACGTCACTCGATCACGATCGGTGCCACTAGATACTACTTGTTGAAGATCGACGATGTATAGTACGATAGTAACGAGAACCGAAAAAAAACTCAACAATAAATAGAGAAGACAAGGAATTTAAGTGGAAACCCAATTGGGAAAAACCATTGGAGGAACAACGAGAACTTTCACTATAATATCACAATAATTACAAAGGATAGATATCCACTCACAACCCTCTATAATCTCTGATGGTGTCTCTCTTGGTGTTCAACACACACCTAATTGTGTCTATGAATATCCCTATTTATAGGTGTAGAAAACCCATAAATTAAGTAACAAATAGGAATAAGAAATAAATCTTAAGCCTAATATAACTCCAGAATCTCAATAAATAAGAAATAAAATTATATCTAATATAATTCTTATTTTCTTAAATAAGGAAACAAAATTCCTATGGATCTGAGTCCTAATTTAACACTTTTATATGCAAGATAATAAAAAAAAATCATTTTGATCAAAAAGTAAAGAGTATAATGTATTTTGAAATTAAAAAATAGAGAAATTATCAGTAAAAATTGAAAAATTAAGTTTAAAAGGATAGCAAGAGTCAAATTGTTTTTAATTAAAAAAAAAAGGTATAACGATTTATTTCCTTTTTAAAAAGTATATTTTATTTTGGGACATCTATTTAAGAAAGTATTTTTATTATTACAAGAATGGGGAGTATAGTTTCTATTAAATCATTGATCAAGTAGATCAATATTATTATTTTTTTGGTTATTTTATTAGAACTAGCCATTACCGGACGTTCGTTGCAAAAAATTTGTTGATAAAATATTATTTTTAAAATTTTATAAAAAATAATTTAATTGTTAATTAACAATTACACTTGAACTTATGAACATGAAATATTTCTTTCTAAATATTTTTATGAAAAATAACTATTTATGAGTGTAGGTGCTCCGTTGTATCCTGACGCTATTACTTCATCGTTTAGTGTCTGGACTATGCCCATGTGTGTGTCATGATAAATATCGACACGGAGCTTCGAGATCATGTAATACTCTTGAAGCCGACGAAGGAGGAGTTTGGATATAAAGGAAGTTGTCGAGTTGGCATTGAATATGAATGAAGGCCGAGAAAATGCATGGATTGTAAATCTTTCGGTCATGAAGTGACAACCTGCCATAAAAGGACTCAAATGGCTGCACCCAAACCGGTGGTTCGTTATGAACCTAAACAACAGCCACCACGGCTGCCTGTGACTCAAACTGAACAACAACCACGACCGAATGGGAACATGCAGGGGAGTGCTATAGGACAGGGGTCCAAAGCTGGAGTAACAGGTTCTGATTGGAAAACTGTGAGTACAAAAAATCGATCAGAGCCGTGTTGTAAGATCGGACGATGTATAGTATGATAATATCAATAATACCGAATAAAAGAAATCAACGAAAAATAGAGAAGACAAGAATTTACGTGGAAACCCAACTGGGAAAAACCACGGGAGGAACGACGAACAATTCACTATAATATTGCTTCACGATTACAAGGATGATATACGCTCTAAACCCTCAAATCTCACGCAATAGCTATAGAATTATAATCGATGTGTTTCATGTCTTCTGTGTCAATGGAGTAGCTCTCTTTATATAGGGGGAGGTCCTAATTAATGTATGGAAACATTAATTCTCGCCCATAAGAGTCCTAGAAGAAGTAGGAAAAAGTCCCACCTCAATTTGGAATTAATTCCAAAATTCCGTACGCTGGAATTTCCTTGGTGTCGGCCGACAAAGGTAGGTGTCGGCCGACACAATTCGCCACGATCGTGCTGATGCTTCAGAAGCTTTTCCACAATTGGCACGAGCTGGGGGTCTTTTGTCGGCCGACACTCACCTACAAAAACCCACCTTTTGTGGCACACCAACTTTTCAACAAATCTCCACCTTGACACAAAACCGCGAACATCTTTCGCTTATCGTTTTCCTCCAAAAGCCCCTAAGGGCTTAATCTCTCGATCGAAGTCCAACCAAGCTAGAGCAAAGCTCAAACTTAGTTGCGGGTAAACTCTTCGTCAACATGTCCGCCGGATTGTCGTGAGTACTAATCTTACTCACCTTAATATCGCCTCGAGCGATCACCTCACGGACAAAATGATAACGAATATCAATGTGCTTTGTTCTCTCATGGAACACTTGATCTTTTGTGAGACAAATAGCACTTTGACTATCACAAAAGATGGACGTCGTCTTTGAACCCTTCAAGAGCTCTCTAAACCAACCTCTTAACCACAATGCCTCCTTGCAAGCCTCGGTGACCGCCATATACTCTGCCTCGGTAGTTGATAAGGCCACCGTACTTTGCAAAATAGCTTTCCAACTTATGGCACACCCACCAATGGTAAAAACATACCCGGTAAGAGATCTTCTTTTATCTAGATCACCGCCATAGTCGGAATCCACGAACCCCCGCACATCTTCTTGATTCCTCCCGAACATTAGCTTCTTGTTAGACGTACCTCTCAAGTAGCGCAACACCCACTGCACCGCCTTCCAATGCTCTCTTCCCGGATTCGCCATATACCGACTCACGGCACTCACGGCGTGGGCCAAATCCGGACGCGTACACACCATGGCGTACATCAAAGACCCAACGGCATTGGAATAAGGGACTCGAGCCATATCCTCGATGTCCTTCTCCGTAGTCGGAGAGTAAGCAGATGTAAGTCTAAATTGTGTTCCAAGGGGAGTACTTAACGGGTTCGCATTCTCAAGGTTGAACCGACGTAGCACCTTCTCTATGTACCCCTTTTGGCCAAGATACAACTTGCCTTCTCTTCGATCTCTCGTGATTTCCATTCCTAGGATCTTCCTTGCCGCACCAAGATCCTTCATCTCGAACTCCTTACTAAGTTGTGCCTTGACTCTCTCCACCTCCGACTTATCCTTAGCAGCTATCAACATATCGTCGACGTAGAGGAGAAGATAAACTAAAGACCCATCACGGCCTTTCCGAAAATACACACAACTATCATAGGAGCTCCTTCGGAAACCATTCTTAATCATAAACGCGTCGAAACGTTTATACCACTGTCTAGGAGACTGTTTCAAACCATATAAGGACTTCTTGAGAAAACACACCTTGTTCTCTTGGTTTGAACCCTCGAACCCCTCGGGTTGGACCATGTAGATATCTTCCTCGAGCTCCCCATGTAGAAAGGCCGTCTTCACATCCATTTGCTCAAGCTCTAAATCATGCATTGCCACAATGCCTAGAATTGCTCGAATCGAGCTATGCTTGACCACCGGTGAAAACACATCATTGAAATCTACTCCGGGAATTCGGCTAAAACCCTTAGCCACCACTCTCGCCTTATATCTCTCGTCCTCAACCCCAGGGATGCCCTCCTTCTTTTTGAAGATCCATTTGCACTTTATGGCTTTCTTGCCTTTAGGGAGATCAACCAACTCCCAAGTGCCATTCTTATGAAGAGACTCCATCTCCTCTTGCATAGCTAGCATCCACTTGCCCGAGTCATCACAAGTAACCGCCTCGTCATATGTGGAAGGCTCCTCATATGAATCAACATCATCGGCTACACTCAGGGCATAAGCGACTAACTCATACTCGGCTAACCTTCTAGGTGGTCGAGTCTCTCGCCTTGGCCTATTTCTAGCTATGCATTGCGGCTCCTTCTCTTTTGGATCTTCCGGAGTAGTCGAACTACTCGCCATATCGGTCGGGGAACTTGACCCATCATCTTCCTCTTGCACCCTGTCCGGCTCCACCTCAATAGGAGTACTTGGAATCTCGAGATTCCCTTTAGACGACCGATCACCCATCATAGAAGCTTCATCGAAGACTACATCACGACTTAGTATGATCTTTCTCGTCTCTGGACACCAAAGCTTGTATCCTTTAACTCCTTCCTTAAAGCCAACGAATATGCACTTCTTAGCTCGTGCATTCAATTTCCCTTCGTTGACGTGCATGTAGGCCGGACACCCAAACACCCTCAAGTCCTCATAATTCACCGGAGATCCTTTCCACAACTCTTGTGGAGTCTTCTTGTTAATCGCCATGGACGGGGAACGGTTGATAAGGTAACATGCTAAAGAAGCCGCTTCAGCCCAAAAACCTTTACTCAACCCAGAAGTCGCTAACAAGCAACGTACCTTGTCTATAATCGTGCGATTCATTCTCTCGGCTACTCCGTTTTGCTGAGGGGTGTATCTCACAGTGTGGTGCCTCACAATCCCCGAACTCTTGCAGAATTGGTTGAATTCTTCGGACACAAATTCTAGGTCATTGTCCGTACGTAGGTTCTTCACGACTTTCCCGGTTTGTTTCTCTATCATCACCTTCCAATCTCTGAAGGTAGAAAACACGTCGCTCTTGTGTTTCAAGAAGAACGACCAAACCTTTCGGGAATAGTCATCGATGATGGTAAGCATGTAGTAAGAACCTCCAGTGGAGGGGACCGGGGATGGTCCCCATAGATCGGAATGAACATACCCGAGTATCTCTTTTGTCGTGTGAGCGCCGGTGGTGAACTTCACCCTCGTTTGCTTCCCATAGACGCACTGCTCACAGAACTCCAACTTCGACAAGCCCTTATCCCCAAGAAGCCCTTGCCTACTCAACTCGGCCATTCCGGAATCACTCATATGCCCTAGACGCATATGCCAAAGTCTCGTTGTATCGACATCCGGGACTTTGGAATCACCTACGGCTACTTCACCTTTCACCGTGGTTCCTTCAAGAACGTAAAGCCTATTCGACTTACGTTCGCCTCTCATAACCACCAACGAACCGCTGGCAACCTTCACGACTCCACCTTCTCCGGTGAACGAGTAACCCTTGAGCTCCAAAGTACTAAGGGAAATCAAATTCCGCTTTAAGCCGGGAACGTATCTAACCTCGCTTAGGGTGCGGATCGCGCCGTCAAACATCTTGATCCGGATGCTTCCTATCCCTTCGATCTTGCATGACGCGTTGTTGCCCATAGTCACCGCACCTTGCTCCACCTTCTCGAAAGTATCGAACCACCCACGATTCGGACACATGTGGAACGTACATCCAGAGTCTAGAATCCATTCCTCGCTTGATTTGGAGACCTCACCCAAAGCCATGAGAAGATCACAATAATTCTCGGCTACACCAACTTCACCGGAATTCTTACCGGAATTATTGTTGTTGTTGTTGCCGCCTTCTCTTTCCTTCCTATTCTTCAAGGAATAACAATCGGCTTTGATGTGACCCTTCTTCTTGCAATAGTTGCAAACCTTATTACTATGTCGTGACTTCGATCGAGACCTATCTTGCCCCGTCGATCTTTGGTTGGTCCGTCCATGGACATTCAATCCTTCGCTTGGCGTCTCTCCCGAATTAGGACTCTCCATCATCAAAATATTCTCTCTAGATGAGAGAGCCGAGGTTACGTCTTTAAACGTGAGGCTATCTCGAGAATATATGAGAGTATCACGGAAACTCGCCATAGAAGGGGGTAGCGAAATTAGGACCCAAAACGCGAGGTCGTCATCTTCGAGCTTCACGCCAATGTTGCCGAGGTCGGCGACTTTCTCCTTGAATTTCGCTACGTGCGCGGGGATAGAGGAACCCTCCGCCATTCTGAGCAAATATAAGCTTCTCTTCAAATTGTGCTTACTTGACACCGTCTTGGTGATGCACATCTCTTCAAGCATCTCCCACAATTCTTTTGCTGTCTTCGCTTTCATGATGTCCTCCGCCAAAGCGTTCGAAACATGGAGCCCTATGGTCGCCATGGCCATCTGATCGAGCTCTTCCCAATCTTCATGCTTCATGTCCGTCGGCTTGTTTTCAATACCTTTGAGGGCGCCCTCTTGCTTCAGGGATCGAAGAACTAACCTCATCTTGTATTGCCACGTCGGGAACCTTGTGTTGAGATCCAGCAACGGTATGTCATACCTCACGCTCGTCATCCTTAGCTCTGATACCACTTGTTGTAAGATCGGACGATGTATAGTATGATAATATCAATAATACCGAAGAAAAGAAATCAACGAAAAAAAGAGAAGACAAGAATTTACGTGGAAACCCAACTGGGAAAAACCACGGGAGGAACGACGAACAATTCACTATAATATTGCTTCACGATTACAAGGATGATATACGCTCTAAACCCTCAAATCTCACGCAATAGCTATAGAATTATAATCGATGTGTTTCATGTCTTCTGTGTCAATGGAGTAGCTCTCTTTATATAGGGGGAGGTCCTAATTAATGTATGGAAACATTAATTCTCGCCCATAAGAGTCCTAGAAGGAGTAGAAAAAAGTCCCACCTCAATTTGGAATTAATTCCAAAATTCCGTACGCTGGAATTTCCTTGGTGTCGGCCGACAAAGGTAGGTGTCGGCCGACACAATTCGCCACGATCGTGCTGATGCCTCAGAAGCTTTTCCACAATTGGCACGAGCTGGGGGTCTTTTGTCGGCCGACAAGAGAATGTGTCGGCCGACACTCACCTACAAAAACCCACCTTTTGTGGCACACCAACTTTTCAACAAGCCGCCTAGGAGAAGGGAGCAAGCTGGTCATACGGCGGCAACGGTGATGACAAGCACGTTGATCACTGTTCGTGACCAGAAATGCTTGAATGGAGCATCCAATGAGATCCTCTCCAACAAAGACAAGTCGGCCAACCGGAAAGATAAGCGACGGGGGCAGCCGGGTACTAATACTAACTCCTTTGATGCACTTTGCGATGTCAATGATCATGCTAATGACGATGACCAAATAGAAGGAGAAAATTCGTGTACTTTGGGGAAGGATGTACCTATCGGGTTAGAAAGAGGAGACCGATGAACGAACATAGATAGCAGGGATGATAGGTTTCGGGTGTTTGAACACGGGGAGAGGGTCAATTGAGTTAGGACCCCAGGGGAGGAGGTGATCTCTGCACCTCGAGATAACACGACAGGTACTATGACGGTGTCCAATCAGGGTCCTACAGCAGCCCTCCAGATCATTCCCCATGGTTAGTACGCTCTGCTGGAACGTACAAGGGCTGAATAAGCCGGATAACCAGAGGGTTGTCCGGGACCTTATTCAGGAGCACACAGTCGGGCTCGTTGCACTGCTTGAGACGCATGTCATACCTAGTAAGTCTTCATTTGTCGATGATCGAGTTTTCCCCTACTCATGGAGTCGTTATTGTGATTATAATAATCATGGGCCGGGGAAACGTATATGGGTTGGTTGGGATCCTAGTCTGTTGGATGTTCAGGTTGTGAATGTTTTGGATAAGTGGTTTCATGGTGGAGTCACGGAGCTCAGGACCGATGTTACCCGTTTTTATACCTTTGTATATGCCCATAACACAGTTATTGAGAGGAGGGTGTTATGGGATTATATACTTTCGAATTCTGAGTTCTTGTAGGATACGGATTGGGTGGTGTTGGGGGACTTCAACACCATCCTGGATGAAAGTGAGGCTTTGGGTGTGAGAGCAGCAATTGGGACAGATGATAAATTCCACTTTTGCTTGACGACAGCTGATTTAGTCACCTTACTGACGGTGGGACCGTGGTTTACGTGGCATAATCAGCAGGCGAGGGACCCGAAATGGCGACGCCTCGATAGGGTAGTGGCCAACCCTTCCTGGTTGGTGCACTATGCGGAGAGTACTTATCATACACTACCATCCCGGACTTCGGATCATGCCCCCCTTCTGAATTCGATGGTAGCTGGCCATGGATTTAAGGCGTGGTTTCGGTTCGATAATCACATTAATGACTTGTAGGACTTTGTTCCACAAATGAGGCGCATTTGGGATCACTCGATTCACGGCCTGCCGATGTATTCCGTTGTTAAGAAGCTTAAGCTTCTTAAAGGGGTGTTTCGGGACATGAGGCGGAGGCAGGGTCACCTGGGAGTGAATGTGACGAGAGCTAGGGAGCATCTGCTCTTGGTCCAGACGTATCTGATTTTGGACCCTACATTTGAGCCGTTACTTGTGTTGGACGGTATCTGTCGGCCAGTGTATGACCGAGCAGTTGAGATGGAGCAAGTTTATCTACGCCAGAGGGCGAAGACGTCTTGGCTCCGAGATGGTAATCAGTTTACGAGCTTCTTTTTCAGGAGTATTGCGGTCCGTCGGGCTCGGTCGCGCATTTTGCAGGTTGAGACGGCAGAGGGAGATATAATTCATGACTCATCACAGATCAGTAGTGCGATTGTTTCATTCTTTCAGGGTCTGCTGGGCACTTCTAGCCATCCAGTGGTGGGGGACCTGAGACCTTTCGTGACGAGGCAGATGACTATTGAGATAGCGGAGCATATGATTAGACATGTGACTGCGGCAGAGATACAAAACGTGCTTTTCTCGTTCGATAATGACAGAGCACCAGGTCCTGACGGCTATTCTTCGACCTTCTTTAAACAAGCTTGGCTTGTAATGAAATCTGAATGCCTCACAGCCATTTCAGATTTTTTCTGTACCGGTGAGCTTGATAGAGCGGTCAACTCTACTATTATTTCTCTCATTCCGAAAGTTGCTTCCCCGAAGCATCCTAAGGACTTTCGCCCCATCTCGTGCTGCAATGTGTTGTACAAGGTGATTGCGAAGATTATCTCCAATCATATGAGTGCTAGTATGGCGTTCTTGGTGGATAGATCGCAGACGACCTTCGTCCCTGGCAGACGCATTGGGGATAACGTCCTCCTGGCGCAGGAGATTCTGCAGGGACACGGACAGAGGAGACTTCCAGCTAGGTGTGTGCTGAAAGTCGATCTTATGAAGGCCTATGACACGGTTGAGTGCAGTTTTTTACGGGCGACTTTGGAGACTATGGGATTACATCAGGTGTTCATCGGTTGGATTATGTAGTGTCTTACTACTCCGGCCTACTCGGTGAACATCAATGGTTCAACCGAGGGTTATTTTAAAGGTGCTCGGGGATTGAGACAGGGGGACCTGATGTCACATTTTCTCTTTGTCTTGGTGATGGAGGTATTGCATGGGATCTTAGAGAGGCACATCCAGGCAGAGCCGAGATTCCAGTACCACTAGAGATGTGAGCGTTCCCGGACTTATATGCTGAGCTTTGCAGATGATTTAATCCTAGCCTTCCATGCAGATCCGGTCTCTATTGATTCTCTTAGGCGGGGGGTCCATCTCTTCTCTCATTACTCGGGTCTGCATGCGAATGTAGATAAGGGTAACATTTACCTCTCGCTCCAGGCACGGGAGGATGAGTCGGTGCTACAGGCAGTCTTCGAATTCCCTATTGGTACTCTTCCGGTGAGATACTTTGGTGTTCCGTTGATTTCCTCTCAGCTAAGACTGCGGGACTGCACGTCCCGCTCCCTCTCTTATGCTGGACGCCTTCAGCTGATTCGCTCTGTACTCAGCACTCTACATGTATATTAGGATAGTCTGTTCATACTACCACAGGGGATCATTCAGGAGATAGAGAAGAGGATGAGGAAATTTCTTTTGCATGGGATGGACACCCAAGGGTATGCCAAGGTCCGTTGGGCAGATGTGTGCCGCCCAGCCAGTGAGGGAGTGTTGGTTATCAGGGATCTCGCTGCTCAGAATCGGGCTCTGACCAGACATATTTGAGCGATTCTGAGTCAGGATCCGGGGTCTGTTTGGGTCAGTTGGATTCGAGAGAATAGATTACGGAGGCATTCCTTTTGGAGTGCTAAGATGCCTAAGGCGTGCTCTTGGAGTTGGCGACAGCTTCTTAAGCTACGCCCTGATGTTCTACCGGCTTTACAGTTGCAGGTTGGGGATGGTTCGCAATTCTACCTCTAGCAGGACCCGTGGCATACCCTCGGTCGCTCGGAGGAGGTGTGTCCGATGGGACCCCGGCTTACTAGTTTACAGGTGGTTGCGTCGTTGAGTATGGTCATAGTTGACGGGGAGTGGCGATGGCCGACCGACTTTGAGGAGGATTTCGTTGACATTATTTATAAGTTGTCGATGATTGCTCAGAGGACAGTGCGGTGGAGATTGCATAGATCCGGGGTATACACATCCGCCTCGACCTATTCTCTCTTCCATCCTGAGGGTCCTAGAGTGTCGTGGGCTGCCCTTTTGGCCGGACCGGGGCGTATCCCGAGACATTGCTTCATTCTCTGGCTTGCTATCCGAGGTCGGTTGCCAACTCGAGATAAGCTTTGTGGAGGGGAGAGTGCTCAGACGCATACGTACACATCTTTTCTTTGAGTGCCCTTTTTCACAGGACTGTTTGCGAGACTACATGTGGAGGTGGGGTTTTTGTGGCCGCGTGGTGATTGGCATAGTGCTGTCCTACGTGCTTCTATTCGATGGCGTGGGAAGAACTGAATATCTTGCGCCTGTCGTGGACTCCTCGCTGCTCTGGTTTACTTTATTTGGCAGGAGAGGAACACGCGGATACAGGAGGCTCGTTCGGTATCGTCTGGAGTGGTAGCTGCTCATACTTTGTCCATTATACGGGAGAGGATCATCTCTTTACGACTTCTTGATTCTCTTCAGGCACGAACACTGAAGAGGGTGTGGCATATAGCTCGATAGTAGTTCTCTTTAATCTAGTGTTATATGTTATTATTGGTTATTTGGAGAGCTAGACTGTTAGCTCGTTCATGCGGTAGGACTCTTCTCTATGCGTTGTTTTGTAATATATACTTTTTCTTTTATATGATAATTGTTATTTACCAAAAAAAATATTAATATGAATCAACATGATGCAATTTCACACATTATTTATTCAAATTAACAATATACAAATTTCATACAATATTCATCACAATCAAACAAAATCTTCATTACTGACGCAGGGAAGCTAAAACAAACTATTAATACTCGTTAATTTTGAGAATACCCGAGAATTAATGTATCAAACTTTCGTTGATTTAGAAAAATACTGAAACCTGATAAAAAACCTCAATAGAGGAAGAAACTTTATTTCATATCATTAATCAACTACCTAAATGAATGATAAAAACGACATATAATTAAAATAGTACTACTAAAACCCTAATAGAATAAATTAAAATAAATATAATACTAATAACTTAGAGAGCAAGACATAATCTTTGATTTCTTTCTATCCACATCATTCTCCCCCTCTCGAAAAAGGTTCGACCGCGAACCTGAAAGCTCGAGCAAGGAGCCGCCGGGATCAAACACCAAACGTTGACGACTTTGAAGGCACGACTCAAGCGCAATGGCAGAGACACATTGACGTGGCGCAAGGGCAGTTAATTTTTGAGACGACGCAGGAGTAGTGGCGGGAAGTACCGACGCAGGAGCAATAAATGGAGGAAGAGACAAAAGGGCATCAACTTTAGGAAGCGACACAAGGACAGCGCCAACAACATCGGGATGCAGCGCAAAGGCAACGACATGAGGATGCGGCACGGGGAAAACAACTTCAGGATGTGGCGTTGGGGCACTGGTCTAAGGCAACGACTCGTCGTCCCAGATCGGCTCGGTATCCCAAATCGGCTCGGCATCCCAGACCGGTTCGTCGTCCCAGATCGGTTCGGCGGACTCGTCGTCCCAGATCGGCTTAGCGGGCTTGTCGTCCCAAATCGGTTCATCATCCCAGATCGGGATCGGTTTGTTTTCTGAATCTGTATCCCAAATAACACAATCAACATCGTTTGATGCAACATCACAACAGACAAATGGATTGTCAATATCCAAATCGAAGAAAATCGACTTCCCAAAATTCACATCCATCGATGTGGAACACACGCGAGTAAAACTCTCTTCTCTGAGAGATTGTGGTTCACGTGCCAACGGCGCCACGGGGATGGATCGGGGCGTCACGGGGATGTATCGGTGCGCCACGGGGATAGATTTCGTTAGACCAGTGGTGATAGCTAAGCGGAACTCTTCAAGTTCGACGGCAAGGGCTGCGATTTGGCGGCTTAAGGCGGCGACGTCGGCGTCGCGACGGGTTGTGGCCTCAACGGTGGTTTCGCGAGCATACTGACGACGGGGAGGCATCGTTTCGTCTCTGATACCAACTGACGCAGGCGGAAACTAGAACACACAGATTAAAACTCGTTGATTCTGAGAATACCCAAGAATTAAAACATCAAACTTCAGTTGATTCCGAAAAATACCGAAACCCGATAAAAAAACTAAGAGGAAACTTTTTATTTCATATCAAAACAACTGATTAACTTCATGAAAAGAGAACCTATAAATACTGCTAAAACCCTAATAAAATAAATTAAAATAAATAAAATACTAATAACTTAGAAGCAAAACATAATCTTTGATTTCTTTCTATCCACATCAATTACAATAACTAAATATTCATAAAAACACCATAACGCAAAATTTATAAATTATATGTTCATTTTTTTCAAAAAATTAATGTAGATTTATCCATACATGGATGTAGATTTATCAATACACAAATGATGATTGCAAACACAAAATATTACAAAGGAAACTAAAATGTGTCGTTAACATCACGATAATACAGATTTTAATGCATATTTATAAGTGACGTTTCGAGATCAAATTAATTAAGAATTTTAACACATACCTGTTAAAAAACAAATCATCGACCATCAATAATGTCAAAAAACAAATCATCGACCAATAATGTTCCGTTCGTAATCTGCATGTTCAGTTCGTAATCTGCATGTTGAAAATTGAAAACGAAAGAAATTGAGTTGAAAATTAAGGTTTCATGAAAACCACCTCATGTTTCAGTACTGGGCCTCCTAAAATAAATGGGCCCAATGCACAAAGCACCCCGCATGTTGTACTGTATAGTCTGTATAGGAACTCATATACAAGTGTAGTAAAATATTGTTAAGGGGACTCTCAAAAAGACAGCACAGATTAAATTCAACTAAAAACAATTTAAAGGAAAAATGCCTAGACTATTGACTAAAAATAAACATGATCGATCATCCATATTACTCAGCCGGCGAGAGGGTTAGTCACTTGACCGATGAAAATTACGACACCGGTAAAGTCTTCTCTCACGACAAACAAAAACGGATGGTCTGCCACAAAATCCAACATTTCATACTCAACTGGGTCTGCAGTGGATCCTGAAGCCACCACCTCGGCAGTATCAGCAGCAGCCTCCGTGCCCTCCTCATTCACCTCGATAAACGACTTGTGAAAAACTTTCGAGACATGCAATTCATCATCAACCATCTTGGTGAAGCCACCCTTGAATATGAGATCCAATCCGCGTCCCTTGAGGAGCTCAGTAGCCTCAAACCCAAAATTCATTTTAAACTTGGGAACAAGAAACTTGTTCACATCCACATACGAACGAGGGAGGTGGTGATCGACGAAATCACGTTCATACCCAAACCTCTCGACAAGGGAGGGGAGCCCATCTATAGCATCCGGAAGAAACAAGTGCATT
This sequence comes from Euphrasia confusa, assembly GCA_954870475.1. Taxonomy (NCBI): domain Eukaryota; kingdom Viridiplantae; phylum Streptophyta; class Magnoliopsida; order Lamiales; family Orobanchaceae; genus Euphrasia; species Euphrasia confusa. The sequence continues at coordinate 3,762,401 of OX940960.1, read as the reverse complement.
GAGAATCTACGTTTGTAGTCCTCACCTTGCTCGTAGGGTAGGGTTAGGACTTTGAAACCGTCAAAGGCACTTATGAGTTGTCTCTTCCAGCTGGTCATGAAGGGTGCTTGGACTGAGCTTGCGTTCATGATGTAGAATCTGTGGTCTCTTGTTAGGGATGAGTCGAACTTATCTTCCCAGACTCCTTTGAAGTAGATGGCATTCGCAAATATGAGTCTTGTTAAAGAATCGACCGAACCGGGTGGAAGAAGATCTTTGATTAGACCGTTCGTTTGCTTATCGGCCCAAGTGTTCACTTCTCGTCTAACTTCATCAGCCTGTGGAAATCAAATTAAACAACCATTCAGCAGTGTATATATATACATCAGCCGTTTCCTCTATTGATTTGAAACACGATTTTCTTGTAACAAATCCATATAGACAAAAAACCCTAAAATACAAATTAAACGCGATGCAGAGGATCAATTCGTAAAAACAAATTGGGGGAAATTTTCAAATATATAATTAGGTTTTACCTTATTTTGAAAATCGACTCGTTTGGAGGCAGATTTGTAATCCTTCTCGACGATTCGTTTGAAATCGGGCTTAAAGGTTAGACTCCGATCGATCCAGACGCCGTTAGCAAAGGACAGGCGCGGCCCCCCTTTCGGCGAACCGTCGGTGAGCACCCGCGTCACTTGACGGGAGAAGATGTTGTTGAGTTCCACGACGGAATGAGCCTTGAAGTAGGCGAGGATCTGATCTCGGGTGGGACCTTCCGACCCGGCCACGAGGAGGGAGAGCACGATGTGAATGGAGAGCGGCGAGAAAACGAGGTTTCCGCCTTTGGCTTCGGTGGAGATGAGGTGCTTCGCCAGCGACGAGGAGACGTGGGACTGCATCTCGGCGGAGCAGATTCGATCAAAGGAGGAGTCTGTGTTTTTTAGATGGTGGCATGGGCAAGTGAGTGTTTTCTCTCCTCACTGTTTATAAGAGCAAGATCCTATTCATAATGGCAGGAGAGATACGCCATAATAATTTAAAATTAAAAAAAAATTAGTATAGTGTAATTATAAATTAGTAATTAATAATTATTATACATTTCTTTTAATTTTAGCTTTATATCTTAAAATTAAATATTGAATTTCTTTTAATTTTTGCGATCTTAAAATTAAATATTGACTTTTAGATCACATGAAAGTTCACAATATTAAAGTGTGGTATGATACATGAATTTTTTGTAATAATAGTAATTTGGTAATAATAATTAATGTAAATGTATAAAACATACATATTACAACTAATATTATTTGTATATGGATCAAAACCCGCATCCTCATTTACCTATTAATTATATAAAAAATAAATAAAATTTAAATTTTTTTCTTAATATTGAGTAGTGTGAGTTTTATTAATTTAAATAAAATTTGAATCACTAGTAATTTGTTTTTTGTAATATTTTAATTTTTAATTTTAGATTAAGTATTGTATTTCAAATGTTACATATTATTAATTCATTAATAATATTTTTTTCAATTATTATCATAAAATAAAATAAAATAAATATATATTTTATATGTATATTCAAAATAATAAATATATTTTTTCATATATATTTATTATTTTGAATATACATATAAAATATATATTTATTTTATTTTATTTAATGATAATAATAAATATTTAATAGTATATAAATTTATTTTTCCTTAAATATAAATAAATAAAAATATTTTTTGACATTATCATGAAAAATGGGAATTATCACACCCATTTCCCAAATAAAATGTCCACCATTTATTGGTTAGAATGAATCATACATTTAAAAATAGAAAACAAAATTATAGTTATAAATTTGGTAACAAGATTTGGAAAATTTACCTTATACCCAATCCCTCTATCATACACTTATCCCTCTATCATAATGTGTATGATAAATTTTACACAAAATTCATAATATTCATTACGAAAAAAAATAATTATCATTGAATACAAATACAAAAAATACATAACAAATATAAAAAATAAGTATTAATTTAATAAAATTAAAATTATCATAACATGCAACAAAAATTACCATTTACAAATATATTCATTATGTATCAATATAATCTTCATTAATAATTATTGAATCATCGTTATAATTAATACTACGTGTACGATGCTTAGTACACATAGAGTGTACAGTAAAAATTGTCCCTTAGACTTAATTTTAAATTTGCTAACAAGTTATAGTTATATTAAATAAATTTGGAAGTAGGGTATTTATTTTTATATAAATTAGTGTCGTCGTTCTCGTATTCTTAATCCTTACGTTTCTTGATACTTGTAGTTATTTCTCCTCTTCGTCAAGGGTTCTTAAAGATACTCTTGAAGATTAAATTGATTATATTAAAAAAATAATAATATTAGAATTACAAATATATTTTAAATTAAAAGATAAATAATTTTGAATATATTTTTTTTAATTTACTTAATTCTTATACCTTTGGGATGAGGGTCAAATCAAATATAATGAATTAGGATTATAGGAATGAATATTATTTTTTTCTTTGTACTATAATTTAAACTAAATATACTCTAAATATAATTTAATGCTTTAAAAATAATAATTACTAAAATAACAAGTATTTTATTTAAATGGGAAAACAATTGTGAAAATAACAAGTTCATTTTAAAATTTTGAAAATATTCAAAATAAATTCAATTAACATACAATATGCGTTCTTAGCAAACAAACATTATTCATTAATCGATTAGGATCCAAGAGGGTTAGTGACTTGACCAACGAAAATCAGGGCACCCGTCCATGCTTCTCTCACTACAAACAAAAATGGATGGTCTGCCACAAAATCCAACGTTTCATACTTAACTGGGCCCATGGACATACAAATGTTCATCACCACGGCAGACGCAGCTGCAGCCTCCGTGCCTTCCTCATTCACCTCGATAAACGACTTATGAAAAACATTTGAAACACGCAAATCAGCACCAACCATCTCGGTCAAGCCACCCTCGAAAAGGAGATCCAATCCCCGTCCCTTGAGTAGCTCAGAAGCCTCGAACCCAAAATTCATTTTAAACTTGGGAACAATAAACTTTCCGACTTTCACCAACTTCTGAGGGAGGTGGCGTTTGACGAAATCACGTTCTAACCCAAATTTCTCGACCAGGGCCGGGAGCCCATCTTTGGCATGGGGAAGAAAGATGTGCATTGAGAATCTACGATTTATATCCTGACCTTGTTTGTAGGGTAGAGTTAGGACTTTGAAATCGTCAAAGGCACGTATGAGTTGTTTATCATAGCTGGTCATGAAGGGTACTTTGAGTGAACTTCCATTGATGAGGTAGAATTTGTGGTGTTTTGTTAGGGACGAGTCAAACTTATCTTCCCAAACTCCTTTGAAGTAGATGGCACTTGCAAATATGAGTCTCGTTAAATCATCGACAGAACCGGGTGGAAGTATATCTTTGATTAGGCCGTTTGTTTTCATGGTGACCCAAGTGTTCACTTGTTTTGTAACCTTGTCAGCCTATTTTAATTAGAAATCAAAGGGAAAATTAAATTAATTAAACAAAATTCACTTGAACATTTACTCATGCATGATATGATGATCATATCACTATTTTTTAGTTTAAACAATAAAATTAAGGAAACTTCAAAATTTTAATATTTTCATCAAATAAAACATGGTATAATTAAGTATTGATTTTTCAAAAATTTTAAGAGAAAATATGAGACAGCTTAATTGAGATCATAAACTATAAAACCCTAACCCTAATCTTAATTACTTTAATTTTCTTGCCATTAATAAATAAAAACCCTAATCCTAATCGTACCTTAGTTTTAAAATCAACACGTTGACAAGCAGCTTTGTAATCATCCTCGACGACTCCTTTGAAATCAGGCTTGAAGGTGAGGCTCCGATCAACCCAGACGCCGTTGACGGTGGTCAGACGCGGCCCTCCGAGCGACCCGCCGTCGGCGAGCAGGACCGTCGCGTGCTGCGACAAGACCGTATTGATTTCTTGGACGGAATCGGACTTGAAATAGGTAAGGAGTTGGTCTCGGGTGGGGCCTCCAGATCCGGAGGCAATTAAGCCGAGGATGACGTGGATAGAGAGCGGCGAGAAGACGAGGTTGCCGCCTTTGGCTTGGGCGGAGATGAGGTGGCTCGCCAGCGCCGACGAGATGCCGGTGAGTTTGAGGTCGGATTCTCTCTTCCGCTTCATGACCATGGTTTTTTAATTATTTTATGCGCAACCAACCCAACTAATAGTAAGATGAATTACTATAAGCTAGCTATATGGTTTTCACTATTTATACATGTATAATTCCATGAATTAGTAGGTTATTAGGAGTATTTTATTTTTATGGAGACGTGAGAATTAAGTTTCCTACAATATATACTTTCGGTAACCTATATATAGAATAAATCTATACTCCGTATTAACTATTTACTTGTACTATTATTTTATAGTACGTAGTAGTAATATTTCAAGTATGTTAATGCTCTAATATTATTAATATATATTTTTTTATTTTAATTTCAATTCAGTTTTTAAATTGAATGGACCTTCAGTTTAATTTAAGATTGATAAAAATATTTTGACTAAATACAAAGTTAATTGTTTTCAAATATTTAAAAAACTAGTACAAAAATATATTACTGTAATATTATACTCTATTGATAGATAATTTTAAATTTATAATTTTAGATTTTTTTATTTTTTTATTTTGTAATGTATGAATTAAGTTATTGCCCTATATAAATTATCCCAAAATTCACTGCATAATAAGTCGCATGTTCAAATCTCACTTAAAAAAAATTTCAATCTATTCGTTGAATCTACATATTTTTACATTATTTTCTTTATTATTAAAAAAACATAAATTTAAGTTTTAACATATTTTTTTACTTTACGTAAATTAATTTGGATTAACACGTATTTTTACATATTTTTTTTATTATTAAAAAACATAAATTTAAGTTTTAACATATTTTTTTACTTTAGGTAAATTAATTTGGATTAACGTAATTATTTAATATTAAAAATGAAAATAATAAGTTTTTGGGCAATAATTGTAAAGTAATAAAAATATGTTACTTAAATACTTATTATTTTTATTTTTTAATATTAAAATATTGCTCAAATATTTATTATTTTCATTTTTAATATTAAATAATTGCTCAAATACTTATTATTTATCATTTTTAATATTAAATAATTGCGTTAAATTAATTTAATTTGCATAAGGTAATAAAAAATTACAATTATTAAAAATATGGAAATTCAACGGAAGAAATTGAAAAAAAAATTAGAGTAAGATTTAATTATGCAAGTGGATTTTTTATTATGCATGGATGTTTATTATGCATGGATTTTGACACTGCATCACCCCTCAATATGTTGTTCACACGCGGCACACGCCCATTATTGCTAATAACCCATTGTCAAGTGCCGATGAAAGTTAGAAAACTCATCAGCAGAAGTTAGAAAATATTTATACTAGGAATATATATAATATAACCGGGACATTAGAATAGGTTCAGGGGTGCCCCTTGGCCCTTGGCCCCAGTGTAGTTCGGTCCCTGATTGCTCTGAGATTTACAATCCAAATTATTTTATTCTTTTGTAATTTCTGAGTCCGTAATAGAATACTATTGAAACTGCTAATTTACAATCCAAACCAATTCGTACCAAAATAACTTGAGAGCAAGAATGTGTTTGATTGAAATCGAATAGGCAGAATTGATTGAGTAGATAGGAGGTACTGATTTATTTTTTCAGCATATGGCCTCGGTCTATGCTGGTCCTTGACTAGTAGATCTGCCCCCGCTGAGTCGAGATGACTCGGCATCCTCCACACATGATCTCTCGACATGACTCTCGTTGGTCAAACTTGTTGAGTCAATTTCGAGAGATCGATGACTCGGTGTACGTACTTCAGACACGATCCCTCGTTGGTCAATTGACTAACCCTCTCGTTGGCTGCTGATTAATTAATGGATGATGTTTGTTTTTAGCTAAACTATATGTTGATCTCGAGGTTTTTAGTGTACGAGAGAATAAATTATGGATTGATTTAATAATTAAAATGAATTAAATTATATACAGTAGAAACTCTCTATATAGTAATAAACTCCCTATAATAATAAAAAATGCAAATTCCAACTTGGGACCAGTTATAAATAGGAATAAACTCCACATTGTCATAAGTCATACATTTTTTAGGTCCCGATTTATACCTCTATATAAGAATAAATGATTAATATATAATAAAAATATTTATTAATAATATTTTTATTTATGAAAATCAATAACATGTTTAAGATTACTTGAAATATTTATAAAAATCAATAACATGTAGTATAAAAAAAACTATTAAATTGATTTTGTGAATTTAAAGATAGATAATATTGTATGTATATTATTTTTATATTTATATTATTTTTTATAAAAAAAATTATTTTTATTTTCTAAAACCCTATATAAGAATAACTCTCTATAGTAATATTTTTTCCCGTATAAGAATAACTCTCTATAGTAATATTTTTTCCCGGTCCCAACGATAACTGTACGGAGTTTCTACAGTAATATGTACGCCAAACCAATGAATTAATCAAAATTTTCTAAAGTAACAGCAATAGAGAGATAATAATAAAAAAATAGGAATTCATAATCTATAAAAATTAAGTTACCAAAATAAATAAATTAAATATCACTTAAAAATAAATAAACATCGCCTATTGCCCTTCCGTTGGGTTATTGACTTGACCGACGAAAATGACCACGCCCGACACATCTTCTCTCACTACGAACAAAAACGGATGGTCCGCCACAAAATCCAACTCCTCTTCCTTCACCCTATGTAAGGAACACGTAACCCGAACGTCCATTACCGTAGCAGCCGCGGCTTCTGTGCCTTCCTCATTCACCTCGATAAATGCCTTGTGATAAATTGCCGAGACTTCAAGTTCTTTGCTAACCGCAGCTGAATCGACCATCTCGGTCAAGTCGCCCAAGAAAGGGAGACGAACTAATCCTTGTGCCTTGAGGACCTTAGATGCCTCCAACTCAAAATTCATTTTAAACTTAGGAACAAGAAACTTTCTGACCTTCACTAACTTACGAGGGAGGTGGTTGTTGATGAAATCACGTCCTGACCCAAATTTCTCGACCAGGGACGGGAGTCCATTTCTGGCATTTGGAAGAAAGAAGTGCATCGAGAATCTACGCTTGTCGCGACCTCGTTTGTAGGGTAGGGTTAGGACTTTGAAGCCGCGAAATGCATGTACGAGTTGTCTATCATAGCTGGTCATGAAGGGTACTTTGACTGAAGTTCCGTTGGTGAGGTAGAACTCGTGGTGTTTTGTTAGGGATGACTTGAACTTATCTTGCCAGACTCCTTTGAAGTAGATGGCATTCGCAAATATGAGCTTTGTTAAAGAATCGATGGAACCAGAAGGAAGTATATCTTTGATGAGGCCATTTGTTTTGTTGGTGACCCAAGTGTTCACTTGTTTTGTAGCCTTGTCAGCCTATATATAAATAAATATATTAATTTGGAAATCAAAGGGAAAATCAAATCAATTAAACAATCAATTTTGTCGATAAATTCAATCTAATCAATATTGCTTTGCTAAGAAGATTTGAATCATTCAAATTTCTTTGTTTAGGAACTGTAAACACTAATAGTTTAAAATCGGTTTTGCAAATTAAATAAGACAGACTATTGATTTTTCAAAAATTAAAAAACGACAAATTAATTAATTAATAAATAAAAACCCTAACCCTAATCTTACGTACCTTAGTTTTAAAATCAACACGTTGACAAGCAGCTTTGTATTCATCCTCGACGACTCCTTTGAAATCGGGCTTAAAGGTGACGCTCCGATCAACCCAGACACCGTTGGCGGTCGACAAGCGCGGCCCGCCGAGAGGACCACCGTCGGCGAGCAGGAGCGTGGCGTGGTGCGACAAGAGCTTGTTGAGTTCCTCGACGGAATTAGAATTGAAATAGCCCAAGAGATGGTCTCGGGTGGGTCCTCCCGACCCGGCCGCGATGAGGCCGAGGACGACGTGGATGGACAGCGGCGAGAAGACGAGGTTTCCGCCTTTGGCTTGGGCGGAGATGAGGTGACTCGCCAGCGACGAGGAGACGTCGGTCAGGTTGGGGTTGGTGTTGGATTCTCTCTTACGCTTCACCATGTTTTAATATTATCAAGATTAATTATAAGCTATAGTAATAGTAATATGTACAAAGCTATATAGGACTATTTTTATTTTATAGTAATATTTTTACAAAATCAAATTTGGATTTCATAAATCTCTTTCCATATGCAGTATCCCAAAGCAAATCAACGTACGTATTTTATTTTGATTTTATAAATTGCAAAAAATAATATTAAAATTTTCTTAGTTGGTGAATTTTATAATACACCAATCTACTTTATTGAAATTAAGAATTTTGAAAGAATTTTTAGTATATAGCTTTATTTTAGTAGTATGCCATTTTGAAAGAATTTTTAGTATATACCGTACTTTATTTTTAGTAGTATGACATTTTAACAAAAATAGTAGTACACAAATTATACTGTAAAGTATTTAGCAATTATGAAAATCAGACAAAATGATCCTATTGTATATTGCAAAGGGACTATCAAAAGACAAAACACAGATTAAGACCCGTTTGGACGAGCTTATTTAAAATAGCTTATAAAATGTTGTAGGGATCGGATTATGGAGATGGCATGAAATGAAACGAAAACGAGGCTCGTGTTCAACACGATCTCCTTTAAATAAAATTCGACCTCTACCGATCGTTTGTTTCCCAGGATACAACATTTTCACGCAACTACGTTGCACGTCGAACCGAGATGTTGCCCGAGATATTCACCAGAGGGCCAAAGAAAGCTAAGCAAAAGAAAAAAAGCAAAATGTGTTGGAATGTGTCTGTATAAACTCAATTCTTGGTGAAATAACTCGACGTTAGAAACGTGCATAGGATAGGTAGGTGTTACCCTTTGAACCTTCCTTTGTGAAAGCGTATCAACTTTACTGATTAAATAGTAGACACGATGTCTTTGAACTATTCACCATTTGTGTAAACGATAAATATACTCCACTCACATTCAATCTAACAACTCTCAGTTCTCATGATTATGTTCATTTTGGCCTTGAACATCTGTCTGGTTCTGTAAGAGTGTTTAAGAATATGTCTTACTCTATTCTATTCGAAGCGGCCTCACTTCTCTCTTACATAGGTGATTTCCTTAAAGAGTATCTATAATATCTCTTTTGAATCATTAATAGCCATTTGCTAATCCTCACACACAATCACTGTAACATCTTCTAGGCAATGGACTTTCTTGAGTTTGAATCTCAACCATAACTTAATCAATTAAGCTTTCAAGTTCAACCTCCTCATCCATCAGTATGAGCATTTTGTTTCACTTCAACATAAATATCCATAGGCACATTAATTTTGCTACATTCTCAACTCCATGCAAGAAGTTCAGCTTCATCACGCAATGGCGTGGGACCGCACATTAGCACCCCGTTTATGAGTTTCAACATTATACCTAACTCCTCACAACACTTCACCAACTTCTTCAAGGAAACATTTTTTTCCAAATTCACTTCGTGATAAACGGCTCTGAAACCTCCAAAATACATGGCCTGCGGTAATTGCGGTTTTATTACGAACTTACCTCCATGTCGAAGAATCACTTTAACAAAGCCTGCAGCTTCTACACCTTTTTTCGTTTCAAATTTCTACATCCATTTCCCCTTCTTGAGCAAGATAATTTTGGGAAGAAATTGATTTGGGCTTTTAGAGTTATTGTTTGATTTGGGGGAAAAATCAAATTGGGGGAGAAATCGAATTAGGGTTTTCTGTAAATGTGGAGAGTAAAAAAGTTTCGCTGCCCTAAAAATGAAGTGAGGGGTGTAAATGAGGATTTGTTTTCAATTTTCATCCAATTTTGTTGTTTTAATTGTTGCCACTATGTGCGTTTAATTACAATAAAACCGATCCCATTTCCCCTCCATTTTCACATGCTATGCTAACTGGGCGGCTCAACTTAGAGCTGACCGAATTCTATTGACTGCCTCAAATTTCCATTCTCCACGTCACAATTCCGGCGAGCGCGCGAGAATAATTCACATTTTTCGGAAAAAAGGACCAACTGTGATAACTTGTAAATATAAAGGACCATTTATGAGAAATGACTACCAAACAAGACGAAATGTGATATTTTGCCAATTAAATAGGGAATTAATGTAATCCCCCAAAACCCTACACCGATCGAATTCAAACATGGTGAAGCGGAAGAGAGAATCCATCCCCAACCTCACCGACGTCTCTTCGTCGCTGGCGAGCCACCTCATCTCCGCCGTAGGTAAAGAAAAAAACCTCTTCTTTTCGCCGCTGTCAATCCACGTCGTCCTCGGCCTCATCGCGGCCGGGTCTGGAGGACCCACCCGAGACCAGATGCTCGCCTATTTCAAGTCTGATTCCCTCGAAGAACTCAATGCGCTCTTTTCGAAGCAAGTCAGTGTCCTGCTCGCCGACGGAGAAAACCTGGGTGACTGAGAAAACAAATGGCCTGATCGAAGATATACTTCCTTCCGGTTTCGTCGATTCTTTTACAAAGCTCATATTCGCAAATGCCATCTACTTCAAAGGCATCTGGGAAGATCCGTTCGACTCGTCCCTAACAGAAGATTACAAATTCTACCTCATCAACGGGACTTCAGTCAAAGTACCCTTCATGACCAGCTATGATGATAGACAACTCATATGTGCCTTTGACGGTTTCAAAGTCCTAACCCTGCCCTACGAACAAGGTCAGGATAACCGCGATCTTTCTTCCTGATGCCAAGGATGGGCTCCCGTCCCTTGTCGAGAAATTTGGGTCAGAAGTTGATTTCATCAACAACCACATCCCTCGTAAGTTAGTGAAGGTAAGAAAGTTTCTTGAATTTGAGTTTGAGGCTTCTGAGCTCCTCAAGAGCCGGGGATTGGATCTGGGTGGCTTGACCGAGATGGTTGATTCACCTGACGATGTTAGCGATGAACTTCATGTCTCCTCAATCTATCACAAGGCTTTTATCGAGGTGAATGAGGAAGGCACAGAGGCCGCGGCTGTTACTGTGGCGGTCGTTACTGGCGGGAGTGCCCCACGCAGGGTGAAGGAAGAAAAGTTTGATTTTGTGGCGGACCATCCGTTCATGCTTGTGGTGAGAGAAGATGTGTCGGGTGTCGTCATTTTCATCGGTCAACTCACTAACCCTCTTGCTAATGATTGAATCATCATTGGTCATGTTTGTTATAATTAGCTCGATCATGTGCAGAGAGAGAAGAGAGAGGGGGTTTCAAATCTATCTTTCTGTTAGTCTCTTTATAGTCAATATTCCTCGTTTTCTTGGTGATTTTTAGTCGAATTTCGCACTTTGGCTGCTATTGAAGCCTTATTAATAATTTAATCTTGGTTTTGGTTTGGATCATTAAATTATAGTAAGAGTTTTGGCCAATTATTTTGGAAGAAAAATCTTGAGTAAAAGCTTAAAGTAACTTATGAGAGTCTTTTTAATGACGTTGAATGTTGGCTCCTAGTATCACATTTAAACTCTTTGGGTGAGAAGAGGAAATAAATTCCTCGTACCCAGTACCCACCCCTTAATAATTACAAGGTCTTATCATCTTCTTTTACTCTCCGGTAAAAAAAATCAGAATCACACAAATTCACACTTATTAATTTTGTAATATAATCCATGAATGTTTTCTAATCAATCTCCTAGGATCATGATTCATTGTGCTCTCAGCCCACTAATAAATGAAGTCCAAAACCAATATACTCATCATTTCAATATTCATGGCCCAAAAAATTAAAATCATCATATAAATCATCATTCTGAATATATAAATCATCATTTAAATATTAATGGTCCAATCAACAATATTGATATACACATAAATTATCATTTTGTATAGACATAATCTTCATCTTGGGGCTATAGAATCATCATCTTGAAGATGTTTTTTTTTTAAGCATAAAAATCACTAACATAAGCACAACTGTTGGGAGTCCAACCCTTGTTCGGATTATAGCATCGGGGAGGCGTGAAGAGGTGAAACCAAGCTAATCGGAAGAAACGGGACGAGTCGAGACGGAGGAGCCGCAGCAGGCGCCAGGCGGGCGCCTGGGAGGCAGGCGATCGCCTGCTAGCCAGCGCGGGCGAGCGCTTGGGGACCAAGCGGTCGCTTGGTCCCATCTTCAGAGAGCTGTTGCTCGTCGCGGGCGGGCGCTTCGTTGGCAGGCGGGCGCCTGGTCTCCTGGCGGCTGTTTGACCGCGGGTTTGACTCGGTTTCTTGGGGATTAAGTTAGGGTTTTCGACCTCCTATCTATATAAGGACCTCCTCCCCTATTTTATGTAATCAAGATAGAAAACCTAGAGCACGAAATAGAGAGTCGAAAAGAGATCTATCGAGATCCGGTCCTGTACACGAGAGTATTATTATCGAATAATATTGGGTGTGGTGTCCGTGGAAGTAGGCATTCTTGGCCGAACCACGTAATTTCTTGTCTTCCGTTTTTATTCCGCTTTATTTATCAAATCGAACCTACCCTTTGACGATCGACGGGGATATACCGGCCTAAGAAGCGTATATTCCCCAACAATTGGTATCAGAGCGAGGTTATTTCAAAGGGCGAAGGTTACCGGAGGCAGTTCCATATCAAGACGAAGTTCTAGATACGAGGAAGATCCGGGGGTGCGAAGACAAAGAGGGACTAAACAGGTGAATCGATTCTATTTTTCGGTGTTTGGTTGTTTCTCGGTTCGTTTGTCTTGTGCTTCTTGTGGGGTGGTATTGATCAATGGCTGGAGCAACGGAGGAGAGTATGACGTCGAAGATGATGGTTCTTACGGCGACAAATTATTCAATTTGGAAGTCGCGTATGATGGATTATCTCACGACAAGGGATCTCGAGATACCGTTCGAGTGCAAGGGGGTCAAACCGTTGACCATCGAAGAAGACAAGTGGAGGCAAATGAACAAGAAGGCGGTGTGCCTTGTTCGTCAGTGCGTTGGACAGACCGTGTACCCATACGTGTCGGAAGAGAAGGAGGCCTATTCTCTGTGGACTAAGTTGGAGAAGATGTTCCAATCGAAGTCACCGAGGAATCAGGCGTTTCTCATGAGGAGGCTTGTGAACCTTAAGCTAAGGCATGGTGTTCCGGTGGCCGACCATGTGAGCGAGTTCCAGGATGTTGTGAACCAAATGATCGCGGTGGGCTTGAATCTGGATGACAAGATTCAGGCATTGCTTTTGCTTAGCTCCCTGCCCGACAGTTGGGAGACTCTGGTGGTTTCCCTAAGTAATTCCGCGCCGGAAGGGAAGATGACCATGACGATGGTCACGGATGCCCTATTTAATGAGGAGGCGAGGAAGAAGGAGGTTGAAGGTGAGCCAGAGGGTGAAAAAGCATTTTACACGAGTGGTGGTCACAGCGGGAATCGGAGGAATGGTGGTGGAAACCGAGAGGCCGAGGAAGAAGGTCATATGCTATTATTGCGACGAGGAGGGTCATGTGAAGAGGGATTGTCCAAAGTGGAAGGCGAAGAAAGACCAGCAAGAAAACGCAGCAGCGGTTCAACACGAGTATATTCACGACGCGTTGGCGGTGTTAGAGGCAAACGACGCTAGGAGGGAAGATTGGATTCTCGATTCGGGGAGTGCATTCCATATATGCCATGATCGAGCCCAATTTTCTGAGTACAAGGCATGTGAAAGAGAGACGGTTCAAATGGCTAATGGTTCGAGGAATCGGGTAGTCGGGGAAGGGATCGTCGAGTTTCAGTTGTCGGGTGGAAGGAGCGTCACGGTTGCGGGAGTAAAACACGTGCCAAGCATAAGAAAGAATTTGCTTGCTCTCGGGAGGCTAGACGAGAGGGGGTGCAAGTTCGAGGCCGAGTGCGGGATAATTAAGGTGTTGAAGGATAACCGGGAGGTTCTGCGTGGAAGAAATGTTGGCGGCTTGTATAGGCTCGAGGGTAGTGTGGTGGCACGAGGAACTGGTGTCGGACATGGGTCGAGTAATACAATGAAGACTGGACGGGATTTCAACCGTTGTTGAACACATGGGCATGAGGAGCGGGCCGGCTCCAACATGGCAAGGGTGATCGGGATGCAATGGAAGAAGGTTCAGCGGGAAGTTCAGAAGATTGAGATGAGGGTCGAGGCGCGCACGACATCATCTCCTAATCTTGCTAGCTGTTGAAGGGTGACGCCCCGGTGGGGGGCGTTGGAGGCATGAATGCGTTTGGAGGATGCATGGGATGCCTCGTTGGTCGTATTCATGGAGCTTGGATACGAGACACTCGTTGAGGGGGTGGGTTGACATGTTGGGCTGTGTTTGAAGACTCATATTTCGGTGGTGTCGAGATGCCGGTAATCAACTTGGGCGTTGGTGGAATAATTGCTCACTCGGGTTGGAGGGGGTGATTGTTGGGAGTCCAACCCTTGTTCGGATTATAGCATCGGGGAGGCGTGAAGAGGTGAAACCAAGCTAATCGGAAGAAACGGGACGAGTCGAGACGGAGGAGCCGCAACAGGCGCCAGGCGGGCGCCTGGGAGGCAGGCGATCGCCTGCTAGCCAGCGCGGGCGAGCGCTTGGGGACCAAGCGGTCGCTTGGTCCCATCTTCAGAGAGCTGTTGCTTGTCGCGGGCGGGCGCTTCGTTGGCAGGCGGGCGCCTGGTCTCCTGGCGGCTGTTTGACCGCGGGTTTGACTCGGTTTCTTGGGGATTAAGTTAGGGTTTTCGACCTCCTATCTATATAAGGACCTCCTCCCCTATTTTATGTAATCAAGATAGAAAACCTAGAGCACGAAATAGAGAGTCGAAAAGAGATCTATCGAGATCCGGTCCTGTACACGAGAGTATTATTATCGAATAATATTGGGTGTGGTGTCCGTGGAAGTAGGCATTCTTGGCCGAACCACGTAATTTCTTGTCTTCCGTTTTTATTCCGCTTTATTTATCAAATCGAACCTACCCTTTGACGATCGACGGGGATATACCGGCCTAAGAAGCGTATATTCCCCAACAACAACAACATAAAATCAATTTGTTCCAAACTGAAAACTTCATCATATAATTAAGTAAGTAATCATCTTTCACAAAATAAATTACACATTAAAATTAAAAAAAAAATGTTTATCATATCAAATCCCCCGTACATATAGTTATATTATTCATCAAATAATTAATAAATCATCACTAATATATTTCGTAAGAATTTTCGATCATCAACTTGAAATCGATTAGTATTATTAGAATTTAATATATCATCACTAATATATTTTCGTATGAATTTTCGATCATCAACGAGAAGAAGTCGATAAGTATTATTAGAATATTTTTCGTTAAGTCCGATACGTGTAATCTCAAAATAATTCGTTGATTTTAATTAAGAATTTGGGTTCTGAAAAATACATATACAGTGCAATATGAAAGAATAAAAAGATTGGGAAAAGAAAAAAGATTTGGGAGAAATAGAAAAAAAACTTAAAAATAATTTATTTTTTTATTTGAGAAAGTGGATACACATTCTCATTTTACTCTGGGTAAAGTTATAACTGAGTCTTATGTTAGTCCGTACTTATAATTTTTTTGAATAGCTTGAGTTTTAGCTTCCGTTAAGCTACTAGTTTTGATTAGAGTTATTCAACTTATGTACATCTGTTGAGTTTGCCACGAAACCGAACGAGGAGGAAAACGGTGCCCGCCGAATGGAAACGGCGACCGCCGTTTATGGACCCGCGACCGCCGAAAAGGTCGAATTGACGAAGTCGGGGCTGCATGATTTTGGGGGATTCGGCGACCGCCGAATCTGTCCTGCGACCGCCGTTTTGAAAATGGCGGTTGCCAAAAGTGCCAGGCGCGGGAGACTTTTGGAAAGTCCTATTTTTGGTCCGTTTTTGTTTTCTTCTCCTTCAAGGCAAAGCATGGGCGAGAATTAATGTTTCCATACATTACTTAGGTCTCTCCCCTATATAAAGAGAGCTACTCCATGGGCATAAACACACCGATTATAATTCTATAGCTATTGCGTGAGATTTGAGGGTTTAGAGCGTATATCATCCTTGTAATCGTGAAGCAATATTATAGTGAATTGTTCGTCGTTCCTCCCGTGGTTTTTCCCAGTTGGGTTTCCACGTAAATTCTTTGTCTTCTCTATTTTTCGTTGATTTCTTTTCTTCGGTATTATTGATATTATCATACTATACATCGTCCGATCCGACAATGTAACAAACGGGATTAGTCACGACCGAAAAATTAAAACAAAAGAACGGAAAGTAAACGTTAGGATGCTGCCGAGGCGTTTGCACTTTCCGCAAATCAGTAAAGCCCCGTGTATGCTACGGTTAACAGGCTTTCTGACCCCAAAGATACAACGGCGAAGCGGGGATCGAACTTTTGCACACTGAATCGAACCCTCTCGGTTTGAATGGAAAAAGTTGAGAACAGAGCAACTATGCAAGTGATGGTATGAGATGTTGTATTTTTTCGTGCGTGAAATGATGCATGCTCGACTCCTTTTATAGACATCACTCAGAGGGAGTTACACCACTTGGAGTGGTTGAGGGCAGTTCCACCGAGTGGAGGGAGGCATCACTCCAACTGCTGCTGCCCACTAAAGCACTTATTAAACTATTAATTAATTCAGAAATTAATTAATATTCCAAAAGCATCTGGGCTTATAAACGAGCCCAAAGTATATTAATTAATGTGTTCAGTTGGGCCAATCAACCACGAGCCCAAAACACAATAATTCAAATAGCCTTTCAAGTGTTCAACTGGGCCGAATAAAATCGAGCCCAAAACTTCAATCGAACCGTGTCCAAAAAGATAGGTACAGGCCGGCCCAATAATCCCAATTGGTCCAGTGGGCCCCGGGAAGCCCAGGTCCAGCCCGGAGTCCAATTGACCAAATCACCAAGGAGCCAGGCCCAAGCCCGGGCCCAGGTCGGGACGGGAAGGGACGGGTCGGGGCGGGGCGGGGCGGGGCGCGCGCGTGTGGCCCTTGCCATGTACCGCTAGGGGTGCATGGACTTAGTCAACTTGTTGAACACTCATACTCTCTTATGACATTTAAAGAGAAATGACTTTTGGTATTCTTTCTATGTGGGATAGCATAAATCCCAATAAAATAATAATTGCTTTATTTACCAGAGTAGTATTTATGACAATCTTTACACATTTATTTCTCACTCACCGATTAACGGATTTTGACGAAATAAAGTCTCATAATTACCTAGTAACACGTAGATAATTATAATAACGATTAAACTCGAAATCGAATACATTTTACTAGCCATAAAAAATTACAAACTTTGGACAAAATACATGAATTATTAAATACAAACAATAATAATTCCAACAATCCCCCACATGAGTGAAATCAATGCAAATGCCATGAATGCAGACTCTTGTGCTCAGTTCTCGGAAGGATCTATTGCTTCTGGAAAGGTAGCTTGTGGCCTTGAACCTCCCTTAGTGAAAATCATCGGATGTACTGGCGGCCTAGTGGACGTGATGCCTTGAACTATTCCTCCGAAGTGTACAACTAGTCAATAATAGTCACACAACAAATCCCTATCAGTTTCCATTTCTCTGTTGTGTCCGTTTAGGCCCTGGACAACTCTTTAGATTCATAAATGTTTACTTTTGAAGCGGCCTTTACTTCACATTTATATAGGTGACCTCCCAGCATGAGTACCCTGAAATACTCCACCTTTTCGAGGTGTGGGATTCATTAAAAGTCTCAACGACTTAACATTTACCACATTTCAGGTTCTAGCACTTATTTGCTCATAGGGATGGAAACGGAAATTTTTATTTCCAAGTGCTTAACTGAACTATCATGACTTAGTTTTCCCTTTGAACCTCCAACCTTTCCTCGTCCAACCTTTCCTCGTCGCTGGCGAGCCACCTCATCTCCACCCAATCCAAAAGCGAAAACCTCGTCTTCTCGCCTCCACCTCTACCGCACCATCGCGGTGCGAAGAATTTCTCCGGCCGAACCCGTCCACCCTAACGAGACCGTCGTCTCCACCTCTGCCGCACCATCGCGGTGCCAAGAAAAGAGGGCGGACCTCGACGCCCTACATCTACATTAGTCAATTTTTCTTGTGGTCTTCAAATTTGGAGCTTCCATTTCTCCCTTGTCTTTTGTTTAAAACTTCATCCCCACCCCCTAGATTTTTTTTAATTATTTAAATAATTTGATTATCTTTTAATTGTGAATTAATGTAAAAGAAGTTATAAAAAACACATTATATCATAAACAATATAGAGAAAATAAATTTGTTTTTTCATTCATTCGGAAAGATAAATTAGTCATTCACTAAATATTCGCCAACACTGAGGTGATTCATACTTGCATATAAATTTAAGGAAATATACTATATTTAAATTCTAGGGCATGTAAGTCTTTTTGTGTAAAAAATGGTTTTTTTATTTGTTAGTTAGTGTAAGAAAGATATTTTACTATTCCATTTAGTTCATTTTTTAATATTTACACTTAATATTATCTCTGTCAAACAATTAATGCACATTTCTAGCCAATTAATTTCTTTAACTTAAATTTGATTAGATTTAAAAAATCTCTATTTTAATTAATAAAATTTTCTTCACCTAAAACATTTATATAAGTGGATTTCACTTGTGGGCGGATAAAGTACATTTATATAAGCAAATGAGATTCATTTGTGCGCTCAACAAATGAATAATTAATTCGAGTGAAGTTGGTGAAAGTCAAACTTAGGATCTGACACAAGTCTGGACTCTGGTATCAGAGAGTCGAACCCACACAAGTCTAGACTCTGATACCATGTTATCGAGTGGAGTCGATCATGGCGGGAGTCAAAACCCTGACACAAGTCTTGACTCTGATATCAGAGAGTCGAACCCACACAAGTCTATACTCGGATACAATGTTAGTAACCATTTTATCTAAAAACTCGAATTATGAAAACTGAGCAATTAGACATTATATAAGTGAGTCAAATATATTTTTCAATATTTTACTATTTCAAAATTATTAATAAGTCAAAACAGTCTCATGAACAAGCCAAAACACAAAAAGAAGTTCAACTAAAAACAATCCAAAAGATGCCTAGACTATTGACTATAAAGAAATTAACCTAAAAATAAGCATCATCGATCGATCATCCATATATTAGTCATCGAGCATGAGGGTTAGTCACTTGACCAACGAAAATCAGGACACCCGTCTCGTCTTCTCTCATTACAAACAAAATCGGATGGTCTGCCACAAAATCCAACGGATCATACTCAACTGGCCCTAAGCTACAATACATGTGAATCACAGCGGCAGTAGCAGTCACCTCGATCGATAAATGACTTGTGAAAAACCTTCGAGAAAACGAGGTTGCCGCCTCTGGCTTGGGTGGAGATGAGGTGACTCGCCAACAACGAGGAGACGTGGGACTGCGCTTCATCTCAGCGAAGCAGATTCGATCAAAGGAGGAATACTATGACCGAAGATGATGATGCCTTATCACAAAATGTGACATTGGAAAATGATGGTGAGGGATTGTTGAATTAATAACTTCAACATCAGAAAAATAGTAATTAAATAGTTGCTTTCGCCGGCTATGCTCAAAAGCGGTGTCTTTATTCAGGGCTATGGTTTTCTAATAATATATAGCAGCCCTTACAAAAATTCAAAATCTAAATTTTACCTTTTGATTTTAATCAAGAATACTGTAATAGTGTGACAACTAAATATAAGACAGATTAGTATTATTTTAGAGGAAAACGTCAAAATCGTTTTGATTTTCTAATAATAATCAGGGCAGTTACAAAAATTCAATAATAAAAAATTCGGATCTCAAAATTATTAAGCCAAAACAGTCTCACAAGTCAAAACACAAAAAGAAATTCAACTAAAAACAATCCCAAAGATGCCTAGACTATATATTGACTATAAAGAAACCTAAAAAACAAGCATCATCGATCATCCATATTAATCAGCCAGCACGAGGGTTAGTGACTTGACCAACGAAAATCAGGACACCAGTCGAGTCTTCTCGCACTACAAACAAAAACGGATGGTCTGCCACAAAATCCAACGTTTCATATGTTAGTGTGAAGTTCTTTGTAGTTCAACATAGAACCATGTTGTTCTTGCTTGAACTACGTTGAACTATACACTATTGTTTTGTAGTAACTTCATGTGATTTGTTTGTTTGTTTTAATTGATTAAATTCACACAAGTCTGCTAGGTATGAGTAGTGCTAACTGGAAAATACAAGTGGCTCTTCCTGGAGCCACGATATGCAAGCGTACTCAGAGTTGGACTAGCGGACTTGGCGATACAAACAACATGGAGTTCTCTGTGTGCACAACTGTGAATGACCCACGTAGTTCTATGTATATCAGTGTGGTCCTCGAATTCACTGTTGCACCACCAACAAGAGAGTTCAAGTTCTATTGTATAAAGATCTTGAATTAGTGCTAACACATTGATGGACACGGAGCAAGCACAGATAGACATGGGGCTGAGGGAATGACTGCTAAGGAATGAAGTCAGCCACGGGTGCGACTAGAAGACTTCGCTAGAAGAATTCAAGTCAAAGAAGAAAATACGAAGTAATCTAACTGTGCATGCAACAAGCTCGAAGCGCGAACACATGCTAATGTGGCAGCGGGTAGAGCTGCGTTCATCAAGTACGGAACAATGGAATATTCGCTTGAGATGCCTTGGGCTCGGTTGTTCCATTGGGCCGTCATGGGCTTGGCCCATTAAGCGTGAATTCCGGAAACCCTACTTATCGATGCCTATAAATAGTGGGTTGTTGGAATTCATTCATTACACTTTTGATTAGACATATTCTAGAGAGAGAATTATTGTAGACCGAGAGACTTCGCTAGAAAGCTCCGGTCGTACCCTCTGTTTAGTCTTAGTAGTACTCATCGCTAGATTAGTTCTACCTAGACTTAGTTTTTGGTCGTGTGACCTTTCTACAAGATTCGCTAGAATTTTGTAGATGTTTTTGTAAAGTGGTTCCACCCATTACAAGATAAATACAAGTTTACTTTATAGAATCTCAAATTGTGTTAAGTAATTGTACTCTACCTTTCACTACTTTATTCTAGGTAGAGCATAGTACAATATACACAATTTCATCATACTCAATTGGTATCAGAGCAAGTTCACCCCTTTCAGTGTGATCCTAGGAAGAGATTCTATCATGGAGTGGTTTACCGTCCTCAAACCCGTCATTCTCAACTCGACAAACTACTCCTACTGGAAGAGCAAGACAAGGCTGAAGCTGAAGAACGTAGACTCACGTGTATGGGCTGCTGTTCTACACGGATGGAGTCCGCCAACCTACACCGATGAAGATGGTGATGTGCGCATCAAGGAAGAAACTACGTGGACTACTGCCGAACATGAAGCTGCTACTTTCAATTCGAAGGCCATCCACATTATCACCGATCTCATCGACGTTCATATGTTTTCGGTCGTGAGGCACCTCGTATCTGCTAAGCATGTGTGGGACACATTGGAAAGAATGTGCGAAGGAAGTGAGAGTATCAAAAGGTCTAAGCTAAGAGGACTTACTACTACCTTCCACAAACTCGAGATGAGGGAAGATGAGGACCTAGACTCTTTCTTTAACAAAATTATGGCTATCGTTAGCGAATGCCAAGAACTTGGAGATCCCATACCCCCACCACTCATATGTACTAAAGTTCTTCGAGGTGTAACAGAGAAGTTCTCTGTCAAAGTGACAACTATGGAAGATACCAAGCTTGGTCTCTCTGGGGACTACAACGAGATTATGAGTCACTTAAAGAACTATGAGTTGAATCTAAAGTTGAAGGACAAGTCCTACTCCATGACTCCTTTTGAAAATTCAATGAAGGCACTTGCTATCACTCAGAGTGACTCCAGCTCTACCTCAAACAACACAGGAGCTACACATCCCTCTCAGTCTACCGATCAGAATGCTTTTCTTGCAGAGGACTCCGACGATGAAAGTGAAGCTCTTTCTCTCCTCAACTCTCCCAATCCTGATAAGTTTGCTGCTCTCCAAGATTCGGTTAGCTACTTGGTCCGCCAAGATATCAAGAGGAAGATCAAATCCCAACAAGGACATGTCGAAAATCCCAACAAGGACATGTCGAAAATCAAATGCTTCGAGTGCAAGGGTATGGGGCATGTGAAGAATGAGTGCCCAAATTTACACCGGAAAAACAATATGGATGTTAGCTATTTGGTGTTTGATGGAGATGACTCTTTGTACTCGTCTGAGGAAGAGCAGGGAAAGATGGTGGAGACAAATACTGTGAATGCACTCTTAAGTGCTATTGATAGTGAGAGCGATGAAGAGTATGAGGTAGACCAAGCTGACTTGGCCACTCATGAAAACATTCTTTGCTATACCTCTGTGATTGCAGGTATGACTGGAAAAGCTGTCACCTCTACCCCCTCTCCTGAGAAGGTGAACAAGAAGGACTTTGATGTTGTGATGTTAGAGCTGGAGAGAGCGTTGAAGAAGGTGAAGGAGCTGGAGGCGATTGTCAACAAGGAAGACTCCGAGAAGGACTTTCTCAGAGATTCTCTAGCCAAGATGGAGGAAGGCTATGCCATGCGCACCAAGGAGCTCTATCAAGCAAAGGACAAGCTAGATGTTGCAAATTGTCTATTCAAAAAGCTTAATACTGGCACTTCCAAACTTGACTATATGTTGAACTGTGTTAACACCAAGCACTTTGGGCTTGGATTTAAGGAAACTTTTGATTCCGTTTACTCTGACTCTCTTTATGCTTCTACTAAGTTTGTGCATGCTAAAGATAAAGCTATTATCGAAACTATTGAGGCTAAGCCAGAGGATGCCTTGTCTATCAAAGGAACCTCGGCCTCTACCTCAGGCGTGAAAATTCTCAAACGCACTATTTCCACTCCTATGTCCCAAAATGCTTCTATGTCCTCGATGACACCGACTACAAGTTCTGAAATACCCATGACGAAATCCGGGTCTACATATGACAAGAAAACCTTCACACGAAATGTATCAAATCGTTCCAAGACATCGAATTCTACAAATAAGTCTTCTTGGAAGGCTCGATCTCTAAACTCTACCCGTAAGCTCAACTCGGCTACGGGGATTACTACATACAAGAACAAAAACCCTCCTCCATCTTATAAGAAAGTCTACGTGTGTGATTATTGTGGGAAGAAGGGACACATCAAACCTTTTTGCTACAAGCGTATTGATGACCTAAACATGCATGGTGTGAGGTTGAGACAAGTGTGGAGACCCATCTTGAAACCTACCCACAGTCAAGCTAATCTAGTATGGAAAGTCAAAGCAGTTCTCCCCACACCAGTGACAACGAAGAGTAAACAAGTTTGGAGAAGGAGGGAAGAAGAAGTAAAATGCAATGTTGCATTCACTGTGGCCAAGGGCACTACAAAAGAGACATGGTACTTTGATAGTGGGTGCTCCCGACACATGACCGGCACCAAAGACTCTCTTATTGATTTTGTTCCACACTCTGGTGGTCCCGTTACCTATGGAGGGGGAGCAAAGGGAAGTATAGTGGGCAGTGGTACTCTAAATGTAAAAGGTCTACCCGCACTGAAGAACGTTTTACTTGTAGATGGACTTTGTGCTAACCTTATCAGCATAAGCCAATTGTGTGATGATGAACTAAATGTGAATTTCAACAAGGAAAGTTGTGAAGTATACAACGTAAAGGGGGAATGCATTCTCACTGCTGCCAGAGCAAAGAACAACTGCTATGCCATCAGTGAATCTTGTCTTAATGTCTCTACCCATGATGATATAGATATCTGGCATCAAAGGCTTGGACATACTAGCCTTCGAAATCTTGAGAAGTTAATTCAAATAAAAGCAGTGAGAGGCATAGAGAGCTTTCCCAAGTTTGATAAAAGAGTGTGTGGAGACTGTCTCATGGGAAAGCAAACAAGGTCTCCACACCCTGCTCTCTCTACCCTTACCCGCACTACTGAGTGTTTTGAGCTATTACATATGGATCTTATGGGTCCTATGGAGTTTCAAAGTCTTGGAAACAAGTGGTATACACTTGTTATTGTTGATGATTACTCTAGGTTTACCTGGGTGAATTTTCTTGGTACGAAGGATGAGGCATTTGAAAATTTTCGATCTCTTGCTCGGAAAATCCGTACTACCCATGCCAAGAGAATCCAACGAATTCGAAGTGATCATGGTGGAGAGTTTCAAAATAATGTATTTGTTGAGTATTGCACTCGCAAGGGAATTCACCACGAATTCTCTGCTCCCAAGACGCCTCAACAAAATGGTGTTGTGGAGAGGAAGAACAGGACATTGCAAGAAATGGCTAGGGTGATGTTGGTGTCTGCGGGTATGGCAAAGGGGTTTTGGGCTGAAGCACTTAGCGCGGCTTGCTATGTGATTAATAGGATTAGCATTCGTGCTGGAACCCAATGCACGGCATATGAGTTGTTAACCTTCAAGAAACCAAATGTCGCTCATCTACGTGTGTATGGGTGCATCTGCTTCATCTTAAATGATCGTGATGCCTTGAAGAAGTTTGATCCTAAGTCTGAAAAAGCTATCTTTGTTGGCTATGCCCTCAACAGTCATGCCTATCGTGTGTTCAACCTAAGAACTAAAACTGTGCAAGAATCCACAAATATCAAGTTCGATGAGCATCATTTCCATGAACACCCTTCCAAGTCTACCATGAAACAAAACGTCTCACATCCGGTTCTCCCACCGATGGATGTTCTAGTTGAGGGGGAGGTGAACCCAGGCGAAGGGTTGGTCCTACCAGCCCCTGAAAATTCTATCTCTCACAACTCTGGTGACTCTACCTCCTCCGGTAATGGTGATGAGGATTCTCCTCAATCTACTGCTACCCCTGATCTGGGTATTACTGGAGCATCTACTTCCACCGGAGTCCCTAACTCCGGTCCACCCGCATACATTCGAAAGAGACATCCGGATCAACAAATGATAGGAGATCTAAATCAAAGAGTCACTCGATCTACTCACTCTACCAATACCTTGCCCGCCACCTATCCTAACACATTTTCTAATTTGGCATTTCTATCTCCCGATGTGGGTATTATGAGTTTTGTCTCTGAAATTGAGCCCAAGAATATTAAGGAAGCCATCAATGATGAATTTTGGATTGCGGCGATGCAAGAAGAGCTACATGAGTTCGAACGGAACAAAGTATGGTCTCTGGTCCCTAGACCCAAATGTGAATGTGATTGGCACTAAGTGGATCTATAAGAACAAAACCAATGAATTCAATCAAATAGTGCGCAACAAGGCACGCTTAGTTGCTCAAGGGTACACCCAAGTAGAGGGAATTGATTTTGACGAAACTTTTGCCCCGGTGGCACGCATAGAGTCTATCAGACTCCTTATTGCGGTGGCTTGCTATAAAAATATTCCACTACGGCAGATGGATGTCAAGGCAGCCTTTCTAAATGGAGTATTGGATGAAGAGGCCTATGTAGAACAACCCAAAGGTTTTGTGGATCCCCACAAACCAGGCCATGTCTACCTGCTGCACAAGGCACTATATGGGTTGAAGCAAGCACCTCGTGCTTGGTATAGCTGCTTGACGGAATTTCTGTTGAATTTTGGTTTCACTCGTGGTAATGCCGACACTACTCTCTTCATAAAGATTGTCAAGACCGAGATGCTCATTGCTCAAATCTATGTGGATGACATTGTGTTTGGTGCCACCCATGACCGTCTAGTCAAAGAGTTCACAGAAGCAATGGCCTCATCTTTTCAAATGAGCTTGGAGGGAGAACTAAGTCACTTTCTTGGTCTTCAGATCTCGCAACGACACAATGGCATCTTCGTTTCCCAGACTAAGTATGCTATCAACATGTTGAAGAAATTTGATATGGCAGATGCTAAACATATGAAGACTCCTATGGCTACCACTGACAAGTTAAGCAAGGCAGAGAATGGCAAGGATGTTGATATCTCCACCTACAGGTCTCTCATTGGAAGCTTACTCTACCTCACAGCCACCCGGCCAGATATTATGTATAGTGTGTGCCTCTGTGCCCGCTACCAAGCACAACCCAAGGAAGAACATCTTGCTGCCGTAAAGCGTATCCTTAGATATGTTGCCGGGTCTACCAACCTTGGCTTATGGTATACTAAAGACACTTCTTCTTATCTTGTTGGTTTTGCAGATGCGGATTGGGGGGGTGACAATGATGAAAGAAAGAGCACTAGTGGTGGGTGCTGCCTATTGGGAAACAACTTGGTCTCATGGCATAGCAAGAAACAAAATTGCATTGCCCTCTCTACCGCGGAGTCAGAGTATGTGGCTGCGGGTAGCTGCTGCACCCAACTGTTATGGCTACAACAAATGCTTGCGGATTATCAAATCGAGAGCACACCACTAACCTTGTTCTGTGACAACGAGAGTGCTATAAAGATAAGTCAGAATCCAGTACAACATTCAAAGACCAAGCACATTGACATCCGACATCATTTCATTCGAGACTTGGTTGAACGGGGTAAGGTTGTAATGGAACATGTTCCTACCGAGAAACAACTCTCAGACTTCTTCACCAAACCACTTGCTTCGGAAAGATTTTTGTTTCTAAGGAACTCTCTCTGCATGGCTGCGTTTTGAATGGTAGTAGGCCGCAAATGGCTACCTCCACCCACAGCCGTTTATTTTGTCAATGGAACCATGAGGTAGAGCAAGGTGAGGTTTGTAGTTGACAGTTGCAAAGTGACGTAGTATTTGGACGTACTGTTCTTTAAATATATACATAAGCAATTCGATGGAGTAGACTTAGTCTGCTCTTCGTCTAGCAGGAAAAGTCGGCCTAAAAGATTTCCTCGATGGACTCGAGTCTTGGATGACTACGTCTTCGGGCAATTGCAAAAGACATGGCCTTATACATATAATGATGAAAACAAAAAAAAAACATATATGGAAACATCATCTATAACACCCTCATTATGGGTACTAACAAACCTGTTACACGCTTGAAAAGGCACGTGACATGGTCGTGGTTACACGCTGAACTGGCCAAAATAGCAATACCGTCCATAAAGCACTGTCACTCTACCTCCAATATCTCTACTTAATGTTCTTTCCAGCGATTTTGATTCACTGTGTGGTGGGACGTTTGTCCACCTTGTGTGTGCTTATTATGCCTTTAACTGAATTTAATTTTTATCTGCAGAGTTCCTCTGATCACCGAAGTATGCCTGTTCTACCTGGAAGCGCTTCTTTAGGCTTTGTTGGTTAAGACAATTTCTGTGAATTTTGAAATCTGGGTATTTCTATGTAGGTCTATGTGTAATTACACCTGCTCTACGTGTATGACTTTGAGTTCTCATGATAACCTGTCTGTCTCACGCGCTACTCTTTGTATTTTGTACTCTTTACTGACCTTGTGCTAAGTTTTGTTGTCCTACCCACAAGGAACCGTGGTGTGCGTGTTTCGTTTTGTCATTATTACCTGTGCAGATTTGCTAAATTGAATGAAGCCTCCCTGGTCAACGCTCGGTCATATCTCCAATACTCCTCGCCTTTGCGTTTGGCCGTCTATTATTCACGGGTTTTTGAAATTACAAATTTTTGTACATCTTTTCTTGTTCTTCCCTAACCCACTACTGTTATTCGTATTTCTGTTTGAGTTTCATTTTGCAGGTATACGGTTGACCCTGCTATACCTACTCCACCTCTATTTTCTCTTCTCCACGTCTGTCTACCTGGGCCACGTCCCACGCATTGGCGTGTATCTGCTCCCTCGACGCTGATTAATTCTTCTACACGTGGCTTCTTATGGGCCACAGAATTCAAACCGCTACAGTTCCCCTATAAATACCCCCTCGCCCCTAACACATAGTACACCTATCACTACGTGTTTTCGAGAGCAAAATCGTTTCTTCAAGCTGTTCTTGTTGTCTGCGCAGAGATTCATATTGTCTACCCAGGATTTTTACTCTTCTCTCTACGCCTCTCCCATACACCCACGCAGTACTAATCATGTCTACCTTTGAAACTCCTGAATTTTATGCTGCCCAAATCGTTGAACTCAACGCCCAGCTGGCCATTCTTGAAAAACAATTCGACGAGGAAGAGGACTTCTCCAAGGCAGAACCAATCGGGGTTCAAATCTCTGATCTACGCAAAGTAATCACTGAACACAAAAGAAATAAATTTATGGCTGAAAAGGAAATTGCACGCATAGCCAAAGAGAAAAAGGCTGAGGAAGAAAGGCTCGAGGCTCTACGGTTAGAAAAATTGAAACAAGAAGAGGAAGAACGCAGAGCAAAGGAAGAGCAGAGAAAAAGGGATGAAGCGGCACGTATTGCCGAGG
Source organism: Euphrasia confusa (assembly GCA_954870475.1). Taxonomy (NCBI): domain Eukaryota; kingdom Viridiplantae; phylum Streptophyta; class Magnoliopsida; order Lamiales; family Orobanchaceae; genus Euphrasia; species Euphrasia confusa. The sequence continues at coordinate 3,733,988 of OX940960.1, read as the reverse complement.
AAGAGAGAAAACGAAAAGAACAAGAGGAGGCAGAACGCATAGCAGAGGAAGAAAGAAAAAGAAAAGAACAGGAAGAGGCTGAACGTATTGCCAATGAACAGAAAAAGAAGGCTGATGAAGATGCTCTACGCATACGTGGGGAAAAAGAAAAATCTGATAAGGCAGCGGCTGACCATAGAGCCCGCATGGAACAGAAACGGCTTGATGAAGCCAACGCTCTTGTAGCTCACACTCTTTCACCGCAGACTCAAGTGATTGAACACACCGCTGCCCGCACACCCACTCCTGATAGCCCTATTGTTACTGTCTCGCCTACTGGGTCCCCCGTCCATCAGCCCACTGACACTACAGTGGTTCTACGTGATTCCACGCCGCCATTCGTGGAGGAGGAACGTAAGGTTGCCTCTAATTTAATTGTAAGAGCCTCGCCAACACGGGTTGTTGGACCTGGATTCTCTGATAACTTCCACACAGAACTGGCGGCCATACGTTACGAATTCTTGCAGGCCCAGGACGTAAACTCTGAGCGTTACTATGGGCAGAGTAAGTGGGTCAAACGTGGGCTGGAGGCCTTTATGCGTGAGATGCACTTGGCCGATTCCATTAATTTCGACGTGGACTACAGTTTGTTTGTCCACCGAGTATTTTTCGCCCACGTAGACCGGGCGTTCGGGACCCCTGGCTCAGAGTCCTACGGGAAGGTGGTTCTCCGTGGAACAGAATATGACTTTAGCCCCCGTACTATCAACAAATTGTTTCGTCGTTCGCGGATCCAAGCAACTTGGGAGGAGCCCTCTACGAACCACCCTGATAGTATGTTGATGGGATTTATTCTCACCGGTGGTCTTGTCTCTACGGACCAGCCGCCCATCTCAAAACTTACTCATTTTTTCTCTCACATCAACCGTGTGGTTGCTAACAATTGGATCCCTACGTCCAACACCGGTGTGCTACATGCAGATGCCCTTCACCTAATGTATAAACTTAGCCGTGGCATCCAGGTGGACCTTGGACAGGTTGTGTTCAATAAAATCAAGTCATACGGTGAAATGACTGACACCCAGATTCAAAGTGCCAGGCTGCCGTGCCCACACTTAATCAGTACTATTCTACAAAGTCAAGGATTCAGATACCGAAAAACTGATGCTCCGTTGACCAAAATCATTGCTTTTCGCTTTGACTCTGCGTATGAACACAAAAGCAAGGTGAAAGACCTACCTTGGCGTAGACTTGGTAATATTGAAGCAGATCGTGCTTTGTTCAACGCTGGTCCGGCTGTTCCTCTGCACCCACAACAAATCCAAAAACGTGGCAACTCCAAGTCTTCCCGTTGTACGCAGCGGCTATTACAAAAAGAATTGGACTCTTCGTCTGATGAGGCTGATTCTTCGGAGGACGAGTTATATTTGTGTCAGCCGAGCACGCTTCTACGTGACTTTGAACGGTTGAACTATATAATTGATATGAGTTCCGGTCTGTGTGGTCATATGCATAACAAGGCACGTAGAGCGGCCCGTCTAGGGGGAGATGGGTCTACCTACGAAGACCTAGGACCGTTGAAGGTGTTACATGCACGTTTAGCTGCTGTGAATGAATTGATTGAGGAACAGATGGAAGCCTCAAGGAATGCCGCTGACCGTCCAGCCAGCAAGAGTGACAAGAAAAATTTAAAAAGAAAAGTTGAAGTGGTGGACGTTGATCAGGATGATGACGAAATGATGAATGAGGAAGAGGTGTTACGCGCGGAGCGTAAGAGAAGGAGAACTGAAGCTGCCTTTGGGCACAGTGACTTGGTTAAAGAAGATGATGGTACGGTGAGGGAGGTAGATGAAGTGAAGAAGAAGGAGAAAGCCAAGGGAGCTGGCTCTTCGGGCTCTGGGACTGCTGCCAAAGGAAAAATGAGTGGGTCTACGGGGATCCTTAAATCTGGTGCTGCAAAATCTAAAGTGACTGGCCCTACGGTTCCCAAAGTCACTTTTATTAATTCTGGTGCCCCCAAGACTGTGATGAAGCGTGGACCAGGAGCTGGTAAAGACGTATCCCTACTTACCCCTGATATGTTCAAAGATAGTCTGGATGTTGCACGCAGACCCCTACGGCTTTCACCCATCAGAGAAAAGAAAAAGGGAACAGCTCAACGTAGGAAACAGATGGCTACCAAGACACCTGTCAAATCCAGGAGGCAGATTATCGACGAGCCAACCGATGACGAAGAAGAACAGGAGTACGAAGAGGAAGAGTTCTCTGATCCTGACAACACTCGTGATCTGCGTCAACATACACCCACACTGGACTCAGACGAGGAAGGAGCAAATGAAGATTAAATTCTTCATATCAAGTGTTTTCCTATCTCTATCCTACCCATGAACAATATTTATTTTCTGTTGTTTTTCATAACTCTGATCTACTCTGTTTTGATACTCATGTTTTTCTGTTTTGATCATTTTGAGTTATCTTATTTTGCTATCTCTGCTTCTTATTCGTATGATTGATTATTTTCTATGCTTCACTGCTCGCATGATTAATTATATGCATGTTTGTCACACGTTTACTTTTTGAGTATGATACTTGTTTGAGGGGGAGTTGCTCTACGAACCCCACTTATGAAGTTGACTCAAAAAGGGGGAGATTGTTAGTGTGAAGTTCTTTGTAGTTCAACATAGAACCATGTTGTTCTTGCTTGAACTACGTTGAACTATACACTATTGTTTTGTAGTAACTTCATGTGATTTGTTTGTTTGTTTTAATTGATTAAATTCACACAAGTCTGCTAGGTATGAGTAGTGCTAACTGGAAAATACAAGTGGCTCTTCCTGGAGCCACGATATGCAAGCGTACTCAGAGTTGGACTAGCGGACTTGGCGATACAAACAACATGGAGTTCTCTGTGTGCACAACTGTGAATGACCCACGTAGTTCTATGTATATCAGTGTGGTCCTCGAATTCACTGTTGCACCACCAACAAGAGAGTCATTCACTAAATATTCGCCAACACTGAGGTGATTCATACTTGCATATAAATTTAAGGAAATATACTATATTTAAATTCTAGGGCATGTAAGTCTTTTTGTGTAAAAAATGGTTTTTTTATTTGTTAGTTAGTGTAAGAAAGATATTTTACTATTCCATTTAGTTCATTTTTTAATATTTACACTTAATATTATCTCTGTCAAACAATTAATGCACATTTCTAGCCAATTAATTTCTTTAACTTAAATTTGATTAGATTTAAAAAATCTCTATTTTAATTAATAAAATTTTCTTCACCTAAAACATTTATATAAGTGGATTTCACTTGTGGGCGGATAAAGTACATTTATATAAGCAAATGAGATTCATTTGTGCGCTCAACAAATGAATAATTAATTCGAGTGAAGTTGGTGAAAGTCAAACTTAGGATCTGACACAAGTCTGGACTCTGGTATCAGAGAGTCGAACCCACACAAGTCTAGACTCTGATACCATGTTATCGAGTGGAGTCGATCATGGCGGGAGTCAAAACCCTGACACAAGTCTTGACTCTGATATCAGAGAGTCGAACCCACACAAGTCTATACTCGGATACAATGTTAGTAACCATTTTATCTAAAAACTCGAATTATGAAAACTGAGCAATTAGACATTATATAAGTGAGTCAAATATATTTTTCAATATTTTACTATTTCAAAATTATTAATAAGTCAAAACAGTCTCATGAACAAGCCAAAACACAAAAAGAAGTTCAACTAAAAACAATCCAAAAGATGCCTAGACTATTGACTATAAAGAAATTAACCTAAAAATAAGCATCATCGATCGATCATCCATATATTAGTCATCGAGCATGAGGGTTAGTCACTTGACCAACGAAAATCAGGACACCCGTCTCGTCTTCTCTCATTACAAACAAAATCGGATGGTCTGCCACAAAATCCAACGGATCATACTCAACTGGCCCTAAGCTACAATACATGTGAATCACAGCGGCAGTAGCAGTCACCTCGATCGATAAATGACTTGTGAAAAACCTTCGAGAAAACGAGGTTGCCGCCTCTGGCTTGGGTGGAGATGAGGTGACTCGCCAACAACGAGGAGACGTGGGACTGCGCTTCATCTCAGCGAAGCAGATTCGATCAAAGGAGGAATACTATGACCGAAGATGATGATGCCTTATCACAAAATGTGACATTGGAAAATGATGGTGAGGGATTGTTGAATTAATAACTTCAACATCAGAAAAATAGTAATTAAATAGTTGCTTTCGCCGGCTATGCTCAAAAGCGGTGTCTTTATTCAGGGCTATGGTTTTCTAATAATATATAGCAGCCCTTACAAAAATTCAAAATCTAAATTTTACCTTTTGATTTTAATCAAGAATACTGTAATAGTGTGACAACTAAATATAAGACAGATTAGTATTATTTTAGAGGAAAACGTCAAAATCGTTTTGATTTTCTAATAATAATCAGGGCAGTTACAAAAATTCAATAATAAAAAATTCGGATCTCAAAATTATTAAGCCAAAACAGTCTCACAAGTCAAAACACAAAAAGAAATTCAACTAAAAACAATCCCAAAGATGCCTAGACTATATATTGACTATAAAGAAACCTAAAAAACAAGCATCATCGATCATCCATATTAATCAGCCAGCACGAGGGTTAGTGACTTGACCAACGAAAATCAGGACACCAGTCGAGTCTTCTCGCACTACAAACAAAAACGGATGGTCTGCCACAAAATCCAACGTTTCATATGTTAGTGTGAAGTTCTTTGTAGTTCAACATAGAACCATGTTGTTCTTGCTTGAACTACGTTGAACTATACACTATTGTTTTGTAGTAACTTCATGTGATTTGTTTGTTTGTTTTAATTGATTAAATTCACACAAGTCTGCTAGGTATGAGTAGTGCTAACTGGAAAATACAAGTGGCTCTTCCTGGAGCCACGATATGCAAGCGTACTCAGAGTTGGACTAGCGGACTTGGCGATACAAACAACATGGAGTTCTCTGTGTGCACAACTGTGAATGACCCACGTAGTTCTATGTATATCAGTGTGGTCCTCGAATTCACTGTTGCACCACCAACAAGAGAGTTCAAGTTCTATTGTATAAAGATCTTGAATTAGTGCTAACACATTGATGGACACGGAGCAAGCACAGATAGACATGGGGCTGAGGGAATGACTGCTAAGGAATGAAGTCAGCCACGGGTGCGACTAGAAGACTTCGCTAGAAGAATTCAAGTCAAAGAAGAAAATACGAAGTAATCTAACTGTGCATGCAACAAGCTCGAAGCGCGAACACATGCTAATGTGGCAGCGGGTAGAGCTGCGTTCATCAAGTACGGAACAATGGAATATTCGCTTGAGATGCCTTGGGCTCGGTTGTTCCATTGGGCCGTCATGGGCTTGGCCCATTAAGCGTGAATTCCGGAAACCCTACTTATCGATGCCTATAAATAGTGGGTTGTTGGAATTCATTCATTACACTTTTGATTAGACATATTCTAGAGAGAGAATTATTGTAGACCGAGAGACTTCGCTAGAAAGCTCCGGTCGTACCCTCTGTTTAGTCTTAGTAGTACTCATCGCTAGATTAGTTCTACCTAGACTTAGTTTTTGGTCGTGTGACCTTTCTACAAGATTCGCTAGAATTTTGTAGATGTTTTTGTAAAGTGGTTCCACCCATTACAAGATAAATACAAGTTTACTTTATAGAATCTCAAATTGTGTTAAGTAATTGTACTCTACCTTTCACTACTTTATTCTAGGTAGAGCATAGTACAATATACACAATTTCATCATACTCAATTGGGCCTGCGCAACCACAAATGTTCATCACCACGGCAGTAACAGCAGCAGCCTCCGTGCCCTCCTCATTAACCTCGATAAACGACTTGTGAAAAACCTTCGAGACAAGCAATTCATCATCAACCATCTTGGTAAAGCCACCCTTGAAAATGAGATCCAATCCCCGTCCCTTGAGGAGCTTAGAAGCCTCAAATCCAAAATTCATTTTAAACTTGGGAACAAGAAACCTTCTGACATATGCATACGAACGAGGGAGGTGGCGTGCGACGAAATCAACTTCTGACCGAAGTCTCTCAACCATGGCTGGTAGCCCATCTATGGCATTGGGAAGAAACAAGTGCATTGAGAATCTACGTTTGTCCTGACCGTGCTCGTAGGGTAGGGTTAGGACTTTGAAATCGCGAAAGGCACTTATGAGTTGTCTCTTCCAGCTGCTCATGAAGGGTACTTGGACGGAAGTTCTGTTCATGAGGTAGAATTTGTGTTGTTTCGTTAGGGCCGAGTCGAATTTATCTTTCAAGATGCCTTTGAAGTAGATGGCATTTGCAAATATGAGTCTTGTATTATCATCGACTCGGGTGGCAGTATATCTTTGATCAGGCCGTTTGTTTCCTCTTCAGCCCAAGTGTTCACTTCTTTTCTAACCTCGTCCGCCTATGAAAATCAAAGGAAATTTGTTAATAAAATCAATGTAATTAAAGAATATATATTGTAATAACAAAACAAATAATCAGTACATAATTCTCTGGGAGAGAGAGGGGTACTTTGTACTTTGGAATCTCAAATTTGAAATACAAATTTCTTTTTTCAGGATAAGATATTAATTAATTGCAAACATCTACATAATTGTATTTATAATTAGAACAATTAATGAAACAATATAAATATGAAACCCTAACCCTAAGCATACAAAATATTAAACCCTAACCCTAATCATATGTACCTTAGTTTGAAAATCAACACGCTCACAAGCAGCTTTGTAATCGTTCTCGACGATTCCTTTGAAATCGGGCTTCAAGGTTAGGCTCCGATCGACCCACATGCCATTGGCCGTAGACAAGCGCGGCCCGCCGAGCGGAGAGCCGTCGGAGAGCAGCCGCGTCGCGTGCTGCGACAAGAACTTGTTGAGTTCCTCGACGGAATCGGACTTGAAATAGGCGAGGAGCTGATCTCGGGTGGGCCCTCCCGATCCGGCGGCGAGGATGGAGAGCGCGATGTGGATGGAAAGAGGCGAGAAGACGAGGTTTCCGCCTTTGACTTCGGTGGAGATGAGGTGCCTCGCCAGCGACAAAGAGGCGCCGGTGAAGCTGGGGATGAATACGTCGTCTCTCTTCCGCTTGATCACCATGTTAATTAGTTTCTATGCGCAACCAATTATAATTAAGAATTAAAGAGAATACGAGCACTATTTTTATATACACAATTACATAGAATTAGTAATTAGGATTTAGGATACTATTTATTCTAGTTATTTCTTAATTTTTAAAATAAAATATTTTATGCCAACTATTGGAAAAAGCATAAAACTTAATTCTCACGTCTTCGATCACACTATTGATTTAATTATGGTTTTTTATAATTCTTTCTTAATTTCCTTATTATAAACAAAATATATTTAATTTCTGTCAAGATATATTAAAAAGGAAATTTTTTCTATTTAAAAAAATTTTAATTATAGAAGTTTTTAAAATTCTGTAGTATGATACTTTGGGTAACCTATAGGTGCGTAATTAAATTCCTTATATTGATATATTTAGAAAATCAGATATATTTCGGATTCAATAAATATAGACAACTAGACTTAGGACCTGTTCTTTTGGACTAAAACGGCTGAACTGAACTCAACTGAAAGAGGACCTGTTCTTTTGGAGAAAAAAAGAAAATTCGGGTCACATATATAAGAATTGTAACTATGGACCTGTTCTTTTGGAGAAAAAAGCGTTCGACGAAAATTTTTGTGTGTATTTGATCTTGTGTGCTTTGGTTCATTTGGAACAAGAAATCTTCGTCTTTTTTAAGGTCTTGAAACAACTTGCGAAAAAATATTTGAAAAAGCTAGAGCTAAGTCTTGAATTCAACTTTCTTTAAAAAATTGCATTAATAGTAATTTTACGTTTCACGATTAGTGTTGTAATCTTAAATTATATCTGACTTAGGTGGACTCCGGTTATGTTGAGTACTTCTAGTACTCGTTTTTAATATATTTATTTCTCCCTTACAAAAAAGAACATAGTGTCACACTATCACTTTACTGAATATAAACATATTTTAGTAGTATCTTAAAATAATTTAAAAATGTTTTAAATTAATTTTTAAACAATTTAAACTGTGTTAAAATCATTTTTAAATAATTGAAAAACGTTTAAAACATTTTAAAATATCTTAAAATAATTTTTAATTAATTTTAAAAAATACTTCTTACGTATTTTAAACGGTCTTAAAATATTTTAAATACTTTTTCAATATAAAAAATATTTTAAACATAAAATATCTTTAAATAATTTTTTAATGACTGGAATTGAAATACTACTTTTTTAAGACATAAATTATTTTAAAATTATTTTAAAACAATCTTAATTTTATTTACTCAACTTTCATGATTATAAAAATTTAAAATTATTTAAATAATAAAAAAATATTATATATATGGATCACTTTCTAAATAAAGAAAAAAAAAACTCCGGCCTGGAGTTTGATCCATTGTAATCGAATGACCATAACAAAATGAATTCCAAAGCTATGAAAGTAAAAATCAGTATAATAATATATATATATACTCATGAGTATTAGATTGAGAAGTTGAACGTTAATGAAATTCACAAATAGACCTGATCAATTACACGAATTTAAAATATACCCAGAATCAACAGCTAAAAATATTCATGATTAGAAATATTCAAAATTTAAAATTAATCCATCAGACATTTATCTTGTTCTTAAGCTAAAAATGAAATAAAGTATGATCATCTATTACCCTTCCTTTGGGTTAGTTACTTGACCGGTGAAAATGACGACACCCGGCACATCTTCTCTCACGACAAACATGAACGGATGGTCCGCAACAAAATGCAACTCTTTTAATTTCTCACTGCAATCCTCAGCCTCTTCCTCCTCAAACATCGCGGCAGAAGCAGCCGCAGCCTCCGTGCCTTCCTCATTCACCTCGATAAACGACTTGTGAAAAATGTTGGAGACACGCAAATTATCATCACCAACCATCTCGGTTAAGCCGTCACCCTCGAAAAGGAGATCTAATCCCCGTCCCTTGAGGAGCTTAGAAGCCTCGAATCCAAAATTCATTTTAAACTTGGGAACAAGAAACCTTTTGACATCCACATACACACGAGGGAGGTGGCGTCCGATGAAATCACGTTCCGACCCAAGTCTCTCAACCAGGGCCGGTAGCCCATCTTTGGCATTGGGGAGAAAGATGTGCATTGAGAATTTACGCTTATCCCGACCTTGTTCGTAGGGTAGGGTTAGGACTTTGAAACCGCGAAAGGCACGTACGAGTTGTCTACGATAGCTGGTCATGAAGGGTACTTTGACTTTAGTTCCGTTCATGAGGAAAAATTTGTAGTCTTTTGTGCGGGATGAGTCGAACTTATATTCCCAGGCTCCTTTGAAGTAGATGGCATTTGCAAATATGAGCCTGGTTCTGCAATCGACAGAATCGGATGGAAGAAGATCTTTGATTAGGCCGTTTGTTTCCTCGTCGGCCCAAGTGTTCACTTTTTTTCTGACCTTGTCTGCCTATGAAAATCCATGGGAATTTGTCAAAGAATAGTGTAATACTACTTTAATTGTCCCATACAAATTTTGCACTGAACCTTTGTAAATAAAAAAATAAATAGTATTTTCTTAGTCAAATGTTTGTCAATTTCTTTTGTAATTTACAAAGGAAACTTGTGGGACAAAAAGAGTACACAATTCTCTTAGACATACTCCTATCTCATACTAGTTCTCACACGGAGGGAGAGTAGTTATTTGTAGTCTCAAATTTGAAATACAAAATTCTTATTTTAGGGTAAGAAATAAGATAATTCCAAACATCTAAAGTATTTATAATTTGAACAATTAAAAAATAATATACTATATATTAAACCCTAACCCTAATTACATAAAATATCAATCCCTAACTCTAATCATACGTACCTTAGTTTGAAAATCAACACGCTTACATGCTGCTTTGTAATCGTTCTCGACGATTCCTTTGAAATCGGACTTCAAGGTTAGGCTCCGATCAACCCAGACGCCGTTGGCGGCTGACAAGCGCGGCCCGCCGAGAGGTCCACCGTCGGCGAGCACCCGCGTGGCGTGGTGCGACAAGAGCTTGTTGAGTTCCTCGGCGGAATTGGACTTGAAGTAGGCGAGGAGCTGATCTCGGGTGGGCCCTCCCGACCCGGCCGTGATGAGGCCGAGCACGACGTGGATGGACAGCGGCGAGAAGACGAGGTTGCCGCCTTCACCTTCGGTGGAGATGAGGTGTCTCGCCAGCGACGAGGAGACGCCGGTGAAATTGGGGACGTATTCTCTCTTCCGCTTCACCATATGTAGTTTCTATGGCAACCAACAATAAAGAAATACTACAGTATAACCTAATAGCTACAATGGTTAATGCAACTATATATAATTAAATGAATTAGTAAATTAAATAATTAATCTAAAATAATACAAAAAATATATTTCATAGATTTTATTCTATACAATTAAAAAAACGTAACTCCCACGTCACTATTAGTTTCTATGCCAAACCAATAACCTACTATAGTTTATACAAGTATATTTATATAATTACATGAATTGAATTACTAAATTAAATCATCATAAATAATAATAAATATATTTCATAGATATTGTTAGATACAATTAAAAAATCTCCAGATATATAAGTACTACGTGTGTGCACAACTTTATTTTGTTTTTTTATTTTGTTTTTTTCAAATAATTTGTTTTTATGCAAAAAATGGAAAAAGCATAAAAACTTAACTCTCACGTATTCTCACTGTTGATTTAATTAAGTTTCTAGAAATCTGCGTTACAATTCTTTGGGTAATTACCTATATATACAGGTTAAATTAACTGGTAAAGATTTTGTTCTATACATTATAACGTACTGCGAGCTTTGTCTAATGAAAATATCCCCAATTTTGTTTTTGTAATTTACACAAAAATGTCCTTATTTTATTAAGTAGTAATATATCTGCAAAATCATAACTGACTTTACTTTATAAATGTATTTTAAAAGACTTTATAAATGTTTAATAAGTATTTAAAATTAATGGATTGTGTTTTAAAATGTATTTTACATCACTTAAAATTATATTAATACTTTTAAAAGTATTTAAAAAATAATTTAAATTATTTAAAAATTACCTAATGACACTTTAAATTATTTTAAATGTATTTCAAATCTTTTAAAATAATTTAAAATATTTAAAAGTGCTTTAAATTATTTTATAACATTTAAAATTTTATTTTACGATTAATAGATTTTAGAATTTATTTTGTATTTCAAATCATTTAAAGAATTTAAAATATTTTAAAAGTGCTTTAAATTATTTAATAATATTTAAAATCACTTAAAATTTTATTTTAAGATTAATAGATTTTAGAATTTTCCAATGTCATTTTGTAAATATATTAATAATATATAGATAGTGATCACGAAATTAGGGTTACACAAGTAGTAATTAAGTACTCTTTTCTATTCATTTTATTTGTCATTTTACAAGTTTTTTATTATTCTATTAAACATGATAATGAAGATTTAAGAGAAAAAAAAACAATTTTTTTAATAAAAAATAATATAACTTTATTTTATTTAGATTAATGTCTCTAATGTAGAATAAATAGGGTTAAATTAAGCATTAATTAACTTTTCTATTAATTAGAATAGAATAACATATAAAATAAATAAGGAGTAGAAATAGTAATAAAGACATAATAATAAAATTGTTCAAAATTAGAAATTTTAAGAAAGTCGGTAACAAAAACTAAATATCACTAGAAAATCCATCTTGAAAGAATCCATCTTCTCATTAGGGTTAGTGACTTGGCCGATGAAAATGACGACTCCCGACACATCTTCTCTCACCACAAACATGAACGGATGGTCCGCCACAAAATCTACCTCCGGTTCCTTAAACATCTGGAAGGAACACCCATAAGTCATATTCGCTACGGTTACAGCAGCCGCCTCTGTGCCTTCCTCATTCACCTCAATAAATGACTTGTGAAAAATTTGAGAGACATGAAGTTCATCATCTTTCGCAGCTGAATCAACCATCTCGGTCAAGCTACCTCTTTCGAATGGGAGAACCAATCCACGTCCCTTGAGGACCTTAGATGCCTCGAACTGAAATTCCATTTTAAACTTTGGAATAAGAAACTTTCTGACCTTCACTGACATACGAGGGAGGTGGTTGTTGACAAAATCAACTTCCGACCCAAATTTCTCGACCAGGGCCGGGAGCCCATTTTTGGCATCGGGAAGAAATATGTGCATTGAGAATCTACGGTTATCCCGACCCTGCTTGTAGGGCAAGGTTAGGACTTTGAAACTGGCAAAGGCACCTATGAATTGCCTATTCCAGTTGGTCATGAAGGGTACTTGGACTGAAGTTCCGTTCAAGAGGTAGAATTTGTGGTGTTTTGTTCGGATTGAGTCGAACTTGTCCTGCCAGATGCCTTTGAAGTAGATGGCATTTGCAAGTATCAGCCTCGTTTCAGAATCAACGGAACCGGGTGGAAGTATATCTTTGATGAGGCCATTTGTATTCTCCATGGCCCAAGCGTTCACTTCTACTCTAACCTTGTCAGCCTAATTTGGAAATCAAAAGACAATCAGTGTGATTATATCAAAAGTTGATTAATTCAATCTATAATCAAAGAGCTACTAGCTACTAATAATTTATTATCAATACACTTTTGTCCTGTATTGGTTGTCGCAATTCATTTACAAAGCAACTTACAAATATCAATATTAAATCTATTATTTGAAAAAATATACTCCATATGAACAAAGATCAATAGTTTTAAAATATCATGATCGATCATATGTTATAACACACAAAATTATCTATATAATTAAACTAGTTTTTCTAGAGTATTGATTGACTGATTTTTTTAAATTAAAAGACTAGATCTAGCTATATCAGAAACCCTAACCCTAACCCTAACCCTAACCCTAATCTTAGGTACCTTAGTTTTAAAATCAACACGTTGACAAGAAGCTTTGTAATCGTTCTTGACGATTCCTTTGAAATCGGGCTTCAATGTGACGCTCCGATCGACCCACATGCCGTTGACGGTGGACAGGCTCGGCCCGCCGAGCGGTCGGCCGTCGGAGAGCAGCAGCGTCGCTTGTTGCAACAAGCTCGTGTTGAGTTCCTCGCCGGACTCGGACTTGAAGTAAGAAAGTGTTGGGATTTGTATGAATCTCATCCATACCCCAATAGATGGATTTACGTATTTTACAAGCATGAAAAGTGCGGAAGAAAGAATCATGCATAAACACGTAAAACCCTAATCATGGATCTAGTGCGCACGTATGTAGTAAGAACAATTAATGAGTTAGTTTATGAATCGTGTACCTTGTGATTCTTCTTAATAATTGATGCCCGAACGTAGATGGATCAGCCGCGAAAGTAACCGGCCTCAATTCGTTGCACGAACCCTCCTTGATCCTTGAAACGACGTGAACTTGGACTTGGAACGAACCCCGCTCGATTCCTCGATTCCTTCGGCCTCTCCACGAAATTCTCTCACGAATATATGATAATGTAGTAGTAAATTTCGTGGTCATAGGGTCCCTTTATATAGGAGTAATCCATAGGGTTTCCTAGTAGGCGTAGGAGTCCAAAAAGGAAGGAAATCGCAAACTTTCCAAAAATTCGCGATCTGGAGGACCAAGCGCCCGCCTGGGGGGTCAAGCGGCCGCTTGGTCCACCGACTTACCCCAAGCGCCCGCTTGGGGGGCGTAGCGGCCGCTTGGCGGTCCAGAATATGATTTCTCTCCGTTTTCTTCGTCGTTTCACCCCGATTCCCAACCGAAGTTTGTATAGTCCAAGTATACATGATCAAGAGGGCCGTGTGACTCATTTGGCATGATCATCAAGTGTTAAGTTCGTGTTCTCGACAAGACACATAACACCGACTAATCGATCCATCTACATAGGACGCACTATATAACTTATCTCGGTACAACACACGTGGAATGAAGGACACAAATCCAACAATCTCCCACTTGGACTTCAGTTCCAGTGTGTATCCACGTTTCCCTTATCGCTTGATGTCTAAGTTCGAACTAGAGGTAAGACCAGTGTCACTCTCGTTCCGTTCGAACCTTTCTCGGATCTCTTGAGCGGATTGCGAACCGGATGATCACCATGATGCATATCCGGGCATGGCCATGCAGTTTTGCAATCCCAACTCTCCGAGTGGCCTTTAAGACATTTAATCCTACCTCGTAGGAGGATAATCCCATCTTGTCAATCTAAGTGCTCTCACTTGCTTCTTGAGGTATCCAACGACTATCTTTATAGCTCCGTTTTACCGAAAGCGTTTGACAGCGTCAAAACACAACATTTCACAATGTAGCTACTCTAGACTACTCAGGTCTAAGGAGACGTCCGAAAGTTATAAGATTTGGTATTATGACACACTGCCTTATATACCATTCTTAGGCGAGTCACGTCCGACACCCAGCTCCCAGCCGTTGTCTATACAATTGTACTCGACGTCCCACGTCTAGCCCATGAGGTGGCGCTATAGTACAACTTGCAATCTAATCTTTATATTGATCAATTGTGTCTGTTCGTACACTGTGATCTAGATTAGGGACATTAAGTTGATTTTAATTTTAGTTCAATCACCGAGCCTCATTATGTGACATTATCACATAACTCAGATAAAATTTAAAATCTACGTTGAACAGTTCATATAATCCAAACCATGAGAATATGAATAAAATTGATTTAATAATCAAAATGAATGTTTACATTATAATCTCCGAAGTAAAATAAATTACAACTTAAGAATTAGTCCTCAAGACGTTTAATTCCTATCGCATCAAATAAGGTATTATGCCTTAACTGCGGGAGAGGTTTAGTAAATGGGTCAGCAACGTTCTCCTCGGTTGCTATCTTGCGCATTTCTATATCACCTCTTCCCACGAAATCGCGGATGACGTGATATTTTCTGAGTATGTGTTTGACTTTGTGGTGATCCCTTGGCTCTATTGCCTGAGCTATGGCTCCACTATTATCGCAATAGAGAACCATAGGTTTAGCAGCACTGGGGACGACACCAAGTTCCTCAAGGAACTTTTTCATCCATACACCTTCCTTTCCAGCCTCCGAGGCTGCAATATACTCAGACTCTGTAGTTGAGTCGGCGACAGAGGTTTGCTTGGAACTCTTCCAACTAACCGCGCCTCCGTTTAGACAGAAGACGTAACCAGACTGAGATTGCTGATCGTCATCATCAGTCTGAAAACTCGCGTCCGTATAGCCCGTCATTTCTAACTCATTTTGTCCCCCATAGACAAGATAATTCTCCTTAGTCTGATTAAGGTATCTGAGAATATTTTTGGCCGCAGTCCAATGCGCCTCACCCGGGTTCGACTGAAAACGACTCGTCATGCTCAAAGCATACGATACGTCTGGCCTCGTACATATCATGGCATACATAATCGATCCTATTGCCGAAGCATAAGGAACATTATCCATCCTCTTTTGCTCAACAGGTCCTTGCGGGCACTGTTTAAGACTAAGTTTTGAGCCATGTGTCATGGGTAGAAGACCCTTCTTAGAGTCCTTCATCTTGAACCTTTCAAGTATCTTGTCAATATATGACTCTTGATTTAGTCCAAGCATCCTTTTAGATCTATTCCGATAGATCTTGATGCCCAATATGTATTGTGCTTCTCCCAGATCCTTCATTGAGAAACACTTTCCTAGCCACTCCTTCACAGAGTTCAACATCGGAATGTCATTTCCAATAAGGAGTATGTCATCGACATACAGCACAAGAAAAACGATTGCGCTCCCACTGACCTTCTTGTATATACAAGAATCCTCTGGGTTACGTTCAAAGCCGAATTCCTTTACGGCTTCGTCGAAATGCAGATTCCAACTCCGAGATGCTTGCTTGAGCCCATAAATGGCTCTCTTAAGCTTGCATACCTTCTTAGCCCCCTTTGGATCGATAAAACCCTCAGGCTGTGTCATATACACATCCTCTTCAAGAATCCCATTCAAGAAGGCGGTTTTAACATCCATTTGCCATATCTCATAATCATAATGAGCGGCAATGGCAAGAAGTATCCTGATAGACTTAAGCATCGCGACTGGTGAATAGGTCTCGTCGTAGTCCACCCCGTGGATTTGGCGAAATCCTTTTGCTACCAATCTAGCTTTGAAAACCTCGGGTTTTCCATTCATGTCGGTCTTGATCTTATAGATCCATTTACACTCAATAGGCCTAGCCTCTTGAGGTAAATCGATCAAGTCCCAGACTTGATTTTCAGATATGGAGTCCATTTCGGATTTCATGGCTCTCAGCCATTTCTCGGAATCCGGACTTGTCACGGCTTGACTATAGGTGGATGGTTCCTCATTCCTCAAGATATTAATATATCTAGCGGGACGAGTTATTGTCCTTCCCGACCTACGAAGATCAGTTACCACCTGCGAGGGTTCAGGAATCACCACGACCTCGTCGTTTGCTTCCTCGGCAACTGGTTGTTCATCATGGACCTCGTCCAGAACAACTTTACTCCCACTATCTTTCTTAGAAAGGAATTCCTTTTCCAGAAAGATACCATCACGAGCAACAAAAACTTTGTTCTCTGATTGGTTGTAGAAATGATATCCTCGGGTTTCTTTTGGGTATCCCACAAAGAAAACCTTGTCAGATTTGGGTTCAAGCTTGCCAGAGATATTTCTCTTGACATAGGCTTCGCAACCCCAAATCTTGAGATAAGAGAAATTCGGGACCCTCCCACTCCATATCTCATATGGTGTCTTACTCACAGCCTTTGACGGCGTCCTGTTCAGTATTAGAGCAGCAGTAGAGAGTGCATGTCCCCAAAAGGATATAGGAAGTTTTGCTGAGCTCATCATAGATCGAACCATGTCCAAGAGAGTTCGATTCCTTCTTTCAGACACTCCATTCAACTGAGGAGTTCCAGGAGGGGTGAGTTGAGATCTAATCCCACACTTCACTAGATGATCATCAAACTCATGACTCAGATATTCGCCTCCTCGATCCGATCGAAGGACTTTTATCGTCTTGCCAAGTTGATTTTCTACTTCATTTTGGAATTCTTTGAATCGCTCAAAAGATTCCGACTTATGCTTCATTAAATAGACATAACCATATCTACTTAAATCATCAGTAAAAGTTATGAAGTATACGTAACCACCTCGTGCCGGTGAACTCATTGGTCCACACACATCAGTGTGTATAAGGCCCAATAGATCACTAGCTCGCTCACCAGTTCCCAGAAATGGTGATTTCGTCATTTTGCCTAATAGACACCCATCGCATGTATCAAATGATTCCAAATCAAATGATTTGAGAACACCCTCCTTGAGGAGTCTCTCAACACGCTTAGTGTTTATATGGCCTAAACGACAGTGCCAGAGGTATGTTTCGTTAGTCTCGTTTGATTTAGCTCGTTTGGTATTTATATTGTAGATTTGTTTATCTAAATCGAGCACGTATAAGCCACGCTCAAGACGTGCTAAACCATAAAATACATCACGATTAAACAACGAAAAAACTCCATTAATAATCGTAAAATTAAATCCTTCAGCATCCAATGCAGAAATAGAAATAATATTCATGGTTATACTAGGAACAAAATAAACATTATTGAGTTCTAGTACGAGCCCAGAGGGCAAAGATAAACTATAAGTCCCTACGGCTAATGCAGCGACCCTCGCTCCATTCCCCACGCGCAGATGGACTTCACCTTTCTCTAACTTCTTACTTCTTTGCAGTCCCTGCACATTTCGAACAATGTGAGTTCCACAACCGGTATCCAATACCCATGAAGTAGTGTCAGAAAAATGTATATCTACAACGAAAATACCTGAAGACGATGGGGCGACCCCATTCTTCACATCTTCCTTGTATTTAGAACAGTCCCTCTTGTAATGGCCCTCGCCATTGCAGTAGAAGCATATCGGTCCCACCGCATTCTTCTTCTTGTCTTTGGCCTTGGGTGCAGCAACAGCTTTTCCCTTGCCTTTGACTTTGGACTTGTTCTTCCTTTTGGAAATTCCTCCTTCCTTTATCATAAGAACATCTCTCCCAGAGTTGCTCTTAATCGAGGGTTCTACAGTCTTCAAAAGACCATGTAGATCCATCAACGATTTCTGAACTCCGTTCACATGATAGTTCGTCCTAAAGGAGTCATAACCATCATACAACGAGTGCAGAACGATATCTACTGCCAATGCCTCTTCATATGGGAATCCTAGGCGCTCACTCGTCGCAAAAAGACCCATCATCTTTTGCACGTGTGGCCCAACAGGTTTCCCTTTTTGAAGCTTTGTATCCATTATGTCACGAAGGACATTGAACCTCTCAATCCTCGCTTGTTCCCCGAACATGCTCTTGAGTTGTTCAATGATGCTATAGGCATCCATGTGTTCGAACTGCCTTTGAAAGGCGGGTTCCATGGCCCCTAGCATGATGCAGGTCACCTCTCGCGAGGCTTCCTCAATCTTCTTGACATTGGTCTTTTCAGGACCAGTGGAATTTGGAGTAATTTTAGGAATAGGAGTTTCCAGCACAGTCTCTCGTTTCTCGTATTTGAGAGCAATTCTCAAATTTTGATGCCAATCGAGAAAATTAGTACCGTTCAATTTTTCCTTCTCAAGGATTGAACGCATGGTACTTGGGTTGATTGAGTTAGTTGACGACATATTAACTACAGAATGAAATAAACAAGTATTTAGTAAACATTCAATGTTTGACAACAAGTCGTTCCTAGAACACTTATATAGTTGTCTATTTCGTTCTCCAATGTCCAACATTGGTGTCTCTAGAACAAAATAATTCCAAGATCCTCATCTCGCAATTTCTCGAGCCAAGGAGAGCTTGACACTCGAAAAATCCAAAATAGGTAGACAATCTCATTGTCAATGTTATTTCAATAGTCTCACTATCGACAATAATACTCTTGGTTGATAAGAATCCCATTCTTATCTCCTCGCCTCGACTACCACGCCTCCAGTGGGTTCGTCGATGAGAAACCAAAAACACGTTGTAGAGGCCTCGTTGTTCCTTTACCCTCACCTTATCTCAAGATCAAAAATATAGCACCCCGCGGAGGCGGAACCTACTAATTGATGATCGAGAGCTTTAGGGGGTGTGTCTAATTGGACAAGGCGATAACTCATTTTATGAGACTATACATGCAGGTTTTGTTTTAATCGATTGAACATGATGAAAACGCATAATATAAACCTAAAGCATGCATACTACCGCAGAGCATAACATCTATCAAGCACAAGAATTCTCAATTCCTAGCAGGCAAGATGCAACAATTAACTCAAAAATGCCTATTAATTTTTTATTCTCAATAAAATTCAGATTTAATTGTTTCAACAACGATTATTCCCAATAATCGCCTTTTATTTGTATCCCCATCATAATCATCCCAATAATCAAAACGCGATAAATCGTAAGTGAAAACTCGAGGTTTCTAACCAGCGATTTATCATGCAATTGCGCCCTATCTCCCATGTGACATGGGGGAGCCAACCAGACGATCGTACCATCCCATGGTTCGAAAGTCTCTAATTTGTGTCATCGACTAATTTAAGCACTCTGGTCTCATTTCCACTCCCCGGGGTGAGAAATAGATCGGCTTGAAATTAATCTTTGGAAAAACAAATTAGGCATTGTTTCGAAAATTTGATAAAACATGAAATTCATGAAAAATACAAGAATTCCAAATTCTTTATTAATCATGATTGAGAGATAAAATTGACAAAATATTATTCCAAATAATTCATCAATTTCGAATTTCATAGTATGGCGATTTGATTTATGCATACAAATTTAACCAAATTAATTTTGCCAAAAATCAAGTATTATTTTTCCAAAAAATATTCCATGAAAAATTAATGAAAAAATAAAAAACAATTCATGGACACTTGATTCATACAAAATATAATCTCAATTAAATTAACATAATCAAATACTATTTTTCCAAAAAATAGTCCACCGAAAATTCACAAATAAAATAAAAACAATTTTATAGGCACTTGTTCTACGTATACGAAAACGCACGACAAGGCTCTGATACCACTGTTGGGATTTGTATGAATCTCATCCATACCCCAATAGATGGATTTACGTATTTTACAAGCATGAAAAGTGCGGAAGAAAGAATCATGCATAAACACGTAAAACCCTAATCATGGATCTAGTGCGCACGTATGTAGTAAGAACAATTAATGAGTTAGTTTATGAATCGTGTACCTTGTGATTCTTCTTAATAATTGATGCCCGAACGTAGATGGATCAGCCGCGAAAGTACCCGGCCTCAATTCGTTGCACGAACCCTCCTTGATCCTTGAAACGACGTGAACTTGGACTTGGAACGAACCCCGCTCGATTCCTCGATTCCTTCGGCCTCTCCACGAAATTCTCTCACGAATATATGATAATGTAGTAGTAAATTTCGTGGTCATAGGGTCCCTTTATATAGGAGTAATCCATAGGGTTTCCTAGTAGGCGTAGGAGTCCAAAAAGGAAGGAAATCGCAAACTTTCAAAAAATTCGCGATCTGGAGGACCAAGCGCCCGCCTGGGGGGTCAAGCGGCCGCTTGGTCCACCGACTTACCCCAAGCGCCCGCTTGGGGGGCGTAGCAGCCGCTTGGCGGTCCAGAATATGATTTCTCTCCGTTTTCTTCGTCGTTTCACCCCGATTCCCAACCGAAGTTTGTATAGTCCAAGTATACATGATCAAGAGGGCCGTGTGACTCATTTGGCATGATCATCAAGTGTTAAGTTCGTGTTCTCGACAAGACACATAACACCGACTAATCGATCCATCTACATAGGACGCACTATATAACTTATCTCGGTACAACACACGTGGAATGAAGGACACAAATCCAACAGAAAGGATCTGGTCACGGGTAGGGCCTCCCGACCCGGCCAGGATGAGGCCAAGGACGACGTGGATTGAGAGCGGCGAGAAGACGAGGTTGCCGCCTTTGGCTTCGGCGGAGATGAGGTGGCTAGCCAGCGACGAGGAGACGTCGGTCAGGTTGGGGATGGATTCTCTCTTACGCTTCACCATGGTTTTTTTATTTGATGGGCATCCAACAAATAATACGAAGACTATTTATAACCTGAATTAGTAAGCAATAAGGGAAATACAGTATTAACATATATTTATGGTATACTATTAGATTCAATATTTTAATTTGTATGTATTAGGTTAACTTCAAATTTAGAAAGTAGTATAGTAGTGTACTACTTTGCCTAAGATTAGAAAGAAAAAAATTATTTTTCCCTTTTAAATAGTTGTAATGTATATTATTTTATAATAATTTTACAAAAACAAATTTAAAGTGGTGTACTTAATTACTCTATAGGATTTTTTGGATTTTAAAGTTTAAGGTTTTCAATCAAAAAATTTAAGAGTTTATCTTAAAAAGTTTATAGAATCAAAAATTCTTAAAAAGTTTATAGGAATTCAAATAATAAGAAATTGAAATATTAAAATCATAAAAAGATTTTGTATTTATTTCTGGAATGAGAATCTCATTGATGAAGACGATGCCAAAATAGCGGCTTACACGAGGCGGTATATATAGTCGACCAAGACACCTAAAACCCTAGCTGCTATTATGGAAAAATACAGAAAAGAAAATAAATAATTTAATTCAAATTCATTCCCGTTGCTTCATCACGCGCACATGCTTCATAAGGGCTTTTATGACTTTTCCTGAGCTGGTAGCAAAACGACGTCGTACTCGCCTCAATACAAATCAGAATTTGGGGGCTCGATTTAGGGTTATAAATTAGGGGCAGAAACCCTAATTTCATGCATAATTCATGCAGGGTTTATTACCCCCCCCCCCCCCCCCCCCCCCCTCCCGCAATCCGAGCTCCGGTAAAGAAGTGAGGGTGAGTTTGCGCTCCAAACGGAGGAAGGATTGATGAGAAAGAGGCTTCGTGAAGATATCTGCAGTCTGATCGAAAGCTGGAATGTGTTGAATGTGGATTTGGTTCGACTGCACTTTTTCTCGAATAAAATGCAGATCAATCTCAATATGCTTGGTTCTAGCTTGAACCACAACATGGTGTGACATATGGATAGCGCTTGTGTTGTCAACCCAAAGGCGAGGAGGATGTTTCAGAGGTACCATGAGCTCTTGCAAAAGGGATTTTATCCAAGTCACTTCAACAATGGCAAGAGCAATGCCTCTATATTCAGATTCATCACTGAATTTAGAAACGGTATGCTGCTTCTTAGAGCTCCAGCTAAGAAGATTGGATCCAAGGAAAACACAGAAACCAGATGTGGATCTTCTGTCATCAATATCAAAAGCCCAATCTGCATCTGAGAAGGCATGAAGTGGCAAAGAAGCTGATTTGGAGAAGAATAAACCCTGGTTGGAAGTACCTGAAACATACCTCAATAATCTTTTCACAACTCTAAAATGAATATCAGTAGGAGCTTGCATGTATTGGCTCAATTTGTTAACAGCAAATTGAATATCAGGCCTTGTAAAGGTGAGGTATTGCAAGCCACCTATCAGCTGTCTATAGATGGTTGGCTCAGATAAAAGAGTTCCATCAGTTTTGGAAATGGTAGTGGAGTTGACCATGGGAGTTGGGGTAGACTTAGCATGTTTAAGGCCAGCTCTCTCAAGAAGATCATTGGCATAAGATGTCTGTGTGAGAAGCATACCACCAGAAACATAAGAGACTTCAATGCCAAGGAAATAATGAAGTGAGCCAAGATCTTTGAGAGAAAAGGTTTGTGGAAGGGACTGTATGACCTCATTGATAACTGATGGAGAGCTACCAGTTAATATTATATCATCCACATATACCAAAAGAAAAACAGTGATTATTAAGAGTGATTTTCAGTGTATCAACCCAAGCTTTGGAGGCTTGTTTGAGCCCATATATAGCCTTGTTGAGCTTACAGACATGATGAGGCTTTGTGGGGTGTTCAAACCCTGGGGGTTGACTCATAAAAATGGGAGTGATATAGTCAAGCATTCCATGTAAAAAGGCATTATCAACATCTAGCTGTCTGAGCTGCCAACCTCTTGAGAGGGCAATGGAGATGATTAATCTGATGGTAGTGGGCTTAACAACAGGGCTAAAAACCTCTTGATAGTCAATGCCAGCAAGTTGACTAAACCCCTGAGCAACAAGCCTAGCTTTGTGCTTAAGAATGGTACCATCAGAATTCTTTTTGAGCTTAAACACCCATTTAGATCCAATGAGATGTTGTTGAGGGTTCTGAGGGACAAGATCCCAGGTATGGTTGGAAAGAAGAGCTTTGTATTCTGTATTCATAGCAGAAAGCCATTTTGGGTGTTGAAGAGCTTGTTTGTGATTTTTGGGTTCAGAAATGGAGAAATCAGGAATAGTGGTATTGGATAAGAGACCAGAGAGATAGGATTTAGGTTTAAAAATTCCATCCTTTGCTCTAGTGATCATAGGATGCTGATTATCATTATTGGTAGCTGTGAGAATAGGATTTGGATCAGAAGGAGAACTCTGAGAATTCTGAGGAACAATATTCTCAGAATCAGAAACAATGGTACTCCCTCGGTCCAAAGATAGTTGTCATACTTTCCTTTTTGGGGTGTCCAACAATAGTTGACACGCCCAAAAAAAAGAAATAATTATTTTAACTTTTTCATTTTAATATACAATTTTATTCTACTTACCCCACCTACTTTTTAAACTTTACTCACAACTACTTTACTTTTCACTTTTAAAATATATTTTTACCTTTTACTTTTCAATTAAAAAATACAAAAATAACAATTTTCTTAAACTCCGTGTCCAGAAAAGTATGACATCTATTAATGGTCGGAGAGAGTATTATTCTCTTCATGATCTGAATTGGGAGCATCTGGAAAAGGAGATTGAGGTTCTGGTATTGGTATTTGTGGAGTTAAAATGGGTAAGGGAGGGAGGGTATGTGATAAAGGACATGTAGAATGGCTATTTGGGGTAGAGACAACAGGTGAGGTTGTTATAAGCTTGGCAGGAAAAATAACCTCATTAAAAATCACATGCCTGTTGTATATGACTCTTCCATCAGGAAGAAGTAGTTTGTATCCCTTGTATTGGTTGCTGTAACCAAGGAAAATACAAGGTTGAGACCTGGAATCCAGTTTATCAGAATTATATGGCCTCAAATGGTGGTATGCTTCACAGCCAAACACCCTTAAGTAAGTGTAATCAGGAACTTTTCCAAAAAGCAGTTGATAAGGAGATTTAAATTTAATGGTGCTTTGAGGTATTCTATTGATCAAATGAACAGCAGTGCTAAAAGCATCATCCCAGAATTCTTTGCCAAGACCAGAATGAGAAAGAAGCCCAATACCAGACTCAACAATGTGCCTATGTTTCCTCTCAGCTGCACCATTTTGTTCAGGAGTATAAGGGCATGAAATATAGTGTTCAATCCCACAAACTGCAAAACAATCACTGAGGGGTTTGTATTCAGAGCCACCATCACTCTGAATCACTTTGATTTTCCTGTTAAACTGATTCTCCACAAGTGATTTAAAATTCATAAAAACTTGTTGAGTATCAGATTTATGTTTCAAAAAATATATCCACACAAATTTACTATAATCATCAATAAAAGAGACATAGTAGTTACTGTCATTGATTGAGGTAATAGGGGAAGGGCCCCATAGGTCAGTGTGGATTAGGTTTAAGGGTTCAGTAGAGTGAGAATTGCTAGCAGGAAATGGTAATTTATGTGATTTTGCTTGTTGACAATTAGAACAAAAATTAAACGCATCTTTATTGACATAAGGAATATTACAAGAATGCAAGGCCCTTTTAGTATTATCCAAAGATGGATGACCTAAACGCTTATGCCAGAGTTCTAAACTCTTAGATGACTTAACAACTGAAGCAAAAGAACCACAAAAACTGGAATTAAAAACACTGAAATCAGAAGACTTGGACTGGTGGCTATTTTGTGATGGATGAACATGGGAGAGCTGGAATGTGTAGAGACCATGGCTAAGTGTTCCTTCCAGAAGGACCTCCCCTGTGCTGAGATCCTTGACAACACAAAAAGTAGGATGAAATTAAAAAAACACTTTATTATCCTTGGCAAATTAACTCACTAATTAATTTTTTTTTATGGCAGGAACATGGAGAAGATTATTAAGGTTAAATATATGATGGGATTGGTTAGGATTGGTTTTTATGGCAGTAACTACTGTCTTACCAGCATGATTAATGCCAAGCCCTACACCATTTCCCATAGTCAGCTTACTTCCTCCTCCATAGTCAGAGCCAATACTCATATTTGCCAGATCATTAGTGACATGGTGTGTTGCACCAGAATCAGGATACCAAGAAGCTTCTGATGTGTTGTGAACTGAAGTGTAATGAGCAGAGGATTGCTGGGAAGAAGCATTGCCATTGGACCCACCTTGACCTTCATTCTGAGCAGAAGATTTGCTCACAAAATCAGGGTTGTATCTGTGGTAGCACTTCTCAGCTGAGTGGTTTGAATAACCACAAATTTGACAGTAGACCCTATTTCCATTGTTGACTCTTCCTCCCCTTCCTCTATTGGATCCTCTGCCTCTGCCACTAGGGTTTCCTCTACCCCTATTTGACTGAGAGCCATCTGTTCCTCTCCCACCTTTCTGATAAGTGAGATTGGCACTGGGTAGGGATTTATTCCCAGAACTTGCTTCAAGCCTGCTCTCATAGGTGAGTAAGAGAGAAGTTATATCCTTCATAGTATACATGTCCCCTTTGGCTGTCACAGTGATCACCACAACATCATATTCATTCCCTAAGCCAGCAAGGGTATACATGACTTGATCCAGCTCAGACATCCTTTCACCTGCACTCATTAGAGCATCACGACAAGCTTTGACACGGTTGAGATATTCTCTCATGGTCATATCCTTCTTCTTGAGATTCTGAAGCTCCATTCACTATGGGAAAATGTCTCACAGACACCGGGCATGGACCGGTGTTAAAAAAAATTTGTCCGGTGTCTTTGTGCGTGGTGTTAAAGATCAACTATGTTTTAACACCAGTCATGGACCGGTGTGAAAGATAATTTATAACACCGGGTTTTGTGACCTAGACCGGTGTTTATATTATTAAAGACACCAGGCAATTCCATGGGAACTAGCAAAACCGACCGGTTTTAAAAGTAATAGCACCGGTTGTTTTCATATGTGGCTGGTGTCTATAACTGTTTTTGACACCGATTTGTAGTTATATGACCGATGTCTATAATAATGTTTGAAATCGATTTTTAACTCTATGACTGGTGTCTATAAATTATTTTAACATCAATTTTAAACTCTATGACCGGTGTCGTTGATAATAATTAAAATAAAAAAATATAATTTTATGAATTGCTAATAATTAAAATTATATTAAATTCCTGGAATCAAAATATAATATTTAAAATATCCAAATCTCCGAATCCTTACAATTGCCAAATACCAACTCCATAAACTTGTCAATACAAAACATTGAGTACAAAACATGAACCAAACAAATACAAAACAAGATATTGCTAATCTGATAAGAATCACGATTCATGATGCTCTTCCTTTTTCCAATTCAACCCATTCCTCAATCCATTCCTGCAAATTCAATGTCTTCTACACAAAAAAATACAAAACATGAAACAAATAAAAAATATGCCTATTTATTTTATGTCTAAATACATATTCAGCTGTAGTAGATGTCTAAATAAACTCAGAGATTTAATTCTGATAATTAACTAGATTTCAGAGGTTTCTTTTTCCTCTTCTGCTAAACCAAATCATAGGAATGAGAACAGGAAAATTCATATTTACCTACACTGAAATAAGTCACATGAAAAAGAACAGGAAAATTCATATTTACCTACACAAGGTTCTCAAGGTATTTGCACAGCTCAATGCGCATTTCATCAATTTCATGCTGAGTAAACTCAAGCTTTCTCGACTTATTAATTGCCCACTAAAATAACAAGTAGATAAAAATAATGTAACTTGATCAGTGGTAATTTTGTGGATAAATACTAAAATTTAGATAGTATATATACCTTGCTGGAAAATGAAAGTGAGTCGTCATTTATTATCTCTTTCATATATCGCATCACAAAATACCCACATTCAATCCCGCCTGACTGTTTGGGGACACCCTGAAATTATTGAATTTTATACTATATTAAACTGGTAGACAATGTAATAATAGATCTTATATGAAGTACAGTGAATACATGAAGCTATTTTTGTATACCTCAAGATATGTTAGCTTCGGCGGTTTGTTAAATACTCCAGTCACAGCATTGAAAGTTTTGAGAGCACTGCAACATTATATTATGCAATCTCAACATCAAACAATAGTCCAAATTGTTACTCCTTAACCCAACTTTTATCCATTTCTGAGAGGGAGAAACTTTAATACCTTGAAGTGCACACTGAAATCTCGTATGATATACTAGAATTCCGGCTGCTATGACAAGAGTAAAATTTTGCGTCCCACTTTCACGACTATGCAGCAAGTAATGACCTGAATCATCAACAATAATACAAGAAAAAAAATTAGAAGAGCAAACTTAAATTGCTATGATTTAGAATAATCAATATGCCAATACCAGATTTGTAATTTTCTTAAGTGCACATATTCAAACATGTAAGCAATTTTATTCTCTTGTAATAAATAATTTCAGTAAATCCTCTCTAAAATCACACAAATTTATTGCAATCATTCTCATACTCGCACACCAAACCACACATATATGAAATTTCTCAGTCAATCCTCTCTAAAACACATATATAGTAGTATAAAATGGTATTTTTGTTATAATAATGAAAAAATAATTAGCTGTACGATATAAGAATAATACGTAGACAGAAAAACAATCACCCGTTGTCGTCTGTGCTATAAGCAATTCTCATATTACATAAACCAGAAGCATCGTAAGTAAGCATAAATATAGTACCTACTAACTGTGTTTCGTTAAAACGAAATTAATGATTTTTTTACTGTTATCGAGTTTACCAACTGTACCATATAAGAGGGCATTGCCGTTCTTTTAAATCCGGCTCGATTGGAGATTTAGGCTGATCGAGCGCAATGATTTTTAAGTGATGAAAATGTTATTGGACTTTAGAAAAACAATCAACTCGCTTCAATTCATCAGTGTGTACCAAAACATGCACACTATTCAAGTAGTACTACAAATTTGAGCATCAGTCGTCGTCCAACAACCACAATTTTATTTTCCCACTTGTTGATAAAAATGGACCATTTCATAATTAAATTGGACTGCAAGTGTATTTTAGTAACTATCCTAAACAATTTCAACTATTCCAAGTAATGTTATGACATCTAATAAACAAAAAAGAAGAGGATAAAATGATTAAAATTTGAAGTTTATTCCATACCTTTTTAAACAAGTAGACATGTGATTCATCAGCTAGTTTTCATGGGCATATCTTTTCCCACATTCTGGAAACGGGCATACATGATAGTTATCTTGCAAATGTATTTTTAGGTGCGACCTCAGATTAAAATCCAGAGAGAATGCCTGCATGAAAAGAAAATTAAAACGTCAGGATCTCGTACTGGAATCAAGAAAGAAGTGATTATTAAGATAGAAAATTAGCTTTCACGTGATATTTACAAAACTACTCGAGGTTCAACCATCATGTCTACTTTTTTTTTACAGCAAAGGAAATAGACCTCTCGTTTAATCAACTCTCAGAAGAAATACCAAAGAAAATCGAAAACCTCCAGAACCTTAGAGTCCTAACTCTCTCCGACAACAATCTCACAGGAAATATACCATCTGGAATCGGTAATTTAACGTCGCTGGAGACTCTCGACCTCAATAACAATCGATTGAGCGGGCCTCTACCGAGCACCATCTCCAACCTACGTAAGCTTAAGTATCTGCCTCTACCGGGCACTGTCAGCACTGAACTGGAGTTCGCCTACTTCGGGGACAACTTCTTTAACGGTCAACTTCTGGCGCTTAGTGCGTTGTTCGAAACCTTAATTCCTAGATGAACTCTAATCGAAGAGGAAAAAAGAAGAAGGAAAGAAAGAACCCTATTTCTGGATGAGAAACCCTAATCGATTGAAGGGAAAAAACGAAGAAAAGAAACCCTGAATCGAAGGAAACAAACCTGAATCGACGGAAGA
The DNA here is from genome assembly GCA_954870475.1 of Euphrasia confusa. Taxonomy (NCBI): domain Eukaryota; kingdom Viridiplantae; phylum Streptophyta; class Magnoliopsida; order Lamiales; family Orobanchaceae; genus Euphrasia; species Euphrasia confusa. The sequence continues at coordinate 3,704,775 of OX940960.1, read as the reverse complement.
AACTTGAATCGGCCGAAGAAACTGCTAATTTATGCTTTGTTTCGTGTGGGAGGAAGCTTTTCGCCCTAAGCTTGTTCTGCTCGTATGTTATCGTATGTTATGTCCAAGTGAGGAGAGTGAAAGATTTTATCCCGCTTTACTAAAAAAAAAATATATTAGTTTTTTTAACACCGGTCATTATTTATAGGATTGGTGTTAAAGTAACTTATAAATTTTTTTAAAAAATAAAAATACTATTAACACCGGTCGAAAGAAAAACTGGTGTTATAAATGAAAGTTAAAATTTAAAATGGAATATTTAACACCAGTTTGTACAAAACCCGGCGTTAATAATATTTTAACCTCCTCTTTTTTTGCGACAGGTGTTATAAACATTTTTAACACCGTTCACAAAGGCGCCCGATGTCTATGAACTGGTGTCTATGTGACATTTTCCCATAGTGATTCTATACTGCATCTTCCTTGCAGTGGTTTGGCTTGAGAAGCTAGAAACTAGTGTTTCCCAGATCTGCTGTGTAGTGTTTAAGCCAACCACAGATATGAGCAAGGGTTCAGAAAGAGAGGAGAGAATCCAGCTCGTGAGAAGCTGATCTTGCCTTTGCCACAGGTGATATTCAGGGTTGAGTGTGAAGCCTTCTTCATCATCTCCGGGAAGGTACTTTCTGGGCTCTGGAAAAGCACCATTAATGAAGCTCTCCAACCCATGACCTCTGATTGCAGCAAGGATTTGTTGTTTCCATATGAGGAAATTGCTATCATTTAGCTTTATGGACACCAACTGATGGTTGAGCTGAATTGGTGTCGACAAATTTTGATGTTGCTTTTCTGCCATTGAAGCGTGTTAATGTTTGGCCAAGAATCTGTCAAGAAACAGACATATCAATGCTCTGATACCATAATAAGAAACTGAAATATTAAAAGCATAAAAAGATTTTGTATTTATTTCTGAAATGAGAATTTCATTGATGAAGACGATGCCAAAATAGCGGCTTACACGAGGCGGTATATATAGTCGATCAAGACACCTAAAACCCTAGCTGCTATTATGGAAAAATAAAGAAAAGGAAATAAAGAATTTAATTCAAATTCATTCCCGTTGCTTCATCACGTGCATCACACATGCTTCATAAGGGCTTTTCTGACTTTTCCTGAGCTGGTAGCAAAACGACGTCGTACTCGCCTCAATACAAATCAGAATTTGGGGGCTCGATTTAGGGTTCTGAATTAGGGGCAGAAACCCTAATTTCATGCATAATTCATGCAGGGTTTATTATCAAAATTTAATAAATTAAGCACAGGACGTGGATGGAGAATGAGAAGAGGTACTTTTTTTCTTAATAAGTCTATCTTAAAAAGTTTATAGGTATTCAAAATTTAATAAATTAGGTATTCAAAATTTAATAAATAAGCAAGGACGACGTGGATGGACAGAGAAAAGAGGTTTTTTTCTTTGGCTAAGGCGGAGATGTGGACAGAGAAAACAGTTTTTTTCCCTTGGCTACGGCGGAGATGAGGTGGCTACGTCGGTGAGGTTGAGGATGAGTTCTCTCTTCTCGTTGGCCATGTTTTATAATACAAAGAAGAATTATAAATTTATAAGGGTCGGTGAGGTTGGGGACGAGTTCTCTCTTCTCGTTGGCCATGTTTTATAATATAATGAAGAATTATAAATTTATAAGGGTCGGTGAGGTTGGGGATGAGTTCTCTCTTCTCGTTGGCCATGTGTTTATAATATAATGAAAAATTATAAATTTTAAGGGTCGGTGTTGGGGATGAATTCTCTCTTCTCGTTGGCCATGTTTTATATATAATATAATGAAGAATTACAAATTTATAAGGTATATGAAACAGGCTCGAAGTAAACGACATATAAAACAAAAAGAAAAAGAAAAAAAGTAGTAATAGTAATTAAGACATTGTAATAATTAATAAAATTGTTCATAATTAGAAATTTTACGAAAAGTAACAAAATTTAAATATCACTATAAATCTTCCATCTTCCATCTTGCACATCATATCTTCTCATTAGGGTTAGTGACTTGGCCGGTGAAAATGACGACTCCCGACACATCTTCTCTCACGAAGAACATGAACGGATGGTCCGCCACAAAATCTACCTCCGGTTCCTTAAACATCTCTCCGGAACACCCACAAATCATTCCCGCTACAGTAACAGCAGCCGCCTCCGTGCCTTCCTCATTCACCTCAATAAATGACTTGTGATAAATTTTAGAGACATGAAGTTTATCATCTTCCACATGCGAATCAACCATCTCGGTCAAGCTATTCCTTACAAATGGGAGAACCAATCCCATTCCCTTGAGGACCTTAGATGCCTCAAACCGAAATTCCATTTTAAACTTTGGAACAAGAATTTTTCCGACGTTCACTGACTTGTAAGGGAGGTAGTTGTTGACGAAATCAACTTCCGACCCAAATTTCTCGACAAGGGCCGGGAGCCCATCTGTGGCATCGGGGAGAAAGAAGTGCATCGAGAATCTACGTTTATCCTGACCTTGTTTGTAGGGTAGGGTTAGGACTTTGAAACCGTCAAAGGCACTTATGAGTTGTCTATCATAGCTGGTCATGAAGGGTACTTTGATGGAAGTTCCGTTCATGAGGTAGAATTTGTGGTGTTCTGTTAGTGATGAGTCAAACTTATCTTCCCAGATGCCTTTGAAGTAGATGGCATTTGCAAGTACGAGCCTCGTTAAAGAATTGAGGGAACCGGGTGGAAGTATATCTTTGATCAGGCCATTTGTTTTCTCCGTGGCCCAAGCGTTCACTTCTTCTCTAACCTTGTCAGCCTAATTTGAAAATCAAAAGGGAATATTAAACAATCAAGTGCGATTATATCAAAAACTAATTAATTCAATATGTAATCAAAGAACTACTACTAATAATTTATATTAATCTGTACTCATCTGTCCTGGATTAGTTGTGGCAATTAGTAATCCCTCAGAATTGATTAACTTGACATACAAATTTATTTGTTTTTAATTTAGACTAACATTAAATTGAAAACCTTACAAGACGACATGATTTATATGCACTAGTAATTATTATATCTTTCAGAAAATCAATAGTAATTCTATTATTTGAAAAAATATGAAATCAATAGTTTTAAAATATCATCATCATCATCTGTTTAACATACAAAATCGTCTATATAAACTTGTTTTTTTGGAAAAAGCTCAATACTAGGGTATTGATTGATTTTTTTTAAATAAGCTATATCACACGATTGCAATATTAATTAATTGGAATCATAAACCCTAACCCTAACCCTAAAATTACCTTGGTTTTAAAATCAACACGTTGACAAGAAGCTTTGTAATCATCCTCGACAATTCCTTTGAAATCGGGCTTCAATGTGACGCTCTGATCGACCCACATGCCATTGACAGTGGACAGGCTCGGCCCGCCGAGCGGTCGGCCGTCGGAGAGTAGGAGCGTCGCGTGCTGCAACAAGAGCGTGTTGAGTTCTTCGCCCGAGTCGGACTTGAAATAGGCGAGGAGCTCGTCTCGGGTCGGGCCTCCCGACCCGGCCAGGATGAGGCCGAGGACAACGTGGAGGGAGAGCGGCGAGAAGACGAAGTTGGCGCCATTGGCTTCGGCGGAGATGAGGTGGCTCGCCAGAGACGAGGAGACGTCGGCGATGGAATATTCTCTCTTCTCGTTGGCCATGTTAATAATTAATTTCTTTGTGCACAAATAATTACATGTTCAAGCATGCAGTATTTATAAATAAAATAATAATATAAAATAAAGGAGACGTGAGAGTTAAGTTTTTAAAAAAGCTATGTTACAATACTTATATATAGAATAAATTAAAACCTACATATAACCCTTAATTTTATAGTAAAGACATTGCGTATTTTATAGTAATATTTGTACAAAATCAAATCTGTGATCATCAAATATCTGTATAAGATTCGGCCCAAATTAAATTAAAGTTCAAGATTCAAGGGAAAGCCTATGTAATTTAATTGATTTTGAAAATTCATAGAGTTAGATGTTTTGGGTGTCATCATTTTCATGGGTCAACTCACTAACCCCGCAAGCTAAAGAACATGATCAAATCTCTCCATGGTTTATTTTTTTATAGTATTCATGTTCTTTTCTGAACTTCACATATTGCAAAATGATTTTATGTGTGTTTTCTAGTTGAAACATGTAACACTGGCATTACCGAAATACCTGCACCTGTTAGGATTTTCGGATCAGTACGCGGAAGCGTATACACACAAATTAAGACTCGTTGATTCTTAGAATATCCGAGAATTAATAAAATCAAAGTAAGAAAACCTTGAGAGAGATAACCTTTTTATTTCATATAAAACCCTAATAAAACTAAATAAATAAAATAATAATATAACCTCTTTATTTCATATAAAACCCTAATAAAACTAAATAAATAAAATAATAATATAGCTTGGGGAGTAAGACACGTTCTTTTCCTTATCCACATCACGTAACCAATAAATTTGGGTAAAAAGTCGAGTTATGGAATTCATTTAAAAAAATATTGGGTATTAGGGTATCCGATTACCCGTTCGGTATACCGGAAATACCAAATTAATTATATAAATTAAAATAATAAATATTTTAATATTTTAATTAAAAATCTAAAACATTATATATATAATAAATGACATTTTTTAATTATTTTTAATTATTATTTTTGTTTTTTATTACAATTTTAAACGTTGATTGATAATTTTTTATTGTTGGTTGATGAAAATAAATCATTGAATTTGAATATTATTATTGATTTTTTTGTAAATTAAAATTTTAGAGTAATTTTGAATACCCGATTACCGTACCTGTTTACCCGGTTAATATCCCATTTACTAAAGAGGGTCGGATTATGAAATGAATTTTTTTGATTATTAGGGTCCGGTCCGTTTGGGTACTCGAAAAATTCGAGTGCAGGTATCCGTCCGTACGAATATTCATCCCTAAATACCCGGGCAAATGAAATTTATAATTAGCTTGAAAAATAATACAAAAGTTATTTATTTTACAATTTAGTTTTACTTTACAAATCTCCCAAAATTACTCTATGAATAAATTAGACGAAAATTTATTTAAATTATTGAATAAATTAATGCCTTATATTATATTTTTGGATCTTAAAGAATTCATGGAGTCATGGAGATTTAGCTTCATAAAAACTCTTGTAATTTAAAAATTAAGGTAAAATTAGGGTGGATTGTTTAATTAATTAATTAATTTGTTACCATATGAATACACATAAGTCTCTATAAATAGTGGATTGAAGAGGAGACATCGAGTAAGCAACAATATAATATAATATAATGTTCTCCCACCACCTCTCCTCGTCGCTGGCGAGCCACGTCATCTCCAACCAATCCAAAGGCGAAAACCTCGTCTTCTCACCGCTCTCCATCCACGTCATCCTCGGCCTCGTCGCGGCCGGATCCGGAGGCCCGACCCGAGATCAGCTCCTCGCCTATTTCAAGACCAATTCTGTGGAGCAACTCAACATGCTCTTCTCCCAGCAAATCCCGCCGGTGCTCGCCGACGGCTCTCCACTCGGTGGACCGCTCCTGTCCTCCGCCAACGGCGTCTGGGTTGATCAGAGCCTCACCTTCAAGCCCCATTTCAAAAGAGTCGTCGAGAACGATTACAAAGCGGCTTCCAAACGCGCCGATTTTCTAAATGAGGTAAACTTAGGGTTTATTAGGGCTTATGATTTTCTAAATGAGGTAAACTTAGGGTTTATTAGGAATTAATTACTTGAACAAAAATAACTAACCCAATAAAATAAAACAAAAGAGTTACTTTTTTTATGCGAAAATTGAACGAGGTCACGAGTTTGATCCACTGCCAACACCTTCATCGGTTGAACCTGTCACATGGAACTTGCACAGTGAGGTTTACCTTGTTGGCGTTGTTTGCAAATTAAACTACTACTTTCAACCCGAAGGTTTACCCAAAGTGAGTAGCGGCTCCGACCAACATTAAAAAAAAAATTGAAGAATTGAACAAACTAAATTCACTTATTTAGTGTGCTTCACATACTCTACAACACTATTATTTTGCAATTAATTTAGGGTTTTTTTTAATTCATTTGCTTAATTATTTTTTAATTTGTTTCAAATTATTAATATTGCTAGTACTAATATTTATTTGTTCTCCCCATTGTTTACTTGGATATATTTTTGCATGATTTCCATAGGCAAATGAAGTTAGAGAAGAAGTGAACGCTTGGGCCAGCAAGAAATCAAATGGCCTCATCAAAGATCTACTTCCACCTGATTCCGTCGATTCTTCTACTATCCTCGTTCTTGCAAATGCCATCTACTTCAAAGGCACCTGGAAGAACAAGTTCAACTCATTGCGAACGGAACACCACAAATTCTACCTCATGAACGGAACTTCAGTCCAAGCACCCTTCATGACCAGCTATCGTAGACAGCTCATAAGTGTCTTTGACGGTTTCAAAGTCCTAACCCTACCCTACGAACAAGGTCAAGATAACCGTAAATTCTCGATGCACTTCTTTCTTCCTGATGCCAAAGACGGGCTTCCGTCCCTGGTCGAGAAATTTGGGTCAGAAGTTGATTTCGTCAAAAGCCACCTTCCTCATAAGTTAGTGGAGGTCAGAATGTTTCTTGTTCCAAAGTTTAAAATGAATTTTGGGTTTGAGGCTTCTGAGGTCCTCAAGGGAAATGGATTGGATCTTCCTTTCTCTGGTGGCTTGACCGAGATGGTTGATTCAGCTGCGGTTGGTGTCTCCAACATATTTCACAAGTGCTTTATCGAGGTGAATGAGGAAGGCACAGAGGCTGCGGCTGCTTCTGCCGTGTCGTATATAGTATGTTGCGCCGAGAAAGTAGAAGTGTTTGATTTTGTTGCGGACCATCCGTTCATGTTTGTCGTGAGAGAAGATGTGTCGGGCGTCATCATTTTTGTCGGTCAAGTCACTAACCCAAAGCAAGGGCAGTAGGGCTAAAGAACAAGATCAATGCCGGATCACCAAATTTTAAGTTATATTCTAATTTTATTTGGGATTTTAAGTGATATTTAAAATTTGTTGCCGTAGTTCATATAAATTTTTTGATTATAAGGAGTAGAATTGCATTTTTAAATTAATTGAAAATTTTCACATAACAAAAATAAATTTAAATTTTCAAAACAACTAATTAATTTAGAAATAATGACTATTGAAATTTCAGTTGGAGCCAACTTACGCATAATTATCGAATGAAATTTCACAAAATGTCAAATATAATAATTGTTTATTTTTTTCACAAAATTAAAAAACTAACATATTAAATTAAAGAATTAACATATTAAATCATTCGAACATATTAAATTAAAGAATTAACATATTAAATTCGAATGAAATTTCACAAAATGTCAAATATAATAATTGTTTATTTTTTTCACAAAATTAAAAAACTAACATATTAAAATAAAGAATTAACATATTAAATCATTTGAACATATTAAATTAAAGAATTAACATATTAAATCATTCGAATGAAATTTCACTGAAAATGTCAAATATAATAATTGTTTATTTTTTTCACAAAATTAAAAAACTAACATATTAAATTAAAGAATTAACATATTAAATTATTGTATATTCATATTAAATCTTAAAACATATTCAAAAACAAAATTATATAAAATAATTTGCGTAGTAAAATTGTATTTTTTTATATAATTTTGTGTAATAGAATTAAAATGTGATTATTACTAATTATATTATAAGAGTAAAAATTAAATATAGTTTTTATTTTTTTTATGTAATTGTGTATAATAGAATTAAAATATGATTTTTTTCTCATTATATTATAAGAGTAAAAATTAAATATAGCTTTTAAATCGAACACGTAAAAAAAATCAAAATTTAGTTATGTTTCAAATCACTTGTTAAGAAATGTGTTTTTTAATTCAAATCACAATTTTTGTAAAAATAATATTATGAATGCACATATAATTACTACAGATGTAAGTAATTATTTTTAAAAAATAGACATAGAAGTGGTTAAAAGCATATGCTTGAATTCATTTTGTGCTTATTCTAGTGCTAACATGTTTGAACATGTTATATTTGATATTGATTTGGTGTTTCCCCCCTATCATTTTGCATTTTTCTAGATCAATAGCAAATTTAGTTGATTACGAGACTCTATCACAACCTAACGAATAGTCACATTTCTTTTTTATTTTGTGAAAGAAGTGTGACTATTGGTACGAGAGAGAGAGAGAGAAAAGTATAAAACAAAAGGTAGAAATATTAATTGCTTTAGTTTTTAATGTGTTCACTTTTAATTTATAGCTTTATTTAGTAAGTGTATATGTTTTTGATGTAATTTACAAATTTCTTAGTATTTTAAAGTTTATATAAATCAAAATTTAACACAGGCTGCTTTTTAAAAACTTGACCCTCACGTCTCGATCGGTTCTGAAATAATTACGGGTGAGTATTGTGTTATATTATTATTCTATCTTAATTTCGATATTTAGATTAAAAACAATATATGCATTTTTAGATTAACGGCTAAACCCCATATATAAAATAGTGCATCAAAAGGGCTAAACCCTAAATCAGATTAAAACATGGTGAAGCGGAAGAGAGAATCCAACCCCAACCTCACCGGCGTCTCCTCGTCCCTGGCCAGCCACCTCATCTCCGCCGTAGCCAAAGATGCCAACTTCGTCTTCTCGCCGCTGTCCATCCACGTCATCCTCGGCCTCATCGCGGCCGGGTCGGGAGGCCCGACCCGAGACCAGCTCCTGGGCTATTTCAAGTCCGAGTCCGTCGAGAAACTCAACAAGCTCTTGTCGCAGCACGCGACGGTCCTGCTCTCAGACGGTGGTCCTCTCGGCGGCGCGCGCCTGTCCACCGCCAACGGCATGTGGGTTGATCGGAGCCTCGCCTTGAAGCCTGATTTCAAAGGACTCGTCGAGAACGATTACAAAGCTGTTTGTAAACGTGTTGAGTTTCAAACTAAGGTACGTAAAATTAATTTATGATTAATTTTAAAGGCATCTGGAAGAAGAAGTTCGACTCGTCACTGACGAAAGACCACAAATTCTTTCTCATCAACGGAACTTCAGTGAAAGTACCCTTCATGACCAGTGATCGTAGACAACTCATACATGCCTGTGACGGTTTCAAAGTCCTAACCCTACCCTACAAACAAGGTGAGGATAAGCGTAAATTCTCAATGCACATCTTTCTTCCCGATGCCAAAGATGGGCTCCCGTCCCTGGTCGAGAAATTTGGGTCAGAAGTTGATTTCATCAAACACCACCTCCCTCGTTCGTATGTGGATGTGAACAAGTTTCTTGTTCCCAAGTTTAAAATGAATTTTGGGTTTGAGGCTTCTGAGCTCCTCAAGGGACATGGATTGGATCTTCCCTTCTCTGGTGGCTTGACCGAGATGGTTGATTCAGCTGCGGTTGGTGTCTCCAACATATTTCACAAGTGCTTTATCGAGGTGAATGAGGAAGGCACAGAGGCTGCGGCTGCTTCTGCCGTGTCGTATCTAGTATGTTGCGACGAGGAAGAAGAAGAGTTTGATTTTGTTGCGGACCATCCGTTCATGTTTGTCGTGAGAGAAGACGTGTCGGGCATTGTCATTTTCGTCGGTCAACTCACTAACCCAAAGGAAGGGCAATAAGGCTAAAGAACAAGATCAATGCCGGATTTCAAGTGATATTCTAATTTTATTTGGGATTTCAAGTGATATTTCAAATTTGTTGCTTTAGTTCATATAAATTTTCTGATTATAAGGAGTAGAATTGCATTTTTAAATTAATTGAAAATTTTGGTTGTTAACTTGGTTGGTTGAGCCCTTTGAATTAAAGGACCAAAGGTTCTAAGTTCGAATCCAAGACATCGCCAATTGACCTAGACTAAAAAAAATTCAAATAACCAAAAAATAAATTTAAATTTTCAAAACAACTAATTAATTTAGAAATAATTATAAAAAAAATTAAAATATTATTAATAGTGTTAAATTACCAATTTAACATTAATTCATTTAAACTAGGTTTATTAATTTAATTTTTTTAATTCGATATACTATGAGTTTTTTTAAGGATGATTTTGGTTAAAGGGTAATTTTTAATATTTGTGTTGAATTAAATTACTTATATTTTTTTAATTATAAATTAGTAACAATTTGACTAGAGTGAAGTTAGGGTTAATAGGGTTGGGAAAATTGATATATCTCTTAGTCAGTTTATCGAAACTTTATTTTGTTGGTTGGAGTCACGACCTGACTAAATTATCTACATCTTTATAGTTGGAGCTGTAACCTAAATTGAAATAATCATGTGTCGAGAAGCCTTGGAAACAGGCTGAATCGGTGTATGAATAGCCTGAAATTTTAAGGTTGTGTAGTTTCATTTAATTGAGCATAACTCCTAAACCATATATCGAAATTGGAATTTGTTTGGCTTAAATATTAGATAACTGAATGAGATACAAATGTTATGTTGGAACAAATTGTAAATGAAGAATAGGCATACGGGATGTCCGAAAATGAAACGAATTGAACCTAAACATTAAATGAAATGAGATTTTAAGATTGTGTTTGATGTTATGACTTGTTTTGAATCAATTAGTGATATTGGATTTTTGTGATATTCCCGTTGCAAGATTGGCGACATATGTGATTGTTTGGATATTGGTGACTTACATGATAAAACAGTGTGATTGTTGTGATTTAATTGAAATACGTGAAGAGACTTGTGAGTTGTGATAAGATATATATTAGTATAAAACATGTAATTAGCTCAGTCTAACCAGTTAGGATCAATGTAAAGGTGGTAGGTAAAACACAAAGATTAAATTGTTAGTTAAAAACAATCGAAAAAATGCCAAGAAACCTATAAACAAAGATGATCGATCATCCATATTCCATATTTAATCAGGCAGCGAGAGGGTTAGTGACTTGACCAACAAAAATCAAAGCAGCCGTCTCGTCTTCTCTCACTACAAACAAAAACGGATGGTCTGCCACAAAATCCAACGTTTCGTACTCATCTGCATCTGCCCACATACACCCCGTCACCACAGCAGTAACAGCCACAGCCTCCGTGCCCTCCTCATTCACCTCGATAAACGACTTGTGAAAAACGTTAGTAACACACAAGTCCTTATCAACCATCTCGGTCAATCCACCCTCGAAAATGAGATCCAATCCACGTCCCTTGAGGACCTCAGTAGCCTCGAACCCAAAATCCATTTTAAACTTGGGAACAAGAAACTTTCCGACCTCCACATACTCACAAGGGAGGTGGTGATTGATGAAGTCGTCATGTTCAGGCCCAAATCTCTCGACCAGGGACGGGAGCCCATCTATAGCATCGGGAAGAAACAAGTGCATTGAGAATCTACGTTTGTAGTCCTGGCCTTGTTCGTAGGGTAGGGTTAGGACTTTGAAACCGTCAAACGCACATATGAGTTGTGTACGATCACTGGTCATGAAGGGTACTTTGACTGAAGCTCCGTTCATGAGGTAGAATTTGTGGTTTCTTGTTCGGGACGGGTCGAACTTGTTCTCCCAGATGCCTTTGAAGTAAATGGCATTAGCAAGTACGAGCTTCGTTAAATCATCGACGACGGAACCGGGTGGAAGTATATCTTTGATCAGGCCGTCCGTTTGCTTGTCGGCCCAAGCGTTCACTTCTTCTCTAGCTTCATCAGACTATGGAGGAAAATCAAATCAAATCAAATAATCAGAGTCTTATATTGTTATCGTTTTCTCTATCTATCAAATCAGAAATTAGAACAAAAACACTACATAAGATAAAAACAACCCTAAATTACAAATTACAATGCGATGCAGGGGAGTGGATCAATTAGTAAGTACAAAATAAAATTTGGGGGAAATGAAATTAGGTTTTACCTTATTTTGAAAATCGACGCGTTTGGAAGCAGAGTTGTAATCGTTCTCGAGGATTCGTTTGAAATCGGGCTTGAAGGTGAGGCTCCGATCGATCCAGACGCCGTTGGCGAAGGACAGGCGCGGGCCACCGAGCGGAGAGCCGTCGGCGAGCACCTGCGTCACCTGCTGGGAGAAGAGGTTGTTGACTTCACCGACGGAATCGGACTTGAAGTAGGCGAGGAGCTGATCTCGGGTGGGGCCACCGGAGCCGGCGGCGAGGAGGGAGAGCACGACGTGGATGGAGAGCGGCGAGAAAACGAGATTGCGGCCTTGGGCTTCGGTGGAGATGAGGTGCTTCGCCAGCGACGAAGAGATGATGGACTGCTTGATCATTGATTCGCGGCGGCGCTGCATCTCGGCGTAGGACTGTTTTATAGATACTGTAGTAGTAAGAAAATTTTAATTAAATTTTACCTTTCTTATAAATATTAAATTTGGTAACAAAATTATAACTATCATAAATAAATTGCTATTCTATTAAAATTAAATTACTAGTAATTGATTTATAAACTATACTATAATGATTACTCATATTCCTAATGTTGCTTGTCTCTTGTAGTTGTTGATATATGCATGTTACTAAGCCTACACTAACACTCCTATTTGTCTCCAATGCCTTATAAAATCGACGATATTTTCATTTTGACATGAGCCGCGCGCGATCACTTTTTGGACTACTCACAAATCACAATAATCAAAATTTTGAATTTTCGGACGTAGATTATCAAGACATTAACGAGTGTTTCTACACACAATAATCGATATTTTTTAGTATGGCAAGTTAGGTATTTCGGTATTTGATTTTTTTTTTTTTATCATCGATCATATATAATTACTTAGAAATATTTCGAATCACTTGAGAAAAACTAAACAAATCAAATCCCTATCTTTAATTAGATAAAGAAAGAACATCCGATCCCCATTGGGTTAGTGACTTGACGGATGAAAATGACGAGACCCGACACATCATTAGCCATCTCGGTCAATCCACCCAAGAAAGGGACCGAGAGATCCAATCCTTGTGCCTTGAGGATTTTAGAAGCCTCCAACTCAAAATCCATTTTAAACTTGGGAAAAACAAGAAACTTTCTGACCTTCACCGATACAAGAGGGAGGTGGCTATCGACGAAATCAACTTCTGACCCAAATTTCTCGACCAGGGCCGGGAGCCATCTTTGGCATCGGGAAGTCATAAAATTATTCAATAATAATTATAATAAAATTGTTCAATAATTAGAAAATTCACAAATCTGGGACCCATGAACTCCATAAAGTTTTTTTTTCTTTTAAATTACTACAATTTATGGGACGGAAGGAGTAATATATTTCGGATTTGATAAATCTGGGACCCATAGTAAATAGTTGACAACTAGACATATACACGTCGTCCGGATAACAATTTGAAATAATTTTTTACTTCATTCACAAAAGTCTTCATGCTTTTATATATAGTTGGAACTGTTCCATTTAGGATTGAATGAGCTTGTATATGGAGTTCATGGGTCAATGGATTCCTATTATTTAGGATTGAATGAGCTTGTATATGGAGTTCATGGGTCAATGGAATTATTCTGGTGACATACGTATTGGCGGTAAAAAAAAGTCAGCGTTCCACCTGTGACTATAACTCTAGGACAGAGGGATAAAAAAAAAATCAGAGTTGATCACCTGTGACTATAACTCTGGGACAGAGGGATAAAAAAAAGTCAGCGTTGACTACATGTGACTATAACTCTGGGACAGAGTGAGTTCGGAAAATTTTATCAATTTAAAAAGGTATTAATATATCAATAAATTAATATTTTATTAATTAAAATAGTGATGTTTTAAAAATTCAATAAATTTAAGTACAATTTATTCAAAATAAATGATTAAAATTATCAAGACAAAAGTGAGACTCTTTGAAGAAATCCTAAATGAGATTCGAAATATGATCAAAGATATTAGTTATCGCAATGAAATAAACGTCAACAATTTGGCGGACTATTTAGGGGAAAATGATGAATATGTTCAATGATTCAAAGTTTTGAGGAAATTGTTATTGATATTAGAGAAATCCTACTATTACTATTTACTAATGATGAAAATGAGACATTGCAATTGACTTAGATAAAAAAAAATGAAAACTATTTAATGCCGTTGGAATGGTATCAAGAAACTATTTACTAATGATGAAAATGAGACATTGCAATTGACTTAAATAAAAAAAAATGAAAACTATTTAATGCCGTTGGAACGGTACCAAGAAATGAGACTTTGATCGCGACAACAACTCTTTAATTTTTTTTGTAGCTAGACAACTCGACACCGGAACTCCTCTTGACGACAATTAAAAAAATTAAAGATAAAATCCAATTAGATTTAAATTTTAAGAGAAAAAAAAATAAGTAACAATAGATTCATATTTTGTTTAAAATTGTACAATATTTTTTAATGGGACCTAATACTTGATTTTTCCAAAATATTATTATTATATATATTATCTTATTGGTCATTTTTTACAAAGACCCGAGATCAAAGGATTTGTAGTAATAAAAGACATGGTAATAATAAAATTGTTCATGAAATTTTAATAACAAAATTTAAATATCATTAATTAGAAAAATCCATATTGTTCATAATTAAAAATTTTAATAACAAAATTTAAATATCACTAGAAAAATCTATCTTGCACGTCGATGCATTGATCCATGAAACCCGTCACATCTTCTCGTTAGGGTTAGTGACTTGACCGACGAAGATGACAACACCCGAGACATCTTCTCTCACGACAAACATGAACGGATGGTCCGCTACAAAATCCACCTCCTCTTCCTTCACCCTCTGTAAGGAACACCCCGCCCTCATGTTCGCTAAGGTAACAGCCGCCGCCTCTGTGCCTTCCTCATTCACCTCGATAAATGACTTGTGATAAATGTTCGAGACATGAAGTTTATCATCTTCCGCAGCTGAATCTACCATCTCGGTCAAGCTACCCATTACGAAAGGAAGAACCAATCCACGTTTCTTGAGGACCTTAGATGCCTCGAACCGAAATTCCATTTTAAACTTGGGAATAAGAAACTTTCTGACCTTCACCGACATACGAGGGAGGTGGTTGTTGGCAAAATTAACTTCTGACCCAAATTTCTCAACCAAGGATGGGAGCCCGTCTTTGGCATTGGGGAGAAAGAAGTGCATCGAGAATCTACGCTTATCCCGACCTTGTTTGTAGGGTAGGGTTAGGACTTTGAAACCGTCAAAGACACTTATGAGTTGTCTACGATAGCTGGTCATGAAAGGTGCTTGGACTGAAGTTCCGTTTATGAGGTAGAACTCGTGGTTTTTTGTTCGGGATGAGTCGAACTTGTCCTTCCAGATGCCTTTGAAGTAGATGGCATTTGCAAGTATGATCCTCGTTAAAGAATCGACCGAACGGGGTGGAAGTATATCTTTGATGAGACCATTTGTTTTCTCTGTGGCCCAAGCGTTCACTTCTTTTCTAACCTTGTCAGCCTTATTTGGAAATCAAATTAAAGGCAATCAGTGCAATTATATCAAAAAATAATTAATTCAACAAGAACTACTAATAATAATTTATATTAATCAATACTCATTTTTCCTGAATTAGTTGTTCATATGAGGTAGTGAGATAGAGATATGTAATAATCCCTCTGCAGAATTGATTAATTTGTTTTTAATTTAGACTAACATTAATGTGTAAACCTTACAAGACATATATATGCACTTGTAATTATTATATCTACAAAGCATCTTTCAAGAAATCAATAGTAATTCTATTATTTGAAAAAATATGAACAAACCAATAGTTTTAAAATATCATCATCTGTTATAACTTAAAAAATCATCTATATAAACTTGTTTTTTCGAAAAATCTCAATACTAGGGTACTGATTGATTGATTTTTTTAAAATAAAAAGACTAGATCTAGCTATATCATATGATTGCAATAATTAATTGGAATCATAAACCCTAACCCTAATCTTACCTTAGTTTTAAAATCAACAAGTTGACAAGCAGCTTTGTAATCATCCTCAACAATTCCTTTGAAATCGGGCTTCAATGTGACGCTCTGATCGACCCACATGCCGTTGACGGTGGACAGGCTCGGCCCGCCGAGCGGTTGGCCGTCGGAGAGTAGGAGCGTCGCGTGCTGCAACAAGAGCGTGTTGAGTTCTTCGCCCGACTCGGACTTGAAATAGGCGAGGAGCTCGTCTCGGGTCGGGCCTCCCGACCCGGCCAGGATGAGGCCGAGGACAACGTGGATGGAGAGCGGAGAGAAAACGAAGTTGGCGCCATTGGCTTCGGCGGAGATGAGGTGGCTCGCCAGAGACGAGGAGACGTCGGCGATGGAATATTCTCTCTTCTCGTTGGCCATGTTAATAATTAATTTCTTTGTGCACAAATAATTACATGTTCAAGCACGCAGTATTTATAAATAAAATAATAATATAAAATAAAGGAGACGTGAGAGTTGAGTTTTAAAAAAAAGCTATGTTACAATTCTTATATATAGAATACATTAAAACCTACATATAACCCTTAATTTTATAGGTATTTTATAGTAATATTTGTACAAAATCAAATCTGGGATCATAAAATATCTTTATAAGATTTGCCCCAAATTAAAGTATTAAGATTCAAGGCTATCGGTTTCATTTAACATTAACTTTTCTATATATTAATTAATTTATTTTAATTTAAAAAACGGAGCACATAATTACCCAAATAGTTACAGAATAGTTAACCCAAGTTCTTTTTAAGCTGGATTTGGTTTTACATCTGAATGAAATAATATTAAAATAATTTATTTAGGGTGAACTTGTTGCTTGATCGGAATTAAATAAAAAAAATGTTGATTAATGATTTATTTTGTATTGATGGGTAAATTCATAAAATAAGAAAAAGGAAAATATGTTTAATTTAAAATAGAGTTATTTTGGAAAAAGAGTATTTGAATTTATGTATTTAGATTTTTTACCTCATAAATTTAACTTTTTAATTAAGTGTTTAAATACTTTACTTTATTTAGTTTTTGGGTAGTAACTACCATGTTATTACAATTAAAAATACATTATTAAAATATTAATTACTATTCTACTCTTACATTTAATTTATTTTTATTATTAATAAAAATAGTGTTAATTTAGGTAAACTACTTACAATTATAATTAATAAAAACTAATACCCTAAATTATATACAAACTTATAAAATTACCTCTTTAACAAAATCTCCCAATTACCCCTTTAAAATAAGGAAATATGTATAGAAAGTTCTATACACCACCACTATTACGACATGTGTTATATATTGTATTTTTTTATGGCGGGATATAAATATGATGGCGACATGTTGGCTTCTAAATATGATTTGAATTCTAGTATGCTTAGCATGTCGAGTTGGTGGCGGGATATAATTGATTTATTTTTGTCCGACAATTCTTGGTTTGTGTCAAATATTTGTAAAAAGATTGGAAATGGTATGCAATGACGGAGCCCGGATTTTTTTCCGAGACGGGCTAAAATATTAAAGCCTTAACTTGAATAAAAATAGAAAAAAAAATAACTGTTAAACATATATAACTAAATCCAACTCAATTTTAGATAAATTATGATATTAAGGAAACAAATATGAATAAAATATAAAAAAAGAGGTAAAATTAATGATAGTAAAGAAAACAAATATGAAAATATATAAAAATGAAGTAGAATTAAGATATTTTATATATATTTATTTAAGAAAGTAAAGGAAGAAAATAAGAAAATATATAAAAAGGAAGAAAATTGAGAGAAGAAAAAGAAAACAAATATGAAAATATATAAAAAAGAGGTAGAATTAAGATATTTTATATATATTTATTTAAGAAATTAAAGGAAGAAAATAAGAAAATATATAAAAAGGAAGACTTAACTTGAATAAAAATAGAAAAAAAAATAACTGTTAAACATATATAACTAAATCCAACTCAATTTTGGATAAATTATGATATTAAGGAAACAAATATGAATAAAATATAAAAAAAGAGGTAAAATTAATGATAGTAAAGAAAACAAATATGAAAATATATAAAAAATAGGTAGAATTAAGATATTATATATATTTATTTAAGAAAGTAAAGGAAGAAAATAAGAAAATATATAAAAAGGAAGAAAATTGAGAGAAGAAAAAGAAAACAAATATGAAAATATATATATAAAAAAGAGGTAGAATTAAGATATTATATATATATTTATTTAAGAAAGTAAAGGAAGAAAATAAGAAAATATATAAAAAGGAAGAAAATTGAGAGAAGAAAAAGAAAACAAATATGAAAATATATAAAAAAAGAGGTAGAATTAAGATATTTTATATATATTTATTTAAGAAAGTAAAGGAAAAAAATATATAAGAAGGAAGAAAATTGAGAGAAGAAAAGGATCGAACCCTTGACATTTGTAGATTTGGGGGTGGGCTGAGCCATTCAAGCTACACAATTACTTGGTTTAAAGTTGTATATTTATTTATATTTATTTAAACTTCTAAAAATCAGGGTGGGCTTAAGCCCACCCCAGCCATAACGTGGGCCCGCCCTTGATGGTATGAGTACTTTGTTTTGGAAAGAGCCTTGGGTTGACAATGTTTGTTTAGTGAACAAGTTTCCTAGATTATATTCTATTTGTGTCAACAAAGATGTGTTGGTGGGAGAGGCGGGCTATTGGTCTAATGGAGTTTGGTGTTGGAATTTTGTTTGGAGACGTAGTCTTTTCTCGTGTTGGTGGGAGAGGCGGGCTATTAGTCTAATGAAGTTTGGTGTTGAAATTTTGTTTGGAGACGTAGTCTTTTCTCGTGGGAACAAGAGTCTGTCTGTGAGCTTTTCGCCTTCATCAATGGTGTCTCGCTACAGGTGCAATCTGAGGATTCTTGGATATGGAAGAACGCGAAAGATGGTCGCAACTCGGTCAAGGATGCTTATGCTCTTCACAATTCTTTACTCCTGTTACCTACTACTGATTTGGATGAAGAAGTTTGGTCTGTCTTTCCAACGATTTGGAACAACTTAACGCCTTTGAAATTTTCGGGTTTAGCTTGGAGAATCTTAAGGTATCGCGTGCCGACTAAAGTTGCTTTGCGTAAGAGGAAAGTCCTCGGTGATGATTCAGATATTCTTTGCACTTTTTGTGGTCTAGGTGACGAAGAAATTAAACACATATTCTTTGATTGTGAAAAATCAAATCATGTTTGGAAACTTTGTTATTCTTGGATTTCTGTCTCCACCGTGCTTCCTAATAGATCGGCACCTCACTTATTGCAACACTTGGGCGTGTGGAGAAGGAAAGGCTCTAAAAAAAATTTTGGATGTCTTTGGTCGTGCGTGTGTTGGTTTATTTGGAAGGCGAGAAATCTTCGAGTTTTTTAAGGCATTGAAACCACTTTGGAGAAGATTTTTGAAGAAGATAGAGCTAAGTCTTGTAGTTTATTTTTATTAAAAGGGCGCATTAATCATAATTTTACTTTTCAAGATTGGTAATGTAATCCTCGATCATGTCTCTTTTAGGCGGTTTTGTACTTTTGTAAATTTTGAGTACTCCTAGTACTATTTTTATGTTAATTCATTTTCCGATCAAAAAAAATAAAATATATATATATATATATATATTATTTTTTATATTATACATATTATAAAAATCTTATACAATGCATACAATAATATAAATATGGTATGAATAGTTTAATTATTTTTTACTAATATTCTAACATATTTAAAAATTTAATAAAAAGATTTTAAGTATCATAAATAGATTTAGAAGTAGAATATTTTAATAGATTACTTTATGAATAATTTAATTAAAATGTACTCTTTTCAAAGCTATATGCACGTTGACTTTTTATTAAATTTTATTTTAGTAATTTTTTCATAATTTTTGTATACTGAAAGTAATAAATTTTAAAACATACGTATATATAATTAAAAATTAAATAATTAAGATTTACTAAATTTTAAAAACTTTGTTCATACGTTTCATTATAATTATAATTAATTAATTAAATTACATTAAAAAAAACTGGTACATTAATCAATTAAAATTTAATTAATTTCACGTATATGTACGTACTTTATTAATTAAATAATTTATAAATTGATAATTAATTTAATTATTTAAAAATTAATTAAAATATTATCCATTCTTTTCATTAATAGTAAACTCATTTTTAATTTTACTTTTTTTCATTAAAAGAAGTTTAATATTTATTAAACATATATAAGAAAAAAAAATGTATAACAATCTTAATTAATTAATGTGTTTATTTAAATTTTTTAGATTGAATTCATAAATGGTGACCATATGTTCAGAGTTATATTATAATAATAATATTTATTAAAGAGTCTCATGTTTAAAGAAATTTTCCAATACATAAAATAAGAAAGATAAAAAAAATAAATATATATATATTATGTATTAAAAAATTTCTTATTGTCTGATTAAAATATGAATATAAAAATTTAATATTTTTCAAATTAAAAAAATACCAATAGACGACAAATTTTAATAAAGTAAGTTTCAATATAACAACAATTATAAAACTATAGTAATTGAACATAACAACAATTATAAAAATGTAATAAATTATCACGGTAAATTTTGAAATACTTCCTTTTAAACTATATTCATGGTTTTATTTGAGAGTTATCCATTCTCATTGCAAAAGAATAATTTCAAACTCAGTTTATTAGTAACTCTTGAAATTACAAGTACAACTGTTTATGTGTAAACACTGATTTTTTAAAAAATATTCACAAATTATATTGTGAACATCTCATTTCTTTTATATAGGATTTTATATAATACATTATAAATTTAGTAACAATAATTTAATTAAATTTTATTTGATTTTATAGAATAATTAAATTTGAAAAGAATATTTTAATTCATTATAAAAAGAATAGGGAGTATAATATTTTAATAAAATTAAATACATTTATCATAAATCAAATAACATGTACGGTTAATTAATGAGTTAGTTAAATTAATTAATCAATTAATTAATTCGAAATTAGATTACACGATCATAAAAATAAACATATTGATCTACCTCATCAATGATTTATGAAATAATTTTTTATAAAATCATATTATATAGGATGTTTTTTTATAGGAACAAAAAACTCAAATAGTTAGTATCTTAAAAATTATTTTAGATTAAGGAGGGTGTATTTAATTGATATTTTATTGGATTTTTTTTTACTGTAAAATGTATGTGAATTTGGAAAATCTATCTTAAAAATTATTTTAGATTAAGGAGGGTGTATTTAATTGATATTTTATTGGATTTTTTAACTGTAAAATGTATGTGAATTTGGAAAATCTATCTATTTTTGAAGAGTTTGGTTCACTTTTATTCTGATTTATATAATAAATCAATTAATTAATGAGTTAGTTAAATTAATTAATCAATTAATTAATTCGAAATTAGATTACACGATCATAAAAATAAACATATTGATCTACCTCATCAATGATTTATGAAATAATTTTTTATAAAATCATATTATATAGTATGTTTTTTTATAGGAACAAAAAACTCAAATAGTTAGTATCTTAAAAATTATTTTAGATTAAGGAGGGTGTATTTAATTGATATTTTATTGGATTTTTTTTTACTGTAAAATGTATGTGAATTTGGAAAATCTATCTTAAAAATTATTTTAGATTAAGGAGGGTGTATTTAATTGATATTTTATTGGATTTTTTTAACTGTAAAATGTATGTGAATTTGGAAAATCTATCAATTTTTGAAGAGTTTGGTTCACTTTTATTCTGATTTATATAATATTTTTTTTATAGATTTTAGTGAATTGTGTAGTTTTTTTTAGGAATTTTCATAAATTTTGGTTGATTATAAATTTTAATTCATATGATTATGAATTACTTGTATATAAACAAATTATTATTCACCATATTGTTCTCATCTTTATTTTTATATAAAAAAAATTAATCAATTAATATTAAAATTAACTTAAATATATACGAATTCAAAAATAATATATATATATATATATATATATATATATATATATATATATATATATAATGTTAAAAGTCAAATACAATCCTACAAACATCCAATTGGATACACCCTACTTATTAAGTATATTGTTCCTTTTGCTTAATTTGAAAAAATTCGAACATCTTCATAATTTGAAAATTGAAATTTATTCATATTTTTAAAAGATGGAGAATCAAACAAAACTTATAAAGTATTAAATTTCGTACACTTTTAAAAATTCGGATTAAATAAATCCAAACTTTAAAAGTCAAATAATATCTTACAAACTCCCAATTTGATACACCCTCATATGTATATTCTTCCTTTTGCTTAATGTGCAATCTATCTTATATAAATGATTTTATACTTTTGTCATAATATTAAATTCCATTATTAAACCCTTTGAGGTGCTTTAAAAGGATTTGTGCCTCATTTGCTAAACCACAACACAAAAATGGCTCATTCCATGGCTACAAACTTGTCACTTATAATTTCCATCCTTATAATTTTTGTTGCGATGATCGAACCAGCAGAGTCCGGTTGTAAATGGACTAAAGGCTATACCATCACTGTAAAGGATTACATCGTAGACAAGAATCGCCCACCCCTAACTGTTCGTTGTCAATCTAAGGACAGCGACTTGGGTACCCGTACGCTTACCTATGGCAACAGTTTCGAGTGGTCCTTTTGCGAACATATTTCGGGAAAAACGTTGTTCTTCTGTAATTTCTCGTGGGGTTCGCACCACAAAACTTTCAACGTTTTTACTAGTAAGTTAGGGCAGGAAAACTGTTCTAGAACGGGTCGTTGTTTGTGGATAGCATCCTATCATGGGTTCTTTCTGGGCGACAACTTAGAGGAAAACCCTGTGCCGGTCAAAAAATACGATTGGGAATAATATATATATATGTAAGTCAAAAATTATAAGGATTGGAATAATAAATCTGTAATTTGATCGATCATTTCCTTTTGACTTTTGTATTACTTTAAGAAATTGTTTTATTTTTTATTATTCATTTAATTTGATGCATTGTCATTGCTTACCATATTACTTCATTTTCATCGTTAAATTAAGCATGAATATTATTAAAAAAAATATGCTTGTTTTATTAAATTGATATAATTAAAAAATAAAATAAAATTATATTTTAAAGTAAAAAATGTTATTAATTGTGAGTAGTTAAAAAAAATAAGAATTGTTATAAACTCAAGAAAATTGAGAGAGAATAATAGAGTAAACAAAGAGAGAATATGAGAGGAGAATAGAATTGTTGTGAATTCTTGTAAACTCTTGTTTCATTCATATGGGGAGACTCCTTTATATAGGATACAATCTAGGGTTTCTGACTTAGCCAACAAGTCATTCACTATAATATAATAATATTCATAACACTCCCCCTTGAATGACTATTTACAGGATTGCTGCCTCGTTAAAACCTTGTCAGGAAAACCAGTGGGACAAAACCTGAGCGAAGGAAAAAGAGTACAGCTTGCTCCCCCTGATTATAATCACCGAAAATCTTTGATTTTTGAAAATAGTTATTGGTGATCAATCCATCTCATTAAAACCTGTAACTAATAAGACCATATAGGAAAAACTTAGTTATTCAAATATACATTTTGGTCTTCAGGACACAACCTTCGAATTGTCGAGTTTCATATTCATTTGTATTATTGTATATTTTTCGTCCTTCAGGGACATGCCTTTACCAGACATCTATATTGACTAGAGCATTCGCAATTGCTATAACCGGCCGGTAACTCTTCAGGAGTATATTAGATGCGTCTAATGTCGAATATTCAATACTTGACAAATGAACAATAATGTGAACTTCAATTCACAATCATTTTTGAACTTCAGGCTCTATATCTCAGTTTATCTCGAAAATAAACTCATATGGAACATTCTGATGTCCTCATTAATTGTTATCGAGTGATGTGCATGCTTCGTTAAAAACCTCGTTATAAAACCCTGTAGGAAAAAAATACTCGAGGAAAAGAGTACAAGTCATTCACATTTATATTGTAGTGATTGTCTCGTTAAAAACCTTTAACTAAGAAAACCCTGTGGGAAAACTTAGTAGAGGGAAAAAGAGTGCAATCACTGGTCTTCGGGACCTTGTCTTCAATATCATTTTTGTCCATAATGACATATTTAATATGATATTCTACATGTTCTGATTTTCATTTTCATTCATTTCAGAAATCTTAAAATCCATCCAGGATTTTCATGTATGTATCTTTATAATGACTTCTACATGGTCAAATCATACATTCATGCATATCTATATTTATCGTTGTTACTGCCAGAAATATTAAGTAGCGGAACTTAATGTCATCCTTAAAAATATCGAGTTTCTGCGAAAAACTCTTGAGCAACTAATCTCGCTTTTATATCTCACCACATCATTACTCATTTTTCTTACGAACACCCACGTATATCCTTCTGGTATAATATTTTGAGGTGTGTACTATAGAGTCAAAATATCTCAATTATTTAGCGAGTCATACTCAGTCTCAATTGCTCGTATCTTAGTGCTGCCGGCACATTATTATTTATTTAAGTTTTGGATCCAAATTTTCTAGAGCAAATCTTGAGGCAAATATGTCGTTGACGACTTTTTCCATGTTGATGACGATTCATTCTATCAACCAAATCTTTCATTATTTCCCAAAATATTTAATTTAGTTGTTCCGCAATCCCACGATTTCTATTATCATGTGCACATGCTTTTTCAATGGGATTTTCAGCTAACTCACTTCAGGAGATTTTGAGGGTGACTAAATTTCTTTGTTTTTTCCGCGAATTTATTTTATATCTTAAGATCGATCTACTACGCTTCAGGCGTATATTAGAATCAACATTTGAGTTGATCTCTTTGGTATTTGAACTCTTATAGTTCAATTTATCACAAATATATGTGATTTTGTCACACCTTCATTAATTTGGCAGATTACTTGCTAAATATTGCAAGTCACTTATTTTAATGAACTTCGGGTTCAATTGATTGATGCGTGGATCTAGAATTGAAGATCATTTTCATTCAATAAAATTTCTCGGCATTCATATCTTTATATTCTTATCTCCCCCTAATGCCGGGAAATGGTCTTCTTTAAATATACAAATTAGCGTAATTGCTATAAAACGATCTTCTGGATCGCGGGCTCGAGATATTTAATATACCTTATTCTCTATTATGCCCGTTCATAAAATTAATTCGCAGATGGGAAATGTTTGATTCATTTCCACGCACAATCATGATATGCATCATCTTCATTTTAAGTACATTTGTAGTACTCGTGGGGATAATTAGTAAAACTCTTCCGGAGCTCACTCTTAATATGTCATTCGCATAACAGTATAATGATCCTTCAGGGATACAATATCTTTATCAATGATCATTCGGGATCAAAATATTAGGTTTTATCAATGATCCTTCGGGGATCAAAATATCATTACCGATGATCCTTCGGGGATCAAAATATTTGTGTCATTCAAACTTTATTGACGAATAAAATATTTTTCAGGAATATTTATCAAATTTAATAAATCAATTGTGTATTCTTCAGGAATAACACGTCACACAATACATTTATTCTCGATTTTCAAAATATATCCTTCAGGGATAATTCATATAATCATTGTTTCAAGAGAACAATCGATTTGACATTTCACTAGGAGTATCACGATATAACTTTATTCCAAAACATATAATATTTTGAACTTTGCTTCTTCGGGAGCAATCAATAAAAATATTTTTCAAAAATATTTTGCATTATTTCTTATAATATCAATATCGATTTAAAATATTTAAACTTTAATTGCTACAAGCAATTTGATTTGATATTTCTGCGGGAATATCATATCATGATATTATTCAAGAACATTTAAAATTTAATTTTGATATTTAATCATGAATATCATATCATAATAATCTTCGGGATCATATAAAATTTATTGCTACTACGGGAGCAATTTAATTTGATATTTCCAAACTTATTGCTACTACGGGAGCAATTTAATTTGATATTTATCGAATAATATCAAATCATGATGTTCTTCCAGAACGATCAATATAATATTTAAACCATAGTTCATGTTCTTCATGAACATTTCAATTTATTTCATATATTAAGAATAATGTATTTGATATTACTTCAGGATATCAAATTATAATGCCGACTCAAACTTGTGAGTCCGGATTCATACCACGTTTTAGTAATACGGCCAATATTCGAGATTATTAGTATATAATCATAATCAATTTGATATTGATATTTCTACAAGAATATCATATCATATGACGATGTTCTTCAGGAACATTTAATTTTTTTTAAATTTGATATTTCTTCAGGAATATCATATCATGTTCTTCATGAACATTTAGTTTTGATATTTCTTCGGGAATACCATGTCACTATGTTCTTCAGGAACATTAAAAATTTAATTGATTTATTAAACATAATTAATTTGATATTACTTCAGGAATTTCAAATTATAATGTTGTTCAGGAATATCATATTATAAATGTTCTTCGGGAACATATGATATTACTTCAGGAATATCAGATTATAATGTTCTTCAGGAACATATGATATTAAGAAGAAGGGAGGATAATTAGATATATTTATAATTATTAATGAATATAAATAAACATATAAATTCTAAATTCTTGCCTTGTAGTTCGGATCTTGGATGAGTAGAACTTCGATGAAGAACGCGGTTGAGCTTTCGTGCTGATAACGTGTTATAAACTCAAGAAAATTGAGAAAGAATAATAGAGTAAACAAAGAGGGAATATGAAAGGAGAATAGAATTGTTGTGAATTCTTGTAAACTCTTGTTTCATTCATATGGGGAGACCCCTTTATATAGGATACAATCTAGGGTTTCTGACTTAGCCAACAAGTCATTCACTATAATATAATAATATTCATAACAAGAATATAATTGTATTTAAAAATGTCACATCACTGGCCACATCGAAAATGTTTTTTTTTTATCATTATATACATATATTCTTCAACAATGCATGGAACAATTTTCTCGGGTCTTGGAAATATATGGGTCAAAAATCAATCTAAACGACACTCCTTCCAATTCAAAATATATGTCATCCTAACCTCATACACACATATTAATAAAAATATCAAACACTAAAATAATTAGCATTTAAATATTTTTACCTTTCATTAAATAAAAATATCAAACACTGTAATTTACCTTTCATTAACTACTTAATTTGAAAACCTAAATCAAACACTAAAATAATTAGCATTTAAACAATTTTAATTAATGGTAAGGGTAATTTTGGAAAATAAACTCATTTAATTTTCATTGAAAATTTCAAAACTACATTTAAAATGAAAATAATTCGAAAGAATGTGAGCAACTATTAACTAATTAATAACTACGGTATAATTCCATATAGGGTGAACACAAAATAAAATTACAAAAACTTATTGATTGGCTGGAAAAAAAATCTGTTTCTCGGTTCATATATTATAGGAAAACTGAAAACGTGTTTAATTTAAATTCATAAATTAAAATAAAGGAAAATTAAACGTGTTTAATTTAAAATCAATGAAACATCTGAAGTTGTTTTCACATGCCAAATATAGATTTGTTGGTTGTTTCTTTAATTCCCTCTTACTTCCATATGTATTAGATACTTTGAATTACCTCTTCATAAAACTACTTATAAATACATCACAAATACTTCTTTCATTTACATAAAAATAAAAATAAAAATGGGTAAATCTCTCAAACTACCAATCATATTACTTCTTCTCGTGATATCAACACATGACCTTAACCTTCATTCAACAATGGCTTTATGTGTTTTTACACAAAAAATCCTAGTTTTTATCGAAGACAGTCTCCCTGCGCTCAAGGGCTACGGTCCTCTCACGTTGCATTGCAAATCGAGGGACAACGATCTCGGTATCAAAACGATTGTCAAGGGCCAATATGTAAGTTGGGAATTCTGCGAGAATATCTTAAAGAACACATTGTTCTTCTGTCATTTCTACTGGGGCAATCGGAACAAGGCTTTTGCAGTCTTCGACTCTGAGACGACCCAATGTAAGACCGGTAATTGTTACTGGAGAGTGTCCGAAGATGGCTTCTATTTCTTGGATGGTAATGTCCTCGAACATCTCGTTAAGAAATACGAATGGTAACACGACACAATTGTGTTTCTAAATTTTTTAATAAAGCATTTATATATTACGATAATAATAGCAATTACGAACTGATCTAGCTTGAGTAAAACTCGTGAGCGTTTACAGTCCTATACATTCAAATTAAAAGAATATCAAATTATTTAATATCATATTATATTCATTATACTTACTTTTCTAATATTTATTTCATTAATTTTGAAATTATACTATATATAACATATATAATAAAAATAATTAATTTTTATAAATAATACAAAAAATTAATTTTATAAATACTAATATAATTTGAATTACACATATTATTGTATTTAACTTACTAGAGGTCCCTCACACGAGTGTTTGCCAATTTCTTTGTAAAATTAATTATATAAGAAAAATCTTATTAGTTATACACTCGTGGATATCTTAAAATTTTAAAATTATCTCCTAATTAAAATTAATTTTTTTTCAATTTTGATTTTAATCAAAATGACGTGATATCCATCGAGCAAAAAATTGGGAAAAAACATTTTGAGAAACAAGTGTTATTAACATCGATCCTCTCATAATTTTATAGTAATATTTCTTATTTGTTTAAATTCGATCTCCGATCTAGCAAATTTAGTTATTTTTTGAATTTTTAATTGAGTTTCTATAATGTTTTGTCCTAATATTACCATTACTACTATTATTAGGTTTTTTATTTTTTAATATCATTTTTTCCAATTTTAATATATTCTTTATTTATATAATATGATATAATTTTTATTGAGACACAATAGAATGACTATAAATCATATATTCATACAAAAAACTCTAATATGTTTTTGTCATGATTGTCATATTTCTACAAATATAATGTGATATAATAGTTATTTGAAATTTTATTTTTCAATATAATAGTTTTTCAATTATAAATTTATTTTTATTATGTAATTTTTCATTTTGTTAATAATCTTAATTAATTTATATTAATTTACTAGCATAAATACTATCTAAAATCATAAATAAATAATTTTCTTAAAAATATTAAAAAAACAAATATTTCATGATAAGTTAAGGTGTAATTGTTAATTTACAATTAAATTATTTTTTTATAAAAAAATTAAAAATAATATGTTATCAACAAATTTCATGCAACCGAACGTCAGGTAATGGCTAGTTCTAATAAAATCACCAAAAAAAATATATTGATCTACTTGATCAATGATTTATGAAATAGTTTTATTAGAACCAAATGCTATATACTCCTCATTCTTGTAATAATAAAAATACTTTCTTTAAATGGGTATCCCAAATTAACATATACTTTTAAAAAAGGAAATAAATGGTTTTACTTTTTTATTTAATTAAAAATACAATTTTACTAACAATTCTTTAAAAAAAATCAATTTTTTACTCATAACATTCTTTACCTTTTAAGGTGTATGTTTCTTTTAGGAACAATAAACTCAAATAATTAGTATCTTGACCAAAATTAAGTACTAAAATACTAAATATATTTTTCCATAATAAAAATATATTGTTGACTTTGCAATCTACCTTATATAAATGATTTGAAAATTTAATTATATTTAATTATATAAAATTTAATTATATTTTCAAAATTACATTTTTATCCTTACAGGTGTGCTATAAAAAGATGTATATTCCTCATTTCCTAAACCACAAGTACAACACAAAAATGGCTCATCATTCGATAGCTACAAACTTAGTACTTATAATTTCCATCCTTATAATTTTTGTTGCGATAAAACCAGCTGCTACAAAACACATTTGTCGTTGGGCGTACCCGTACACCATCAAAATAAAAAATAGTATCCTCGGCGACCCGACCCCCCTATACGTTCGTTGTCAATCTAAGAACGACGACTTGGGAAAGCGTATGCTTTTCTATGACGACAGTTTCGACTGGTTCTTTTGCGAACAAGTTTTTAGGAGAACATTGTTTTTCTGTCATTTCTGGTGGGGTTCGAAACAAAAATCTTTAGACGTTTTTACTCATAAGTTTGGGCTGGAAAATTGTTTTGAAACGAGTCAGTGTGTGTGGATTGTAACCGAAAATGGATTCAATTTTACCGACAATAACGTAATAGGTTCAGAACCTGTCAAAAAATACGATTGGGAATAATAATAATATACTCCTATATAGTCGAAAATTAAGATTGGAATAAATGTGTAATTTGATCGATCATTTATTTTGTAATTCATTTTGATGCATTGTTGTTGCTTACCCATATATACTTCCTTTTCGTAAATACTGTATATTCACACTTGTTAAAGCAAGAATAATAAAAAATTCCTTTTCGTAAATACTGTATATTCACACTTGTTAAAGCAAAAATAATAAAAAATAAGCTATTTTTATTAAATTGATTGACCGAAAAAAATAATTAAACATATTCAAGTTTACAAATGAACTGCATAAGCATAACCTAAGTAATGACCTCTGTTAGAAACAGCTTCACCTAAAAGCTCGAACTGGTAGAGAAGTTGGACTTCTTTACACTTATATTAATGGGCCGAATATATTCGGTCAATACTCCCCTTCACTTGTGGGCCAATTTCAACCTCTTTGGGGAGGCCCAACAAGTGGATAATTAAATCGGGTGGAGTCGCCACTGGCGGGAGTCGAACCCAGGACCTCGGGTTATTCCAAGGCTCTATAGCCATGTTAGATGCCGCATCATCCAACAGCTCGAACTGGTAGAGAAGTTGGACTTCTTTACACTTATATTAATGGGCCGAATATATTCTCCAATAACCTCAAACACAAATATCACTTTCATCACCAAATGACTCTTCAAATGCTCACACCACACGAGAAACACTCGACAACAATGAAAAAGAATATATGTAAGCTCAAAGGGGCATCTAACGGTATTCCATGACGGGCTCGG
Organism: Euphrasia confusa; assembly: GCA_954870475.1. NCBI lineage: Eukaryota > Viridiplantae > Streptophyta > Magnoliopsida > Lamiales > Orobanchaceae > Euphrasia > Euphrasia confusa. The sequence goes on along the minus strand of OX940960.1, from coordinate 3,673,745 downwards.
TGAAATATGGAAAATATATTTAAGTGGAGCTTTTCTATTGATCAAGTTCATCATTTTCAAGCACATGAGACCAACCAAGTTCATCACCCTTCACTTGGAATGCACAAACACATAATATGCAGGGCCGGCCCTGGGCATAAGGCTCAGGGTGCAACCGCCTAGGGCCCCCATTTTTTAGGGGCCCATTTAAAAAAAAATTATATATATATATATATATATATATATATATATATTTATTTATGTTTTTCAAAAATAATACTTCTATATATAATTAAAAATACTTATTTTAATTATTTTACCATTTTAACAATAAAAATATTAAAAAAATTCAACTTAATTTATCTATTTTCAAACAAATATTTTTTAACAAATCTCAAATTTTATTAAGTAACAAAAAAAATCTCATTTATTTTAATTATTTTTTAGTAATTAAAAAAAATAATAAAGCAAATTATTAAACAAAAATTGAGAATTAATTATTTTATTAAGTAACAAAAAAATTCTCATTTATTTTAATTATTTTTTGTTCTATTTTTCATTCTATTATAAACAGTAATTAAAAAAAATATATTATTGAACAAAAATTGAGAATTAATTATTTTATTAAATAACAAAGAAAATCTTATTTATTTTAATTATTTTTTGTTCTATTATACCGTAGTAATTTAAAAATAAAAAATAAAGCCAATTATTGAACAAAAATTGAGAATTAATTATTGATTTTTTATTTTTTTTTCAATATTTTTCTACTGTTTTAAATTTTTGTTAACTTTTTTTAATATAAAAGAAAAAAATTAGAATTTTGTGATTTTTAAAGCTTTAGTAATACAACAATAATTTTAATATTTTTTTTCACATTGTATCATTTTCTTAATGGATAATGTTTTTAAAAAATATAAATATTAAGATAAATATTTTTTTTAATAAATTAATGTGGGCCCATTTAGAATATGTTGCCTAGGGCCCTGTAAACCAAACAATGCATATTCATAGCAAAAGTGAGAACCAAATGGAGATGATATATATATATATATATATAATCCAACAATGATGATAAAGGTCCAAAAATCCTCCCAAATATAAAGGGTTACAAGCTAGCAATAGTGCGAAATCACATTATTTAACAATAACCAAAAGAAATAAACGACATCCAACTAACGACTTCTCCGACTTTAACCACATCCACATGTATCACACACGTCTACGAGACTCGCACACTTCATCAAAGTAAAAAAACGCCGAAAAGCTCGTATTTAAAACGAAAAAGAAAAAATAAGAAAAAAAATAAGAATAAGAAAAAAAGAAAAAAAAAAGAGAATTAAAATCACATAATACCAAGACACAACCACTAAAATAATCCTCCAAACAAAATCCCAAAATAAACTAGAACATACTAAAATGATCAAGAGGAATAAGCTATCACATACCTCGACCTGAATTTAATTCGAAGTGTGCGAGGATCCTTCTCCCGGCCGTGGTGTAGACATAGGGGGCTGCCCTTGAGGTGTTGGTGCTCCCGGGCTACTTGTTTGACCTGGCCCTTCAATTTCTTGTAATAGTCATCAATATAAGCCTTTGCCGCACGTAACGTCTCTTCCCCTTTTACCCGGCCTATATGAGGAATCACAACATTCTTGACCTTGTAGATGAACGTCCCCACTCTAAAGTCTTTCTTCCCAATCAACCGCTCTTCAACCCATAACTCTCCTTCTTTTAGTCCGATAGCATCCTCGGTTATCTTCCCAAAATAGATAGCAAGGAGACGGGCCATGTAATAATGTGATCCCACACGTGTAGCGTATAAGTGACACTTGCATGTCTTTTCGACTAATCATCCATAAAAACGAGACCTCCAATCCATTCACCTTCGATCCATCGTGTTGGATATCCCACATCGATTGGAATAAGATCACTGGGCTCACATATAAGTTGGACAACCTTAATACTTTAACAAGGCCTTTTAAGGTGTTATTGGCCCAACTTTGACATGGTATCAGAGCGGGCCCAATACGATGTGGATCCCCCAGCCGATGAATTTCCGGCTCGCCACATAGATGGCATTAATCCACGAGTAGAGCCGATGAAATTTCCGGCCTACTCGTGAGGGGGAGTGTTGGATATCCCACATCGATTGGAATAAGATCACTGGGCTCACATATAAGTTGGACAATCTTAATACTTTAACAAGGCCTTTTAAGGTGTTATTGGCCCAACTTTGACACATCGGACTTTCCCGTAATGTTGTACGTGAGGTAACGATGAACGAACACTAAAGCCGGATTAAACAATTGGTTCACTTTCCCTTCCGCTTTCCACGTTCCCCGATTATCCGTCAATGTAGACCAAGGCCGGTCCTGGGCATAGGCTCTGGGTGCGACGGCCTAGGGCCCCCATTTTTCAAGGGCCCAATTAAAAAAAAAACTATATATATATTTAAAAAATAATACTAATATATATAATTAAAAACATTTATCTTAATTATTTTACATTTTTAACAAAAACAATAATAAATTTTTTTAATTTAATATATCTATTTTTAAACAAAAATCTTCTAACAAATTTTAAATTTATTAATAACAAAAAAAATTAAATCTTTTTTAATTATCTTAATTATTTTTTCTTTTTTATTTAAAAAAAATAAAGCACATTATTAAAAATAATTGAGATTTAATTATTGAATTCTTGATTTTTTTTTTCAAATTTTTTCTATTTTTTTAAATTTTTGATAACTTTTTTCTAATTTCCAAGAAAAAATAGAATTTTGTGATTTTTTAAAAGTTTAATTTACTACAACAATAATTTTAGTATTTTAAGATTTTATATTTTTAAATTTCTTTTAGCGGAAGATTTTAATAGTTTTTTATTTATGAACTAGGGCACTAATTACATTTTTGTTGACTATATTACCTTTTGTAATAGTATAAATTTTATATTAATTAAAAATAAAAATTAATAAATATTAACGAACGTGTTTGATCGTTTTAATATTTAATTAATATAGTTAAAAAATTAATTTCATAACTTGCTTTTTTTATTATTTATTAATAATAGTTATTATTTATTATTTGTTTCATGTTATTTTGAAACTGCTAAAATAATAAAACAAATCATAAAAAACAAATCTGATAAAGATAAATAATAAAACAAATCATAAAATTATAAAAAATAAATTTGACAAAGATAGATAATTAAACAAATCATATAAAACAAACATAAAAATGAGGTTACATAAAGTGAGTTTTTTTATTTAATTATGCTATTGGAATTAAACATGTATTTATATTAAGGGGCTTTTATAAAAAGAGTAAGTTGTAAATATTTTAGTATACTAAAATACTAATCTTTAATCTAATTATAAAAAAGAAAAAACTTCCCAAACTAGCCTCGTTTTTAACAATATGTCAATAAAATCCACAATATCTTATCTACCAAAATTAATGAATTCAATTTATAAAAAAACTACCGAAAAACAAGTCTTTTGCTATACATTATTTTCTCAGATCGTCAGCTCCGCTCCGCTCCAGCACGCAAAAACTCATAGCTACAGCTTCCTCCAGATTTCGCAATCAATAAGGTGGAAGGGAATCAGAATCCATTGCACCAGCCAAATTTTATTGATTCACCGTTCTATAAAGTTTAAAGGCGGCGAATTTGCGGCGAGAAAGATTAACACCGAGTAGGTTTTTTCTGGATCTCGTTTTTCACAAAATTGATAATCATGCGTCAAATTTTGAGAAACTGTACACATCCAATTATTTCCATCTATTTCTTGAAATTAAAATTTGAGGGTTTGTTGAGTTGTTTTTCACTTTCGATTGTGAGTCCTCCATCTGTTTTTACACTTTCACATGCAATTAATTGTGAAATTAGATTACCAGTTGGGGAAATTGTATATTATTGATAGTTCCATTGTATGTTTTGGTAGGGTTTAAGCACATGCATCTTCGAAAATCTGATTTTAAAGTCTATTGAGCAGGGGTATCAGACATATTCTTATAAAATGGTTTGTAATATGTTGTTTTGTTGAGAAGTTCAATACACATATTGCCATTAATTCAGAGTGTTCTATGTGTATGAATGTACACATGGAATCAGGTTACCACCCTATGTGGTAATTAATTTTGTCTGAAATAAGTTTCAAAAGTATGAAATTTGAATATCATTTATAGTTTCAGTTCTTGTTTAGGTAGTTTTCTGCACGGGGAGCTTTGAGATCTAATTTTGAAAACGGAGTGTTTTATGTGTAAGTTGGTTTCATAGACACTGTTGTTGAATTCGAATTCGTACATTCAGTGTCTAGACTTATCATGTAAGTTTTTTTTTTGCCGACCTTTCAGGTTTATTTTCATGATGCTGACACATGCTTACAATGAAGAGTTTCTCAAGAAAGCTGATCAATGAGAAAGCCAGGTCTGTTTGAGATCCAAGTCAAGGAAGACAACTACATTTTCACGATTGAGACAACTAGCGGTAAAAGCGTCACAACAGATTCTCAATGCCATTGATGTATTGAAGTAGAAATTGGATGCTATTCGTTTGTCGTCGAACACAGTTGAAACTGACGAGCAGTATGGGGAGATGGGTGCGCACATGCGTGGCGGTTCATGACTTTTGTGTTCCTGACTTTTGTTTTATATTTTTATTAAAGTTCAAATATAGTTTCACTAGTTCCTGACCTTTGTTTTATATTTTTATTAAAGTTCAAATATAGTTTCACTACTTGTTTATGTGTATTTTAATAGATATGTGATATTAAAACATAGTTTCACTACCTGTTTGTTAGATGAAATTAAATTAGATTTAGCACTTGCCTATTTTATATTTATGGAGTAACTGCCCTCACATTACAAAGATAAGAACGAAACTAACATAAAATTGTATAAGACGAAATTAGATACACTAATTAGCATAAAAATGATAATTATATAACATTAAGATTAAAACTAGCAAAAAACTCTAACATAAAACTAATAAACTAGGAGAATACTATATGCTACAACAAAGACGAAAAAATTTGTAGTAAAACTCTAACATAAAACTAATAAACTAGGAGAATACTGTATGCTACGACAAAGACGAAAAAAATTGTAGTAGGTGCGGCCTGCGAGTACGAAGATCTGTAAAAGAATTGCTACCGAAAATAATTGAATATGCAGGAGGAAACGCAAAATATATAACTGCTCTCTTCATATCAACTCGACATCTGTGTAACTGTACCATGACCACTAATCAAAGTATTAAACTACATGCTCTTTGCATATCATCTTAAATCATCAACCACAAAAAGCAAAAATACCTAAAGTTAATAAGAACACATAATTTCTAACTAGCACAATCAAAACTAACAAAAAAACTCCAGCAACTAGGAAGAAAGTTTCGATTAACTTATCCCTACTCCTCCTCCCTCTCTCGATTCCACAGCTTGATCCTAGAGCTACGTTTGGCACTCCCTTCCTCACGGGACTCATGCTCCGGCTCCTTCTTGGGCTCCCTTCAGCTCTTCTCATTTCATTTTCATGCTTATCATCTTCAGATTTCAAACCCCCGACTAGGTGGCCCCACATAGGTGGGCGTACGATTGAAGGAATGAGTTTTTTCGATAGCAAAAGGAGCATCCCAAATTTTGGATTTTTCACGTAGCAAAGGAAGCAGCCCAAAAATAGTAGGTGTAGACAATTTCTTTCTAACAGTTTCAAACAAAATTAACCAAAAAACAAAATAATCAAAACTTAATCGTACTACATAAAACTAAGAACAAAACTAGTAATTGTGTTACAAAAAATTAAAAACTACGTATCCTTCTTTCCTCAAGACTTAATCGTATTAAATAAAACTAAAAACAAAACTAGTAATTGTATTATCAGGATCATGTTTTGAAGCTCTTGAATCTCGCCGAAACAGCCACCGGAACGGCCGCAAGAACTCCACCCGCTTCTTCATTAGGAACCAAATGGCTCTGTTGTATTGTTCGTTGCGGATCTTTCGAGTGGCCGCCCTCCAATCATACTTAATTCATGATTAACCGGCAATTTCAACGATTCTCTCTCGAATTCCAGTGAATCTGGAAGATCCTCAAGAGCTCCATCTCGGCAATGACAACTACGTCCTAGAGGCAATGTGTTTCGTCCCGTCGATGTGCACTGCTAGGAAGGAGGCCGATCAGGTCATGATCGGAGCTCTTGATAGTCTCTTTGCGAACATGTACACCAACGTCAATCTTAAGGAGATCGGAGTATTTGATTTCAATTGTAGCTTATTTAATCCGACGTTATCTCATTGATGTTGACCTTCAACTTCAAGCCTTGCTCGTCGTACCTGGGGCCTGGGGTGTCAAGCTAGGTACCGGACGAAGAAACCCCATGTTCAATCCAACTCCACTGTCATCGCGTTGCCAAGTCGAGATTGGGATAGATGGCGATGTCAGGTTTGGAGTGGGCATCATAGGAGGAAAGGGGAATGTCGAGGTCGTCGGCTTGCTAGCTCTTGGGTTCGCTTTGACGTGGGAACGCTCGGCGACCGTCTCATCGCGATGCTCGTCCCGCCTTGGTCGTCGATGCGTGCTTTCAAGGTGGAGGCTGATAAGGTCCTGTTTCATAGCCTCGACATTCTCTTCGCGATGAGAAAAATGTTGAACCAGAAAAGAGATTAGGGTTTCTTCCAAACAAAACTTGTTTATTCAACGAATTAAAAACAAATTATTGTAATGTGAAGGGTATGTTATAGACTTTTTAATTTTGAAAAAATGTCTTAAAATATAATTAGAATACATAAAAATATCTTAAAATATAATAAAATAAAATTATAATTAACTTTTTATAGTAATACCAATCTTTAGTATTTTATTATAGTTTTGTAAGTCAAACTATTTTTTTCTCTAAAATTCTCTTATATTAATTTAGTTATTATTATTCTTTATGCGCGTGACATAAAGTGAGTTTTTTTATTTAATTACATTATTAGAACAATTAAATATGTATTTATATTAATTTAGTTATTATTATTCTTTGTAATTGAAAAAAGTATTTTGGGTATGGTGCCCTAAAATACCATTAGCCTAAACAATGAGAGAGGAATATAATATAAGATTTACAGTTGCCCCGATATATGTATACTAATAAAATTACATCATACTCCAAGATTAACAAAAAAAAAAATTAATAATTTAATTTGTGGCCATTGACGATTTTTTTTTTTTTAATTTAATACATATTTCGATTTGATTATTAAATTATAATAAATTGCACGTGATTTATAAAATTATTGAAGTATAAAATTCACATAATTCATTAAATTATAATAAAATATTTATAATTAATTAAATTATAATAAAATTCACGTAAATTGCTCATAATTTATTAAATTATAGTAAAATGCACGTACATTGAACGTAAATTATTAAATTATAGTAAAATGCATGTAAATTGAACTTGATTTATAGTAAATAACACGTTATTCATTTTATTTGGAAAAGAACGTAATTATTTATTACTACTTTAATACAAAAATTTGTTTAGTTCAGAACGGCCCTGATGTAGACCACAATGTTTCTCGTCTCGTCTCCTTGGACATCTCACAGTAGCATGCTCCATCCTCCTCAAGTGGAAATCCAAGCACCTCTTTCATGACCCTTAACGTGATCACTACGTCCTCGTTGATAAGTCGGCATGTCGCATACGTCTCCTCCTTCCCCGACCGATTATGAACCTTAAACGTCGTCAACATCTCAAGACCCAAATTCTTTGAATATTTCAAATTATTTTTACTCAACTCCTCCAATCCCAATTTCCTCAACCATTTCTCTACCTCCCCTGTCATCTTCGTCTCTTCCACAAATTCCCAATCAAAAGAATGAGGGTAAGCTTTACTTATCTTGAGCAATCTCTTATACAAATCTCCCTCCTTCTCGGTTTTGATAAAAACGGTTTCCATCCTTGAAATTTTGTTGCAATAATAAAACGTGCAGAGTCCGGTTGTACGTGGGCTATACCATCATTTTGCAAGAGATTAAATCACCACCAATCGGCAACCCCTAACTGTTAGTTGTCAATCTAAGGACGACGACTTGGGTACTCGTACGCTTGCCTATGGCTCCAGTTCCGAGTAATCTATTTAGGAACATTGTTCTTCTGTCATTTCTCGTGGGGTTCGAAACAAAAAACTCAAACAATGAGTATCTTGAACATTATTAAGGACTAACACTAAATATTCTTCCTTATAATAAAAATATATTGCTTAATTTGCAATAAAATTTTAATATTTTTTCGATTATGAATTTTTTTATTATATATTTTTTGCATTTTTTAAATAATATTAATAAATATATATTAATTGACTTGCATAATTAATACTATATGTGCACTCTTACATAATTAATTTTCTTAAAAATATTCAATGGTTCATTAAAAATGGTTTATGTTATTGTTTATAAGTTTAGGTGTAATTGTTACACTACCATTAAATTATTTTTTATAAAAAAAATTAAATAATATCTTATTATCAAATTTCGAGCAATCGGGTAATGCTATTTCTAATGAAATAAAATAAAAATATTAATCTACGTGATCAAGGATTTATGAAATAGTTTTAATAAAAACAAATTTATTCTCTATATATATCTAGTTGTCACACCTCATTTACTAATTTTAAAGCAAATACAACAAGTGCTCTAGAATAGAAGGAGTATTATGTTTCTTATATATATATATATATATAGGAACAGCAAACTCAAATAATGAATATATTGAAAATTACAAGGACTAACACTAAATATTCTTCCTTATAATAAAAATTTATTGCTAAATTTACAATCTACCTTATGTAAAATTTTGTCATAAAATTTAATTACATTTTCAAAATTACATTAGTACCCTTTGAGGTGCTATAATAAGATTTGTGCCCAGCTCATTTGCTAAAACACAACACAAAAATGGCTCATTCGATGGCTACAAACTTATTACTTGTAATTTCAATCCTTATAATTTTTGTTGCGATGCTCAAACCAGCAGAGTCGCGTTGTGTGATTACTAATGACTATACCATCACTATAAAGGATTCAATCGTCGAGAATCCTCAACGTCCCCTAATTGTTCGTTGTCAATCTAAGGACGACGACTTGGGTATCCGTACGCTTTGCCTATGGCTCCAGTTTCGAGTGGTCCTTTTGCGAAAATTTTTTTGGCCGGGGAACATTGTTCTTCTGTCATTTCTATTGGGGTTCGCAACAAAAAACTTTCGACGTTTTTACTAGTAAGTTAGGGAAGAAACATTGTGGCCGAACGGGTCGTTGTTTGTGGGAAGTAGCCTCTAATGGATTTTTTCTGGGCGACAACTTAGAGGAAAACCCTCTGCCGCTCAAAATATACGATTGGTAATAATATGTAGTTCAAAATTAAGATTGAAATAAATGTGTAATTTGATCCATCATTTCCTTTGTATTTCGAGATAATATCAATTTACATCCTTTAATTAAGGTCGAATCTAATTTTGGTCATGTGTCTTTTAAAATAATCAAATGTCATCCTTTCCGTCCAATTTTATAAAACATCGTTAATTATTGCTGACGTGGCAACTACTTCCGTCTACTTTAAATTACGCGGTCCGTCTACTTTAAATTACGCGGTGCGCTTAATCCAATTTTAGTCTTTTATCTTTTTAAATCATCAAATTTCATCTTTTTCGTCCAATTTTGCAGAGCACCATTAACGATTGCTGACGTGGAAATCATTTTCAATACTTTTATTAATTGGCAATGGTTTTTTCGTAATATTTGATTGCGTATTTCTTTTTAAATTCGGAGAATCCAATTTTCTCATTGTAACCATAATTGCAGAAAACAAAATCTATTGAAGACGTGTCGTCGACGATAACAAGAATCGGTGTAACCCTATGAATCATCAAGAAGTTTGAAAACGAAAAGGAGAGTCTGATCGGGGACAATCAGAATTTGAGCATATGGGTGAAGGAAATGGAGGATAAGCTCAGACAAGTCGAGAGTTTAAACAAGAACGTAGAGAATCAGAACACGAATCTCCAGACGAATTTCTACGAGGCTCGTTCGTGCCTCGACCACCTCTCGGATAATCTAAGCACGGTGAAGCCGGAGGAGGAAGACGCCGATGAAGCTGCCGAGATAACAACGTGCAAGGAAACAACAATAACAACGTCGATGAATTACCCCGAACCGAAGCGAACGAAGATGTCATCGGCGAAAACAACAAAGAAGATGAGAATATGAGGATGGATGAGATCACAGTCATCGAGGATAAGTTACGCGTCGCGATCGACGCGATCCTCGACGAGAATCTTGAATTATGGCTGCGATTCAGCACGAATTTCAAGGACAAGTAGCGAGTCAAAGTCAATGTCACGACGCAACACATGAACGAGGCCCAGCCTATTTACAAGCACATGAGGGAGATCCAAACAGAGTTAACCGTGTGGATGGAGGAAAGCGCATCTCTGAAAGACGAACTCAAGCGTAGGTTCGAATCCCTTTGTGGGATTCAAGACGAGACCACTCTTTATATACTACTCTTTGCATGTGCATGCATTGCCACCTAATAGCCACCTATTAGCCTCTAATTGGACCAAAAAAGGCACTAAGCATAGCATTAAAAACCCATTAGCAATGTTGATCCACTTGTTGTAGCTTCCCGGAAAGGCACCGTCTCCAGTTTGGTACTGTTTCTGATGCATCCTATAATTCTGCCCCGAAAAGTTCGTCCTGAGCGTTCTCTGGATTTGTCTGGTTTCTTCCTTTTGGCTTCTTTTTCTTCTTTTGGATTCTTTGTTGATTTATCTTTCTTTTGACTTGGTTTTTGGTTGACTCTTCTTTTGATGACGTGACTCCGGTATTCTTGACACGTGTCGGTGTTGAATTTTTATGGTACAACACAATCGTTAATGGTACTCTGCAAAATTGGACGAAAATGATGAAATTTGATGATTTTAAAAGATACAGGACCAAAATTGGATTCAACGCACCGCGTAATTAAGATTAGACGGAAGTAGTTGCCACGTCAGCAATAGTTAACGGTGTTTTGCAAAATTGGACGGAAATGATGACATTTGATAATTTTGAAAGATACAGGACCAAAATTGGATTTGACCTTAGTTACAAAACGTAAATTGATATTATCTCTTGTATTTCTATTTCAAAGGACTATTGATTTCTTACAATTCATTTTGATACATACTTCTTCATTTTCGTAAATACATATATATATTCATACCTTTTTTAACACAACAATTTTCAAGCGAATCAGTGTGTGTGATTGCAACCGAAAATGGATTCAATTTTACCGACAATTCCATAGGTTACGAACCTCTGCCGGTCAAAAAATACGATTAGGAATAATAATATATAGTTGAAATGCGATTGGAATAAATGTATAAATTGATCGAGCATTTCTTTTTTATTACTCAATGAAAGGACATTATTTCTTACACTTCATTTTAATGCATTGTCGCTTCTTACCGATATACTTACTTTTCGTAAATTATATATTCACACTTGTTAAAGCAAGAATATTAAAAAAAAAATGTTTATTTAGGAAAAAAGGAATTTTGATTTTTGAAAATTTAAAAATTAATACAAGATTTGTAGTTTTCATGCATGATAGTTTTATTGTGAAATGATGTATGAAACTAGTTGTGTAATAATGTACTACTTTCTGTTAAGTATTCCACATCGGTTGCAAATCGATCCTAAAACTCAAATATAAGTTAGATCAGGTGTTGAATATTATCTCTAACATGCCCTCTCAATTGGAGCGAGGTGAGAGATTGAACGCCCAGTTTGACTCGAAACCTGGTGAACAATTGGTGACTTAATCTGCTTATTCATGCTGTCCGTACAACTCTAATTATTAGGGTCTTGTCCGTTAGTGTGATCTCACATGTAGCTATGTGGATTCATCTCATCCGTAGCTTAGCTAGGGCTGTAGGGTTTAGTTACTATATAAACTCCAAAACCTTGTAGCAGCTTTTCAAGCTTTTCATTATCCATTAATGGCTATCATTCAATATTCTTTTTGCTCTTCTTTTTGGTTTGTTCTTTTCTGTTAATAAAACTCACATGGTATCAGAGCAGGCCCAACACGATGATGGAGCCCCAGCCGATAAAATTTCCGGCTTGCCCAAAGATGGTACTATGTCCACGAGTAGAGCCGACAAAACTGAGCCTACTCGTGAGGGGGCGTGTTAAGTATCCCACATCGGTTGGAAATCGATCCTAAAGCTCAAATATAAGTTGGATTACCTTATCATCTTAACAAGGCCTTTTAAGGTGTTATTGGCCCAACTTTGACACTTTCGTGTCAGAGTAATGGTCATATTTCATTTGTATTTTGCGAGGTAAGTCATAAGTTTGATGATATTTCATTTGTATTTTGCGAGGTAAGTTCATTTGTATTTTGCGAGGTAAGTCATAAGTTTGATGATATTTCATTTGTATTTTGCGAGGTAAGTCATAAGTTTGATGATTGCTTTTGGGACAGATGTACTATTAATTTATCTTTTCTTATATTAAAAATGTTCTCAAAAAATGTTATTTTTATTAAATTGATTGGCCGAAAAAAATAAATTTATTTCTCGTTTTATAGATATGGGTAAATCCATTTAATAAGAAAAAGGAAAGAGTTTTAATTTCCTATTACTTCTTTATGTATAAGAATATAAGATACTTAATTTCTTCATAAAACTACTTCTTAAAAATAAAAAATGGATATATCTCTCAAATTACCAATAATATTCCTTCTTCTCGTGATCATATCAACACATGACCTTAACCTCCATGCAACAATGGCTTTATGTATTTTTACGCAGAAAACCAAGATACGAACAAAGAAGGCCCCTGTTACAGCTATAGGGCTTGATACTGAGGAGCTTGACAAGGAGGCCCAATCTACACAGTCGGGTCCACGTCGAGGGAATCGTGAACGGGTTCGGCCCAAACACCTCAAGGACTATACCAATTAATTATATCATTGTTGAGCATCTTTTTGTTATGGAGAGTGAATTACTTTAGCACTACTCCACTATCTATATATATTGGTGTACTGTGTCGTGAGATTTATCAGAAAAGTACTATTACCTTTTGCTATTTTTAATTTTGTGATTTCTCTTTGCTCCTAGTCATAACAGCCCCCCTGTGCTCAAGGGCTACAGTCCCAATATATTCATACAAAGAATCTTTAATATGTTTTTTCCATGATATATATTGTCATATTTCTTCAAATATAATTTAATCAATATAATGCTTATTTTAGATTTGATTTTTCAATTTAATATTTTTTAAATTATGATTTTTTTATTATACTACATATTTTTGCATTTTGTTAATAATATTAATAAATGTATATTAATTGACTTGCATGAATAAATACTATCTACACTCATGAATAATTAATTTTCTTAAATATATCAAAAAAATAGTTCATTAAAAATGGTTCATGTTTAAAAGTTCACGTGTAATTGTTTCTTTACAATTAAATTATTTTTTTATAAAAAATTTAAAATAATATTTTGTCAACAAATTAATTTCGTGCAATCATTATTAAGGACTAAGATATATTGCAATATACTTTATATAAATGATTTGAAATTTTTGTCATAAAATTAAATTACATTATTACCCTTTGAGGTGTGCTATAAAAAGACTTGTGCCTCATTTGCTAAACCACAACACAAAAATGGCTCATAAGTTAGGTACAAACTTATTACTTCTAATATCCATCCTCATAATTTTTGTTGCGATCGAACCAGTCGCAGCTTTCGTTTGTAATGGTGTGACATATAGCTTGATGACTGTGCACTTTATATATTTTTTACTATATGTTTCTTTTTAGCTGTTTGGAGAGTTACTAGCTCGATGATGCGATGGAGTTCCTTTCCTATTGCGATGTAATGTACTGTATCATACTTTTTCTTAAAAAATGTAATTTGACTTTTACCAAAAAAAATGGGTAATCAATTGGTCTCCCATGTCCAAATCCTTCACCCTCCGTCCGAACGGGAAACGCGGTGACGTCTTATCTATCGTCCTTGCGAGCTGATGTGAACTCCTTGTGCAATTGCGGCTTGTGCAATTGCGGCTGGTACTGGTAGAAGATACTTTGAAATTAGTAAAATTTTGGAATTATGTATTTAAGAATTAGAGAGTTCTTCTGAAATTTAGTTGTGATTATAAATTTATTTATTTACGTGGTAAATGACAATGGTCTTCATTTTTTATTGTTAATTTGTTATAATGTGAGGTGGCAGTGGCCTTCTGATTACTTGAGTTTGTTTGTTTGATCAAATTTGAATTTTCCATCCAAAAAGAAAATATTGTTTATATTGACGACAATTTTTCTAGCTATAATTTCTTATTACTTTCTTTATGTATCAGAATATAAAATACTTTCTTCATAGCATTACTTAAAAATAAAAATAGATAAATCTCTCAAACAACCAATAATATTCTTTCTTCTCGTGATATCAACCCATGGTACCAATAAAAATTGATCTAAAGTGATCAACGATTTATAAAATAATTTTAATAAAATCAAATAATTATATAATTTCTTTGTCTCATATTTAATTGGGGATAATTTTTTATTTGGTTTCATAAAATTAGGCCATTTTTTATTTAGTCCCACGTAGTTAAACATTTTCAAATTAGTCTCATATAATTCAAAATTGTGTTCGATTTAGTCCTTTTTTGCCGGAATATTCAATTTTGACCGGTCAACTGATGACGTAGCAGCCCGGACGACGGTTGCATATTTGCTATGACATGCGTCGTCTCCTAATTGGTTATTGTCCATAATTTTCAAAAATAAAAAAATAAAAAAGCCACATCAGCAGAAGCTTAATTAATAAATAAAAAAATTAAAAATCTATTTTCACCACCACTATGGGATGCGATCGGTTAAAACAAAGAATGACAGAAACAAAAATTCGCTTCTCCCCAATTTCTATCCCCAACCCCAAAGCATACGAACCCTAATTGAGAATTAGAGAATTAGGGTTCATATGATTTGAGATTGAGGATTGAAATTGGGGAGAAGTGAACTTTTGTTTCTGTCATTCTTTATTTTAACCGGCAGCCATAGTGGTGGTGAAAATCGATTTTTTAATTTCTTTTTTGATTTATTAATTAAACTTCTGCTGACGTGGCTTTTTTATTTTTTATTTTTGAAAATCATGGACAACAGCCAATCAGAAGAAGACGCGTGTCGTAGCAAATCGACGATCGTCGTTCGGGCTGCCACGTCATCAGTTGTCCGGTCAAAATTGAAGATTCCGACCAAAAAAGATTAAATCGGACACAATTTTGAGCTATATAAAACTAAATTGAAAATGTGTAACTACATGAGACTAAATCGAAAATGACCCAACTTTATGGGACCAAGAAAAAAA
This sequence comes from Euphrasia confusa, assembly GCA_954870475.1. Classification (NCBI taxonomy): domain Eukaryota; kingdom Viridiplantae; phylum Streptophyta; class Magnoliopsida; order Lamiales; family Orobanchaceae; genus Euphrasia; species Euphrasia confusa. Next base: position 3,658,343 of record OX940960.1, on the reverse strand, counting down.
TTATCCCTATTTAGTTGTCACACCTTCTCTACTAATTAAAAAAAAGTGCAAAGACTAAATATTCTTCCTTATAATAATAAATATATTGTTTAATTTGCAATCTACCGTATATAAAAAAATCATAAAATTTAATTACATTTTAAAAATTACATTATTACCTTTTGATGTGCTATAAAAAGATTTGTGGCTCATTTATTAAACCACAACACAAAAATGGCTCATTCCATGGCTACAAACTTATTACTTTTAATTTCCATCCTTTTAATTTTGGTTGCGATGAGCCGATGATCAAACCTGCAGAGTCTGGCTGTACGTGGACTACAGGCTATACCGTCAGTATTCACAATTTCATCTTCGACAGGAGTCATCCATCACTAACTGTTCGTTGTCAATCTAAGGACAACGACTTGGGTACTCGTACGCTTGCCTATGGCTCCAGTTTCAAGTGGTCCTTTTGCGAAAATATCTTTGCGACAACATTGTTTTTCTGTCATTTCTCGTGGGGTTCGCACCACAAAAATTTCAACGTTTTTACTCGTAAGTTAAGGCAGGAAAGTTGTTACCACACGGGTCGTTGTGTGTGGACAGCAGCCTCTAATGGATTCTTTCTACAAAGATCAAAACCCTCTGTCGACCAAAAAATACGATTGGTAATAATATGTAGTCGAAAACTAAGATTGAAATAAATTTGTGTTGAAGATAAAGAACTGAGATAGCCGAATATCGAATTATCGAGTTTGTATGAAATTGGTGTTAGCTATTTTATCTTATGAGCTTTTATGTCTTTTTGTAATTGTTAGTTCTTCTACATAAAAGGATGTCTTTGTAATAGGGTTTAGTAAGACTTTTTGTAGAGATGCAGCAGCAAAATGGATTCATGCACAACACATGCTGCATATGTGTTTGAAGTGATAAGGGGCTCTTTTGCTATTAATAAAGTCTTGAGGACTAAGTATGTAAATACTTTTTAGTATATAATTGTTGTAGATCGGATTATCTTTAAATTGGTTCTTTTCAGTAAATGAAATTAAAATTTTTCCCGCTCCTTTTTCCCCCAAATTTCTTCTTCTCTTCCAAGCTCACTGCATCGATTCATCAATGGAGTTTTAGCTCCAGTTTCTACACTTTTTGTAATTGTTAGTTCTCCTCTATAAAAGGATGTCTTTGTAATAGGGTTTATTTAGTAAGAGAGGAAATTGGAAATATACGAAAATTAGTCCCAAATTATTTTTTCCCCCTTCTTCAAATTTTCATATGATCTTCATTCGTGCTTTCGATCCCGTGCAAGCTTTTAGTTATGGCCGACGTTTGGATTTCAACAATTTGTAATTTGATCGATCATTTCCTTTGTATTTCTCTATGAAAAGACTATTTATTTCTTCCAATTCATTTTGATACATTGTCGTGCTTGCCGATATACTTTTTCCTTTTGGTAAATATATATATTGTTAGTGTAAATATTGCTAGGCAGAGTAATGCGGCAGAATTACTGGGCATAACAATGCCTTAGTCATATTTACATGTTTTCTCCTTTCTTCACATCTTTATATTGTTGTTTTTCACTCATTGTATGTGTGAAATGTGTAAGCATGAGTTTCCAGTTGAATCATGCGTGTTTAGACAATCAAGACATTAGCAGAATCATGCGGCAGGACGAAGACCTTCGGCATGCCGCACGACGAACAAGAGCAGAAGACTCGAGTAGGAGCGATAGGCATAGAGAACCTGAAAATAAAGAGAATTGGAAGGCATTGGTAAGAGGCAAGGCATTCCAGTCAATTGAAGAAGGTTCGCCCTGCCTGAAGAACAGCTAGCTGTGCGGCAGAGACAGAAGCTGGGTCAAAGGCGGTTCCTATCTTCTCTCAACCACTCTAAACCTAGTTTTACTAGGGATTTCGGTTGAGAGCTCCTCCTATAAATACCAGGAGACTTCAGCTCATTTGTGAACACTTTTATCTATCCGAAAACACCTTTTTAATTAAGATCATTAGCTAGTCGGTTTTTTTAGGCAAGATCTTCATTGGAAGTTCTTCGTCCATTTATCTTCTCATCTGAGATAGTTACGTACGACTTAGTTATGATCTGTAATTTAGTATAGGATAGTGTTAGAAGCTTTATTTTAGTTTTGATTGTTCATTAATCTTCGGATCCGATAAACGAGAAGGAATGCCTTCGCATTGCCTTAAGTTTAGTCGATTGTAAATCCAAGATTATTTATTGTAAAGACGCTGATCTTTAATAATATATATTTTAGCCGTAAGGCACATTCGTATGGGTATAATTTAAATACCCATACAAAGATTTAATTACTTGTGTCATTTATTTATCGCTTCGTTTGTGTGTGTGAGTTTGTTCGTTCTGCCTAACATTTCCGCTGCATAACTTATACATATATCACATATATATTTAACTGTTAATTTAAGATACACATTAAAACTCTTAAATTAATTAAAACGAACAAACTAAATTATAAGGCTTCGTGGTGCGGCATACTGAGGTAGCGCATCATCCTGCCTTAAGCTTGGCAGCGTGTTTTCTTCATAAATACCCCTGCCACGCACTTTCATATATATATATATATATTCATACTTTTTAAACCAAGAATATAATATTAAAAAAATGCTATATTTATTAAATTGATTAACCGACAAAAATTTATTGATTGAGCAAAATATATATAAATATATATTTCTAGTTATATATAATAGATGGGTAAATTCATAAAATAAGAAAAACGAAAACATGTTTAATTTAAAATTAAGGAAAGATGTGAAGTTGATATTGTTCTCACATTCCAAATGTAAATTTATTGGTTGTTTCTTTAATTTCTCTTACTTCTTTACTTTTACTTCTTTACTTGTTATTCTTTACTTGTTAAGATATCACACATCGATTAGATATCGAACCTTGGGCTCAAATATAAATTGAACAACTTTAATACTTTAACAAAATTTTTTAAGTTGTTATTGATCCAACTTTGACATGTATCAGAATAAGCCCAATACGATGTGGGTGCCCCGGTCGATCGAATTTCCGATCATGAGTAATTCCGATAGAATTTCCGGCTTACTCGTGAGGGAGAGCTTTAAGATATCCTAAGGCCCAATACGATGTGGGTGCCCCGGTCGATCGAATTTCCGGTCACGAGTAATTCCGATAGAATTTTCGGGTTATTAGTCAGGAGGAGTGTTAATATATCCCACATCGATTGAATACCGAACATTTGGCTCAAATATAAATAGTTCATTTTGAACATCTTCATAGAACTAATGGGAGAATTGACAAATAGGACAATTAATACCTTATACTAGTTCTCAAATACATCACAAATAGTTCATTTTGAACATCTTCATAAAACTAATTATAAAATGGGAGAATTGATAAATAAGACAATTAGAACATAAAATTGTAAAAAGACAAAATTGCCTCCGTACGTATCGAATAGTCACCCCCAAAGACGAAGTCATTTAATGGCTGAGGTGAACTGCATCCCACCCTGATTTTTTAGTTTTTAAGTAAATATATTTATATATGCAGTTGTATTACAAGTAAATTTGTAGCCGGATTGGCTTCTAAGTAATTTATTAATTTATATACAATAATATATTTATACCATCGAATGAAACCAAAGAGTCAGATCGATTCCTCAAGACTTTTCTTTTCTCATTTACCTTTTATTTTCTTATTTTTGTTTACTTTTTCATAGAAAATATCTTAGTACCTTTTTTTTTCTTTTTTTTTTCTTTTTTTTACATAGAAAATATCTTAGTATACATAAAATTGACTTGGTAAAGTTTCTCATTTACCTATTTTGTTATTATAGCTAGTCCGCCGTAGAAAAAAATTCTAGTTCCACCATTGGTCACCCTTACTCTCAAGCATGCCGAAATACTAAATTGTCTAGTTTTTTTATCGTTCGTCATTTAGCTCGTTTTTTTCCGGAAAAAAAAAATTACGGGAGATGCACGTGAGCGCCAAATGGCACCGAAAGCTTGATGTGGCATTTGTTAAATGGAGCTAGTGCCTATTGAATTGGCACGTCACATGCCACGTTACTAAAATAAATAAATAATCAAATAAATGGACCAGTGGATTCCTAATTTCATTTCTTTTTTCGTCTGTCTTTCCACATTCTAAAACAATTTTAATAATAAGAAAAATAGAATAGTATATATAGTAATTTAACATTCTCGAGAGGGCTTAAAAATAATTTTAACTCCAATTATATATACCACACACAAAAAAAAAATTTGATCTACTGGATCAATGATTTATGAAATAATTTTAATAAAATCAAATTACTGTATATAGGAACAAAAACTCAAATATTTAGTACATTTCATAAATGATTTGAAATTTTTGCTGAAAATTTTAATTACATTTTCAAAATTACATTATTACATTTTCATATGGTATATTTCAAGATTTTTATAGACATTTGTATACACCTACTAGCTAATTTTATTAAGTACATTCTTCCTTTTACTTAATTTGCAATCCACCTTATATAAATGATTTGATATTTTTGTCATAAAATTAATTTACATTACTACCCTTTGAGGTGCTATTATTAAGAAGATTTGTGCCTCATTTGCTAATCCACAACACAAAAATGGCTCATTCGATAGCTAAAAACTTATTACTTATAATTTCCATCCTTTTAGTTTTTGTTGCAATCAAACAAGCTGCTGCAGAGAAAGTTTGTAGGTGGGCGCTCGGCTATACCATCACTATAAACAATGGTATCACCGGGAACAACAAGGAACCCCTAACTGTTCGTTGTCAATCTAAGGACAATGACTTTGGTACTCGTACTCTTGCCCCTGATACCTTTTTCGACTGGTTCTTCTGCGAACAATTTTTCGGGAAAACGTTGTACTTCTGTCATTTCACGTGGGGTCCGAGAAAAAAAACTTTCAACGTTTTTACTCATAAATTTGGTAAGGCAAATTGTTTTAATACGCGACATTGTCTGTGGACAGCAACGAATTACGGATTCTTTGTGAGCGACAATTCCGTAGGATCCAGACCTGTCAAAAAATACGATTGGGAATAATATACTATATGTAAGTCAAAAATTACGATTGGAATAAATTATGCGTTATTTGATCGATCATTTCCTTTGTATTACTCTATGAAAGGACTTGATTTCTTACAATTCTCATTTTGATACATTGCCGTACGTTGGCTCGTTGCTTACGGATAATACTTCATTTTTGTAAATATATTCATTCTTGTTAGCACCAATATTCAAAATATGTATATAAAATAAATTTGTATTTTAATTTAAAGTGATAAAATATTAGCAGTTGTGAATAGTTACAAATATAAGAAATAAGAATATCATTGTATTTTAAAAATTAAAAAAAAAATCTTCACAAAATACAAAGAAAATGATCCTGTTTTTCTGAGAAGGATGAAGTATAATTTTTTTTATTGTGATCTGAACTAATGTAAGTAGTTTAAAAATAATAAGTAAATTGTTTCATAAAATAAAAATATGAAAATATAAATGCATATGCGAACTGGAGTCATAATCAACAAAGTGGAGATTGTTGGATACTATTTAGTGTTAGACCCATTTAATTGCTTAGACAACCCAGCTCAGTGACCCGAATCCTCCCATTAAGTGACTTTTCGTGACTGTTGATATTAGGGTGTTGAATGAAATTTAATATCAATTTTAGGACATGTTCTTTTGGACTGAACCGTGAATTGAAAGGAACTGAAGCAATCTCAATTGAACTGAACTGAAGCCATGTAAACTGAATTGAATTGATTTTTTTTATAAAAATAATAATAATTTTTATAAATTATTAAATATTTTTTTAAAAATCCTTATAATATATAATTCAGCTAGCAACTGTCCGAGGTGTCGTATATTTTCACCGTTTGATTTTTTTGTGTTCACACCTATTAATAAACAATTACCGTTAGATTAAATTTGCGTTCACACTGATCATTATTAATTATTATTTTTAGCGTAATTAATTAGCGTAATTTTTAACGTAATTAATTGAAACAATTATTTTTAATTAATTAGCGTAATTATTTATTTATTTATATATTATAATTTACATTTATAATTTCCTTAATATAATCTCCTTAATTGTAGTTAATATTATTTTTAGCATAATTAATTAGCGTAATTATTTTTAATTAATTAGAAAATTATTTGTAATTATTTTTAATTAATTAGCACAATTATTTTTAATTAATTAGCACAATTATTTTTAATTAATTAGCAGTAATTATTTTTTTTCTTTATATAATATAATTTATATTTATAATATTTTTAGCTTAATTAATTAGTGTAATTATTTATTTCTTTATATAATATAATTTACATTTATAATTTCATTAATATAATATCCGTAAATATTGACTAAAAATATTTAAAATATCACATTTATTTCTTATTTAACGGTACATTTGTTATTAATATATTTAAAAATAATAATTATTATCAAACCCTACTTCTATATAAAGACTGTTATCTTCACTCACTCCCTACCTTTCACTTTTCATTTAGCTATTATTTTTATTTGTTTATTGCTCACATTTATTCACTTTTCATTTCAGCTATTTTTTTTATTTTTTCATTCTCACATTTATTTATTTTTGTGCAGAACCCATGTAAGTTTTGTTATTTTTTTTTGTTTTTTTATATTTTTTGCACTACATTTCACTTTTAATTTCAACTATTTTTTTTTATTTGTTCATACTCACATTTATTTATTCAATTTTTATTTCAACTCTTTTTTTTTATTTATTCATACTCACATTTATTTATTTTTGTGCAGAGCTCTATGTAAGTTTTGTTGTTGTTTTTTTGTTTTTTTTGTATTTTTTGTAGGCTTTTCATTTCAGCTATTTTTTTATTTGTTCACATTTATTTGTTTTTCCTGCAGAACTCTATGTAAGTTTTGTTGTTTTTTTTTTTTGTGTTTTTTGCACTAACTCTCACTTTTAATTTCTTCTATTTTTTTTATTTGTTCATGCTTACATTTATTTATTCAATTTTTATTTCAACTATTTTTTTTATTTATTCATGCTCACATTTATTTATTTTTGTGCAGAGCTCTATGTAAATTTTGTTGTTTTTTTTTTGTTTTTTTGTATTTTTGTAGGCTTTTCATTTCAACTATTTTGTTTATTTGTTCATGCTCACATTTATTTATTTTTGTGGAGAGAGTTTTGTTGTTTTTTTGTTTATTTTTTATTTTTTGGACTAACTCTCACTCTTAATTTAAACTATTTTTTTATTTGTTCAGGCTCACATTTATTTATTCAATTTTCATTTCAGCTATTTTTTTTTATTTATTCATGCTCACATTTATTTATTTTTGTGCAGAGCTATATGTAAGTTTTATTGTTTTTTTTTTGTTTTTTTGTATTTTTTGTAGCCTTTTCATTAGCTATTTTTTTATTTGTTTATTCTCACGTTTATTTATTTATTTTCAGAGCTCTATGTATGTTTTGTTGTTTTTTTGTTGTTTTTTGTATTTTTTCAAACTAAGTATTCTTTTACTTATTTGATTTTAATAACTTTTGGAGGTAAGTCATTTTTTTTGCAGAACTTTTGAAATTCTTACTTATTTTTTGTTTATTTTGTAGGTTTATTTATAGCTATTTATAGGTTTCATTATAAATAAAATACTCTGCCCGAAGTCATGAAAAAGATCGAAACATTGGATTGCACAAATTAGATTCTAAGCTTTTGTTTATGTTTCCTGATAAAATTAGAGTAGTTTGTTTTAATTTTATTTATGATTTAATTTACTCAATTTATTGTAATTTTAAAGTAGTTTGTTTTCATTTATGATGTATTTTGACTCTTTAATGTAATTAATGAAATTTACGCAATTTAGAATAATTCTATTTAATTTTATTCTAATTATTTTATTTTTTAACTTACGCCAACAATATTTTTATTTGTATTACTTACAAATATCACTAAAACATAATTAATTTATGTATTTTAGTTTGATCTTTTTTTATATATAAATAATAATAATAATTGTGATTTAATTAAATTATGTATTTTAATAAATTTATAAAATAAAATTTATCTTTAATTAGAGAAATCAAATAAAATTTTTATTATCTGATTATAAATTATATATCAATTATATTATTAATTATGAGAATGGTAAATTTATTTCTAGATTTTAGGGTTTAATAAAATTAATGATCAACTAAAATTATATATCAATAATATTATTAATTATGAGTATGTAAATCTATTCCTTATTTTAAGCAACTAAATAAATTTAAAAGTAAACTAAAATTATATATAATATTATTAATTATGAGTATGGTAAATAAGCAACTAAATAAATTTAAAAGTTATGTAATTGATTTGAAAATGAAAAAATAATAATAATTCAATTTTTTAATAATTTACAATTAGAAATAATATTATCCTCTATTTATATTAGCAGCATTAAACTATATTTTAATTAATTCAAAAATAATTCATTAAAATATATTTTAATTAATTCAAAAACAATTCACAGGAGATAAATAAGGAATAAATGTGATATTCTGAATATTACTTATTCAATTAATCACGCTTTAAACTAAATTAATATATTTTGATTTATTTAAATAAGTAATATTCAGAATATCACATTTATTCCTTATTTATCTCCTGCTTTAAACTAAATTAATATATTTTGATTTATTTAAATAAGTAATATTCATAATTTCACATTTATTCCTTATTTATCTACGTTTATTCTATTATACTACTATTTATTTATAGTACTAAATAAATTTGTGATTCTTCATTCTTTCTCATCCCTCTAATTCTCTAGAGATTTTTGTATAATAATTTCATTTTTTTTTCAACTCTTTACTGATCATTTTCAATCAATGTCTTGGTCTATGTCAATTCCTCCGAAAAAAACTTTTGTTCAGTTTTTACTAAAGTTATGTTATTGAATTTAATGTTTATAGACCTAAATATTTTTTTTTATTATATATGTGTAATAAATAAGTGATTTATAATTGTTATTATATTTACTGCAGGTTATTAAAATTTGCACAACTTTTAAAATCCATGAAAAACTGTCCGAGCGATGTTGGTATTACATCATATGCCCCACATGCAATCACAGTATATCAATTATTGCAATTTTGTGTGCTATTTTTGTCAACGTAATCTTATTCGTCACACCAAGTTTAAAATTCATCTACAAGTTCATGATGGAAAGCATTTCGCGAATTTTGTATTGATGAATGAAGTTGCATTATTTCTAAATCAGAAATCAGCTGATCGGTTGGTTCTTTCAATTCTCTCGGTATTTAATTCTCTCCTACATATATATATATATATATATATATATATATATATCAATTTTTTTATGTAATTTTATTTTTCTTTCATTTTATAACTTATTTTTTATTATATTAATAAATTAATTAATAATGTATCTTTATGTATACAAACTTGTTTTTTATTATTTTAATAAATTAATTAATAATGTATCTTTATGTATACAAGGATAATGCCGACGATCATATTGGAACATCCTCGACTGAAAGTATAAACAAAGTAACTCCTGCGGTTGTATCATCTCTTAATGAAAACGAGGTTATGTTTCATCTCTTAATGAAAACGAGTTTATGTTTAAGGTCAGAGTTGACGGAGAAAATCTTTTAGCAAGATTATGTCGTTGCATTGTAGATATGCGAAATTTGGATTCTACATTATTATGGCTGCACAAGGAAAGATTAATCCGTAATCCGTCTTACCTTACAATTCTGATGAGTTTTCAGAATTAATTAAGAAGTCGAACGATCGGATTATGCATCCAATGATTTTCTTTGAAGCGATAAAGAATCATGCCCCCTTTTGAACTTATTTTTTTATCTTTTAGTAATATTATCTATTTTTGTACTATTTTTATTTTTAGAACTTTGTATCATTATATCATTTCAACTTAATTTTTACTTTTCGTACTTTTTGTTAATCTATAATTTTTTTTTAATATCAAATTATTATTATCAAATTTCTATTTTATAATTTTAAAATCATTATATCATTTAAGTGACATATGTTTTATCCGTTATATTTTGTTGTGTTCACACCTATTAATAAACAAGAAAGAACCGTTAGATTAAATTTGTGTTCACACTGTTAATTAATTCGAGTAATTATTTTTAATTAACTAGCGTAATAATTTATTTCTTTATATAATATAATTTACATTTAAATTCTTAATTATAGTAAATATTTAATTCAAATATTCAAAATATCACATTTATTCCTTATTTATTTTATTTTAAATTAATTAGCGTAATTAAAGGATGAAGGAAGAGAATGTATTTTTTTTATTAATATATTTATTAGATTAATTAATTAATTTATATTATATAAACAATAATATCGGAATTTAAGTAAATCTACTCTTTATTTTAAGCAACTAAATAAATTTGATATTATTTACTATTTATATTACTATAATCATATCTATGTACTCCTTATTTTAAGCAACTAAATAAATTTGATATTATCTACTATTTATATTACTATAATCATATTTATATAAATTACATCATCTTCACTCACTCCTTACCTCTCACTATTTTATTTTTTTTATTTGTTCATTCTCACAATTTTTTTTCAGATCAAGTTTTGCTGTTTTTTTTTATTTTTTGTCAGCCTTCTGTGTAAGCATTCATTTAAATTTAAATTTATTGTTTGATATTTAATGTTTTTATTTTTTTGTAGTTTTCAAGTAAGTATCTTTTACTAATTTGAATTGTAATTTTAATATTATTGAATTTTAATTTTAATATTAATTTAATTATTAATATTTTTATTTTTTTGCAGCCTTCAATGTAAGTATTTTTTACTAATTTAAATTTAAGTTTTAATATTATTGTTTGTTTATTATAATTATATTGTAAATATAACAATTATTTGATAATGATTTTTGTATTTTTTTTTTCAGCTTTTTGAATTTTTTACTTTTTTAATGATTTATTTTTTTTGTTTCGTATTTTTTACTTTTTTTTTTTAATTTTTAGGTTTATTTATAAGTAAATACTTTGCAAATCGAACAAGTAGAACTCCATTAAGAAATGGAAACATTGAATTGGAAAAGTTTTAAATGGAACCAAACTTCAACATTTTGATTATGTTTTTTAATAAGTTTAGAGTGTTGTGTTAATAATTTATTTACCTTTTATTTTATTATGTAATTTACTGTAATTTATAATATTTTATGTAATTCACAATTATTATTTTAATAAAATTTATAATATTTATATTTAATTTAATTTTAATTTTATTTTTGTTGTAACTTACCCTATGTGTATTTAATTCTTATAATATATAATTCAACGAACATTTGTCTTATAATATTTATGTTAACTAAATAACAATATACATTATCACAAAAATCCAAATAAAATTATTTTTTAAGAACTACAATAAAACCTCTATAAATTAATAGTAATAGTTTGAGACCGTGAAATTTTATTAATTTATAAAGGTTATTAATTTGTATTTTTTTCATGTTAATTTTATTTATTATATAATTTACTCAATTTACTGTAATTTTAGAGTAGTTTGTTTTCATTTTATTTATTATGTATTTTATCTATTTACTTTAATTTATAAAATTTATGCAATATACAATAATTCTATTTAATTTTATTCTAATTTTGTTTATGTTTTAACTTATGCAATAATATCTTTATTTGTATTACTTATAAATATCACTAAAATAAATTAAAATCATTGATTAAGTTAATGAAATAAAATCGTATTTAATAATTATTGAATAATTCAAAAAACAATAATAAAATCGATGATTATTATTTTTGTACAAAATAATTGTTTGTGGAAATTATTATTATATCAATTAGTCATCCTACCATATTTGATGCATAAATAATATTATAAATTTATAAAATAAAATTATATCCTTAGTTAGAGAAATCAAATAAAAATTTTATTATCTTTGATTATAAATTATATTATTAATTATGACTATGTTAAATATATTTCTTATTTTAAACAACTAAATAAATTCAAATTTTACGCAATTATTATAATATATAATTCAGCAATTGTCGTGGTTTTATCCGTTAGATTATGTTGTGTTCACACATACTCCCTTCCATTCTTTATATTTGTCGTTTTGGATTTTTTAATATTTATTTTTTACTTTTTAGCAAATGTTTACTTTAATTACCCTTATTAAATATATTGTTATTAATGATAATTAATATATTTTGTATTTTGTTAAATATATTTAACCGCATGATTATGGAAATTTAAGAGTTTTGTATATAAAAACTTCTTTATAATATAATTTAATATTTATTTATTAATTTTACTGTACAATAAATAGGGGTAACTTAGTCATATATATTTTTTAGTAATAAGTGTGAAAAAGACTAGAACGACATATAATAAAAACACGAGGGAGTATTAAATTATTATAATATATAATTCAGCAATTGTCGTGGTTTTACCTGTTAGATTATGTTGTGTTCACACCTATTAATAAACAATTGATCGTTATATTAAATTTGTGTTCACACGTGAATTAATTAGCGTTAAACATTCTTTTACTAATTCAATTTTAATTTAAATATTATTGTTTGATAATTAACGTTTTTATTTTTTTATATTAATTATTATTATTTTAATTTTTTGCACAACCTTCAATGTAAGTATTTTTTACTAATTAGAATTTTTGTTTTAATATTATTGTTTGATCATTAATATTTTTATTTTTTGGTAAGTATTTTTTAATAATTCGAATTTTAGTTTTAATATTATTGTTTATTGATTATAATTGTATTGTAAATATAAAAAATTATTTGGTAATGATTTTTGTATTTTTTTTTCAGGTTTTTAATTTTTTTTACTCTTTTTAAAGATTATTTTTTTTCAGGTCTTTTGTATTTCTTACTTTTTTTTATTTTGTAGGTTTATTTATAAGTAAAAGATTCTGTAAATTGAAGAACTAAAGATCGAAACATTTGATTGAAAAAGTTTGAATGGAATCAAACTTTAATAAGTTTAGAGTATTTTACGTTAATAATTTATTTATCTTTTATTTTATAATATAATTTATAATATTTTATTTAACTCTCAATTATAATTTTAATAAAATTTATAATATTTCTATTTAATTTTATTTTAATTTTATTTTTGGTAACTTACTGTATTTTTATTTAATCCTTATAATATATAATTCAACTAATATTTTTATTTAAGTGTTTGATTTATTTTTGTTCACACTTATTAAAAATTAATAATTGTTAGATTACGATTTTTATTCACACCAATATTTATTAATATTTAATGTTAATCAATTTATTAAGTAATATTAAATGCTTAATTAATATATAAATATTAATATTTGTATTTTTCTTATTCTCTTACAATTTAATTTTATATAATTTATCTTTATAAATTCTTTAATTATAGTAAAGATTGATTTGAAAAATTCAAATTATTAAATAAATCATTTTTTAATATCTTCTATTAATATTTTTCACTTTATTCCTTATTTATCATATATTATTTATTTATTTACTTTATCATATAAATCTTAATAGATAATAGTATTAATCATTATACCATATTAATATTAAGTAAATTAGGTTGCATTTAATTTAATTTACCCTATTCTATTTTTATTAGTCAATTAAATTATAAATTTTCAACCAAAATATCTGGATTTGATTCTATAATTTTCGATTTTTATTCAATTAATTTTCAAAAATGATAGAAAATTTAATTTAATTTTACCCATATAAAAAGTTTTCATATTTTACTCATTATCAAATTCAATAAATTATTTTTTCTATTATGATTATGATTTATTTATATATTAACATTTTTGATAATGCATTATTGTTATTATCATCATCACTAATAATTTTTTTTATTATTACATGAGAATATCATTTTTCTAGAAAGAATATGTTTGATTAAATTACAAACTATCATATCAAATCATGAAGTTGAAGGTTGGTATTATTACAAACTTTTTTACTAAAATCTAAATATATTAATTAATTATGTAGACTTATTTTTCATTAAGCAACAATTGAACTGTTTCGTATTAGGTTGGGGTGACCATTATACTATTGCGGAATATGGATGACTCTGTTGGACTATGCAATGGTACTAGGATGATTGTAACATTACTTAATAATTATATTATCCACGCGAAAGTATTAAGAGGAAATAATTATGGGAAAATGGTTTTTAATACTCGAATTGCTCTGACGCCCTCTAATACCAAATTTCAATTTGCTTTTCAACGAAGATAATTTTCGATTATGATATCGTATGCCATAACTATTAATAAGAGTAAAGTTAGTCGTTGACAAATGTTGAAATATTTTTGAAAAACCCAATATTTACGTACGATCAATTGTAGTTATTTAGAGTAACCAACACGACCGGATTGAAGCTTCTGCTTTATATGGCCGTCTTATGAATAGAACAAATGTAGTTTATAAAAAATATTCCATAATTTGTAATATGAATTTAATTTTTTTTATTGTACTATTTCAATTAGATTATTCACTTAATATTTATTTCTCTATTATCAATATCTACATCTAATATAACGTTAACTAGATTATATATTTAAAATTATTGATTAAAATTATTTTTTATTTATTTTTATTTTAAATTTTTTTGTTGATTAAAATTATTTTTTATTTATTTTAATTTTAATTTTTTTAAACGAACTTAATATCTGAACTAAGAATTGGTCCTTACATTCGGTAATACTAAAACTAGCGAGCGTTTAAGGTACTGTACATTCAAACAATAAGCGCTTATATCAAATTATATAGTTCAATTTTAATATACCTTATCAATGATTTATGAGGGTGAGTAGCAGATAAAAAAATATTTTTTAATGTATAGGGTAAAATTGTCATCTACCAGGAGTGTAATAATCAGATTAAAAAATTTAAGGTGGTGAATTAATCATGGAAGTGTTTACAGTTTGAGGTGTAAATAAACTGAGCCAATATATAATTACATTTTTAAAATTACATTATTACCCTTTGGGGTGCTATAGAAGGATTTGTGCCTCATTTGCTAAACCACAACACAAAAATGGCTCATTCAATGGCTACAAACTTATTACGTATAATTTCCACCCTTCTAATTTTTGTTGCGATGATCAAACCAGCAGAATCCGGTTGTTCGTATTCTGATGGCTATACCATCACTGTACGGGATTTCATCGCCGTGAAGTCCCAACAACCCCTAACTGTTCGTTGTCAATCTAAGGACGATGACTTGGGTACCCACACGCTTTTCTATGGCAACAGTTTCGAGTGGTCCTTTTGCGAAAATATTTCGTTGAGTCTGCGCCACAAAACTTTCGACGTTTTTACTAGTAAGTTAGGGCAGGAAAGTTGTTCCAGAACGAATCGTTGTGTGTGGACAGCAGCCAATAATGGATTCTTTCTGGGCGACAACATAGATGACAACCCTCCGCTGGTCAAAAAATACAAATGGGAATAATATGTAGTCCGAAATTAAGATTGAAATAAATGTGTAATTTGATCCATCATTTCCTTTTCACTATGAAAGGACTTTATTTCGTACAAGAAGATTACAAAAATGTTATTTACAAAATTGGGCTACATTAGATTTTAAAAAAATGGAAAAACAAATAATCATTCATTAATTAAATTAAATAAAATAATTATACAAATATTTCAAAACAAAAACCAGCCACATTAGGCTATACATTAGATGTATTCATGGAATGATAAATTAAAATAATCAAGCAGTACATGAAACATACAACAAAGGTTAAACAAATAACCCATCTATAAACACATCAGATGAATCCATCTGTTTGTTTGTTCTACAGTTGAATGGGTCACGCAAATACAGCAGAGGACGTGGTTTGTAGAGTGTTGGATACCTTCGAAGGAGGCCAATATCGGAAAACAGATCTTGCGAAAATGTTTTTGATAGGCAGAGGCCCCCTGGATTAACAGAATAAATTATAGGTCAATAATCAATCTAAAACTCACAACTATAACTAAATGGAGGAAGTATTTGATTACCAATTATGAGAGTCGAAGCTGTTATTGCGGTTGTCTCCCAATACAAACACATATCCTTCGGGTACAATCTAGAAGGACACCCGAAAAAAGGGAAAGATGAATAATATTTCACCATATTTTGTCTGCTGAGAAG